>JAENJI010000013.1:10080371-10111315 GCA_018901935.1 Pugionium cornutum | reverse complement strand
TGTCAAGTTGATCGGCCAGTTAAAGTAATAATTCTAAACTGATCATTGGTGCTAATTAAGTAAAGGCTTATAAATGAAGCTAAATGCATGGCATCACGCAGTTCAGGATAGATTGGATTACTTAGATGCTTTGTCGTATCTATTTTTGTCTCAAATTTTTTCACAATATACAAATTTAAGCTAGCTTAACGTGGGCATTGGGTTCGTGTCATTCGGAGCTCTAAATCAAAAGTTATCAACGATTTAGTGCGGACATGTCCAGTTGATCAGCCAGTAAAAATGATCATTCTTCGGATCATTGGTGCTCATTAAGTTAACCCTTATAAATGAAGCATAATATATATCGTCACACAGTACGAGATACATTGGATTACTTCGATGCTTTGTCGTATCTATTTTTGTCTTTAAATTTGTCACAATAGAGAAAATTGAGCTAGTTTAACATAGGTATTGGATTCGTGTCATTCTGAGTTATAAATCAAAATTTATGGATGTTTTACTGTATACGTGTCAAGTTGATCGGCCAGTTTAAGTGATCATTCTAAACTTATCATTGGTGCTCATTAAGTAAAGGTTTATAAATGAAGAATAATGCATGTCATCACGGAGTTTGGGATATATTTGATTACTTGGACTGTTTTTCGTATCTATTTCTGTCTCCAATTTCGTCACAATATAAAAAATTGAGTTAGCTTAACGTGGACATTGGATTCGTGTCATTATGAGCTATAAATAAAAAGTTATGGACGATTTAGTGTACTTATGTCAAGTTGATCAGCCAGTTAAAGTGATCATTCTAAACTAACCATTACTGTCCTTAAGTAAAGGGTTATAAATGAAGCATAACACATGGCATCACGTAGTGCGTGATAGATTAGTGTCATTAGTGGCATCACGGAGTTAGCTTAACGTGGGCATTGGATTCGTGTCATTATGAGCTATAAATCAAAAATTATGGACGATTTAGTATAGATATGTCAAGTTGATCGGCCAGTTAAAGTGAACATTTTAAACTGACCATTAGTGTCATTAAGTAAAGGCTTATAAGTGAAGCATAATGCATGGCATCACGTAGTGCGTGATAGATTAGATTACTTAGACGGTTTGTGGTATCTATTTTTGTCTCAAATTTTGTCACAATATACAAAATTTGCTAGTTTAACGTGGGCATTGTATTCGTGCATTCGGAGCTCTAAATCAAAACTTACAGACGATTTAGTGCCGACATATCAAGTTGATCGGTCAGTTAAAATGATCATTCTAAACAGATCATTGGTGCTCAATAAATAAAGGCTTATAAATGAAGCATAATGCATGGTATCACGCAGTTGTAGAAAGATTAGATTACTTAGACATTTTATCGTATCTATTATTGTCGCGAATTTTGTCAAAATATATAAAATTGTGCTAGCTTAACGTGGGCAATAGATTCGTGTAATTCTTAGCACTAAATCAAGAGTTATAGAAGATTTAGTGTGACTATGTCAAGTTTATCGGCTAGTTACAATGATCATTCTAAACTGATCATTAGTGCTCATTGAGTAAAGGCTTATAAATGATGCATAATGCAGAGCATCACATAGTTTTGGATAGATTGGATTACTTAGATGTTTTCTCGTATCTATTTCTGTCTAAAATTTCTCAATTTAAAAAATTGAACTAGCTTTACGTGGGCATTGGATTCGTGTCATTCGGAGCTATAAATCAAAATTTATGGATGATTTAGTGCAGACATGTCAAGTTGATCGGCCAGTTAAAATGATCATTCTAAACTGATCAATGGTGCTTCTTGAGTAAAGCCTTATGAATGAAGTATAATGCAGAGTATCACACAGTTTGGGATAGATTGGATTACTTGGACACAAGATAGATAATTGAGCTAGTTTAACATGGACATTGGATTCGTGTCATTCGGAGTTTTAGATCAAACTTTACGGACGATTTAGTGCGGACATGTCAAGTTGATCGGCCAGTTAAAATGATCATTTTTACTTGATCATTGATGCTCATTGATAAAAAGCTTATAAATAAAGCATAATGCATGGCATCACACAGTTCGGGATAGATTGGATTACTTGGACGCTTAGTTCTATCTATTTTTGTCTCAAATTTTGTCACAATATATCAAGTTGAGCTAGCTTAAAGTGGGCATTAGATTCGTCTCATTATGACCTATAAATCTAATTTTATGGACGATTTAGTGTAGACGTGTCAAGTTGATCGGTCTGTAAAAATGATACTGATCATTGGTGCTCATTATGTAAAGTTTATACATGAAGAATAATGCATGGTATCACGAAGTTCGAGATAGATTGGATTACTTGAACGCTTTGTCGTATCTATTTCTGTATATAATTTTGTTACAATATAGAAAATTGAACTAGATTTACGGGGGCATTGGATTCATGTCATTATGAGCTCTAAATTAAAAATTACGGACGATTTAGTGTTGACATGTCAAGTTGAGTGGCAAGTTGAAGTGATCATTCTTAAGTGATCATTGGATCTTATTATTAAAGGCTTATAAATGAAGCACAATTCATGGGATCAAGCAGTTTGGATAGATTGGATTACTTGGACGCTTTGTCGTCTCCATTTCTATCTCAAATTTTGTCAAAATATAGAAAATTGAGCTAGCTTAACGGGGGCATTGGATTCGTGTCATTATGACCTCTAAATCAAACGATATGGACAATTTAGTGCGAACATGTCAGGTGGATCGGCCACTTAAAATGATCATTCTTAACTTATATTGGTGCTCAATGAGTAAAGGCATATAAATGAAGCGCAATGCATGGTATCACGCAGTTCGAGATACATTGGATTACTAGGATGCTTTGTTGTATCTTTTTCTTTCTCAAATTTTGTCACCATATAGAAAATTAAGCTAGCTTAACGTGGGCACTGGATTCGCATCATTCGGAGCTCTAAATCAGAAGTTTCAAACCATTTAGAGCAGACATGTGAAGTTGATCGGCCAGTTAAAATGATCATTCTTCTGATCACTGATGCTCATTGAGTAAAGGCTTATAAATGAAGCATAATTTATGGCATCACGCAGTTTGGGATAGATTGGATTACTTGGACACTTTGTCGAATCTATTTTGTCTCAAATTTCGTTTCAATATAGAAAATTGAACTAGCTTAGCATGGGCATTGGTCTCGTGTCATTCTAAGCCATAAATCAAAAGCTAAGGACGATTTAGTGCAGACATGTCAAGTTTGTTGGCCACTTAAAATGATCATTCTCAACTAATCATTGGTGCTCATTGAGTAAAGACTTATAATGAAGCATAATGCATGACATTTCGCAATTTTAGATAGATTTGATTACTTGGACGATTTTTCAAAGCAATTTTAGTCCTAAATTTTGCCACAATATAGAAAATTGAGGTAGCTTAACGTGGGCATTGGATTACTGGGACTCTTTGTCGTATCTAGTTCTGTTACAAATTTTGTCACAATGTAGAAAATTGAACTAGCTTAATGTGGGCATTGGATTCGTGTCATTCTGAGCTATAAATAAAAAGTTATGGATGATTTAGTGCAGACATGACAAGTTGATCAGCCGATTAAAATGATAATTCTAAAATAATGCATGACATCACGTAGTTTGGGATAGATTGAATTACTTAGACAATTTTTCGTATATAGTTCTGCTTCAAACTTTGTCATAATATAAAAAATTGAACTGGTTTAATGTGGACATTGGATTCGTGTCATTTTGAGCTATAAATCAAAAGTCACAGAAGATTTAGGGCAGACATGTCAAGTTGATTGGCCAATTAAGGTGACCATTCTAAACTGATCATTGGTGCTCATTGAGTAAAGGCTTATTAATGAAGCATGATGCATGACATCACGCTGTTTTGGATAGATTAGATTATTTGGATGGTTTGTCGTATCTAGCTCTGTCTAAAATTTTGTCAAAATATAGAAAATTGAATTAGCTTAGTGTGGGCATTGAATTCGTGTCATTCTGAGCTATAAATCAAACGTTACAGACGATTTAATGCATACATGTCAAATTGATCAGCCAGTTAAAGTGATCATTCTAAACTTATCATTGGTGCTCATTGAGTAAAATCTTATAAATGAAGTATAATGTGTGGAATCACGTAGTTTTCGATAGATTGGATTACTTGAACGCTTTCTTGTCTCTACTTCTGTCTCAAATTTTGTTACAATATAGAAATTTTTTATCTAGTAAAATGTGGGCACTGGATCGTGTCTTTCTGAGCTCAAAATAAAGTCACGAACGATTAAGTGCGGACATGTCAAGTTGATGGTCGAGTTAAAATGATCATTCTAAACTGATCATTGGTGCCCATTAATTAAAGGGTTATAAATGAGGCATAAAGCATAGCATCACGCAGTTTGGGATAGATTGGATTACTTGAATGCTTTGTCGTATCTAATTGTGTTTCAAATTTTTGTCAAAATATTGAAAATTGAACTAGCTTAAAGTGTTGCACTGGATTCTTGTCATTCTGAGCTATACATCAAAAGTTATGGACGATTTAGTGTAGACATGACAAGTTGATTGGCCGGTTAAAATGATCATTCTAAACTGATCATTGTTGCCCATTGCGTAAAAGCTTAAAAATGAAAATAATGCATGGTATCACGTAGTTTGGGATAGATTGGATTACTTGGACGCTTTGTCGTATCTATTTGTGTCTCAAAATTTTTCACAATATAGAAAATTGAACTAGCTTAATGTGGGCATTTGATTCGTGTCATTCTGAGCTATAAATAAAACGTTATGGACAATTTAGTGCAAACATGACAAGTTGATCGGCCAGTAAAAATGATCATTGTAAAATGATCATTCTACACTGATCATTGGTGCTCATTGACTAAAGGCTTATAAATGAAACATAATGCATGGCATCATGCAGTTTGCGATAGATTTAACTACTTGGACTGTTTTTTGTATATATTTCTGTTTCAAAATTTTCACAATATAAAAAAATTGAACTGGTTGAATGTTGGAATTGGATTCGTGTCATTTGGAGCTATAAATCAAAATTTACGTATGATTTAGTGGAGACATATCAAGTTGATCGGCCAGTTAAAGTGACCATTCTAAACTGATCATTGGTGCTCATTGAGTAAAGGCTTATAAATGAAGCATAATGCATGGCATCACGTATGTTTGGATAGAGTAGATTACTTGGACGGTTTGGTGTATCCAGTTTTGTTTCAAATTTTGTCACAATATAGAAAAGTGAACTAGCTTAGTGTGGGCATTGGATTCGTTTCATTCTGAGCTATACATGAAAAGCTACGGAGGATTTAGTGCAGTTATGTCAAGTTGATCGGCCAGTTAAAATGATCATTCTTAACTAATCATTGGTGCTCATTGAGTAAAGGCTTATAAATGAAACATAATGCATGGCAACTCACAGTTTGGGATAGATTGGATTACATGGACACTTTGTCGTATCTATTTCTGTCTCAATTTTTGTCACAATATACAAAATCTATCTTAACGTGGCATTCAATTTGTGTTTTCCTCAGCTCTAAGTTAAAAGTTAGGGACGATTTAGTGCAGAAATGTCTAGTTGATCGGAAAGCTAAAATAATCATTCTAAATTGATTATTGGTGCTCATTGAGTAAAGGCTTATAAATGAAGCATGAAGCATGTCATTAGGAAGTTCGGGATAGATTGGATTACTTGGACGCTTTGTCGTATCTATTTCTATCTCAAATTTTGTCCCAATATAGAAAATTGGGCTAGATTAACGTGGGCATTGGAATCATGTCATTCTGGGATCTAAATCAAAAATTACAGATTATTTTGTGCGGACATATCAAGTTGATCGGCCAGTTAAAATTATCATTCTTTACTTATCATTGCTGCTCATGGAGTAAAGGCTTATAAATGAATCATAATGAATGAAATAACACAGTTTTGGATAGATTTGATTAGTTGAATGCTTTGTCGTATCTATTTGGGTCTCAAATTTAGTTACAATATAGAAAATGAGCCAGCTTAAGGTGGGCATTGGATTCGTTTCAATATGAGTTCAAAATCATACGTTACAGACAATTTAGTGTGGACATGTCAAGGTTAAGTTAAAATTATCATTCTTAACTAATCATTGGTTCCCATAGAGTAAAGCTTATAAATGAAGCATAAGGCATGGCATCACCCAGTTTGGGATAGATTGGAATACTTGGATGCTTTGTCGTATCTATTTCGGCCTCAAATTTTGACACAATATAGAAAATTAGCAAGCTTAACGTGGGAATTGGATTCGTGTCATTCTAAGCTCTAAATCATAAGTTACGGATGATTTAGTGCGGACATGTCAAGTTGATCGGCCAATTCAAATAATCAGTATTAACTGATTATTGGTGCTCATTGAGTAAAGGCTTATAAATGAAACATAATGCATGGCATCACACAGTTCGAGATAGATTGCATTACTTGGACGATTTGTCTTACCTATTTTTGTCTTAGACTTTGTCACAATTTAGAAAATTGAGCTAGCTTAACGTTGGCATTGGATTTGTGCAATTATGAGCTATAAATAAACATTTATGGACGATTTAGTCCAGACATGTTAAGTTGATCGGCCATTTAAAATGATCATTCTAAACTGATCATTGGTGCTTATTGAGTAAAGGCTTATAAATGAAGCATAATGAATAGCATCACGCAGTTCGGGATAGATTGGTTTACTTGGATGCTTTGTCGTTTCTATTTCTGTATCAAATTTTCTCACAATATAGAAAATTGAGCTAGATTGACGTGGGCATTGGATTCGTGTCATTCGGATCTCTAAGTCAAAAGTTACGGACCATTAGTGCGGACATGTCAAGTTGATCGGCCAGTTAAAATGATCATTCTTAACTAATCATTGCTTATCATTGATTACAAGCTTGTACATGAAGCATAATGCATGGTATCAAGCAGTTTGGGACATATTGGATTACTTGGACGCTTTGTCCTCTCTATTTCTGTCTATGATTTTCTCAAAATATAGAAAATTGAGCAAGCTTAATGTGGGCATTGAATTCGTGTCATTCTTAGCTCTAAATCAAATGTCACGGACGATTTAGTGTGGACATGTCAAATGGATCTGAATGAGTAAAGACTTATAAATGAAACATAATGCATGGCATCACACAGTCCGGATAGATTGGATTACTTGGACACTTTGTCTTATCTATTTTTGTCTCATATTTTGTCACAATTTAGAAAGTTGAGCTAGCTTAACGTCGGCACTGGATTCGTGTCATTGTGAGCTATAAATAAAAATTTATGGATGATTATTGTATGAGGTCTACCCAATGCTAAATGCAGAGGCTCATAATAGATCGATATGTACATCATGAGCTGTCCCGCAATAAAACCAGTTGTTGCTAATACTTTTAGTGCAGACATGTTAAGTTGATCGGCGATTTAAAACGATCATTCTAAACTGATCATTGGTGCTTATTGAGTAAAGGCTTATAAATGAAGCATAATGAATAGCATCACGCAGTTCAAAATAGATTGGATTACTTGGACGCTTTGTCGTATCTATTTCTGTCTAAAATTTTCTCACAATATAGAAAATGGAGCTAGCTTGACGTGGGCATTGGATTTGTGTCATTCGAAGCTCTAAGTCAAAAGTTACGGACCATTTGTGCAGACATGTCAAGTTGATTGGCCAGTTAAAATAATCATTCTTAACTCATCATTGCTTAACATTGATTACAAGCTTATACATGAAGCATAATGCATGGTATCAAACAGTTTGGGATATATTGGATTACTTGGACGCTTTGTCCTCTCTATTTCTGTCTATGATTTTCTCAAAATATAGAAAATTGAGCAAGCTTAACGTGGGTATTGGATTTGTGTCATTCTGAGCTCTAAATCAAAAATCACGAACGATTTAGTGCGGACATGTCAAATGGATCGGCGAGTTAAAATCATCATTCTTTACAGATCATTGGTGCTCATTGAGTAAAGTCTTATAAATGAAACATAATTCATGGCATCACACAGTTCGTGATAGATTTGATTACTTGATTGCTTTGCCCTATCTATTTTTGTCTCAAATTGTGTCACAATATAGAAAATTTAACTAGCTTAACGTGGGCATTGGATTTGTGTCAGTCCGAGCTCTAAATCATAAATTACGGACGATTTAGTGCGGACATATCAAGTTGATCGGCATGTTAAAATAATCATTTTAACTGATCACTGGTGCTGATAAAGTAAACGCTTATAAATGAAGCATAAAGCATGACATTACGAAGTTCGGGATAGATTGGTTTTTTTGGACGCTTTGTCGTCTCTACTACTATCTCAAATTTTGTCAAAATATAGAAAATTGAGCTATTTTAATGTGGGTATTGGATTCGTGTCATTCCGAGGTCTAAATCAAAAGTTACATACGATTAAGTGCAGACATATCAAGTTGATATGCCAGTTAATATGATTATTCTAAACTGATCATTGGTGCTTATTGAGTAAACGCTTATAAATGAAGCATAATGCATGGCTCGATTAGATTACTTGGACGGTTTTTCGTATCTATTTTTGTCTCAATTTTTTTGACAGCATTGAATTAAGCTAGCTTAACGTGGGCATTGAATTTGTGTCATTCTGAGCTTTAAATCATAAGTTACCGACGATTTAGTGCAGACACTTCAAGTTGATCCGCCAGTTAAATCGATCATTCTAAACTGATCATTGGTCCTCATTGAGTAAAGGCTTATAAAAGAAACATAATGCATGGCATCACAAAATTTTGGATAGATTGGATTACTTGGACGCTATAAATCAAAAGTTATTGACAGTTTAGTGCATACATGTCAAGTTATTCTAAACTGATCATTGGTGCTCATTGAGTAAAAGCTTATAAATTAAGAATAATGCATGGCATCACACATTTCGGGATAGATTGGATTACTTGGACGCTTTGTCGTATCTATTTCTGTCTCAAAATTTTTCACAATATAGAAAAGTGAGCTAACTTAACGTGAGCATTGGATTCGTGTCATTATGAGCTCTAAATCATAAGTTACGGAAACGGTTCAGAGCGGACATGTCAAGTATATCAGCCTAGTTAAAGTGATAATTATAAACAGATCAATGGTGCTCATTAAGTAAACGCTTATAAACGAAGCATAAAGCATGGCATCACACAGTCTAGGATAGATTGGAATATGTGGATGCTTTACCGTATCTAGTTCTAACATAGATTTTCTCACAATATAAAAAATTGAGCTAGCTTAACGTGGGCATTGGATTCGTGTCATTCTGAGCTCTAAATCAAAATTTATGGACGATTTAGTGCAGACTTGTCTAGTTGATCGGCTAGTTCAAAAAATCTTTCTTAACTGATCATTGGTGCTCATTGAGAAAGGGCTTATAAATGAAACATAATGCATGGCATCACGTAGTGCGGGATTGAATGGATTATTTGGAAGCATTGTCGTATCTATTTCAGTCTCAAAATTATGAGCTCTAAATCATAATTTACAAACAATTCAAAGCGGAAATCGGATTCGTGTGTTTCTGAGCTGTAATCAAAAGTTACGGACAATTTTGTGCGGACATGTTAAGTTGATCGGCAAGTTAAAGTGATCATTCTAAACTGATCATTGGTGCCCATTAAGTAAACACTTATAAATGAAGCATAAAGCATGGCATCACGCAGTCTGGGATAGATTGGATAACTTGGACGCTTTGTTGTATCTAGTTATGTCTCAAATTTTCTCACAATTCATAATTTTGATCTACTTTAACGTGGGCATTGGATTCGTGTCATATAATCTCTAAATCAAAAGTTACAGATGATTTAGTGCGGATATGTCAAGGTTATCGACCAGTTAAAGTGATCATTCTAAACTGATCATTGGTGCTCACTGAGTAAAGGCTTATAAATGAAGTATAATGCATGGCATCACGTAGTTTGGCTTGATTGGATTACTTGGACGCTTTTTCATATCTATTTCTTTCTCAAATTTTGTCACAATATAGAAAATTGAGCTAGCTTAACGTGGGCATTGGATTCAGGTTATTATGACTATAAAACAAAAGTTATTGATGATTTATTGCAGACATGTCAAGTTGATCGGCCACTTAAACTGATCATTCCAAACTGATGATTGGTGCTCATTGAGTAAAGACTTATAAATTAAGCATAATGCATGATATCACGTAGTTTTGGATAAATTTGATTACTTGGAGGACTTGTCAAAGCAATTTTAGTTTTGAATTTTATCAAAATATAGAAAATTAATCTACTTTAACGTGGGCATAGGATTGAAGTCATTTTGAGCTCTAAACCAAAAGTTATACACGATTTAGTGCGGAGATGTCAAGTTGATCAGCCAGTTAAAGTGATAATTCTAAACTGATCATTGGTGCGCATTGAGTAAAGGCTTATAAATGAAGCATAATGCATGGTGTCACACAGTTCAGCATAGTTTGGATTACTTGGACGTTTTGTCGTATGTAATTCTGTCTCAAATTTTGTCACAATATAGAAAATTGAGCGAGCTTAATGTGTGCATTGGATTCGTGTCATTCTAAGATCTAACTCAAAAGTTACTAACGATTTAGTGCAGACATGTCAAGTTGATTGGCCAGTTCAAATGATCATTCTTCTGATCATTGATGCTCATTGAGTAAATGCTTATAAATGAAGCATAATGCATGGCATCACGCAGTTTTGTATAGATTGGATTACTTGGACGTTTTTCTTGAATATTTCTATCTCAAATTTTTTCACAATATAGAAAATGATCTTTCTTAACTGATCATTGGTTTTCATTAAGTAAACGCTTATAAATGAAGCACAAGGCATGGAATCACGCCGTCTGAGATGGATTGGATTACTTGGACGCTTTGTCGTATCTAGTTCTATCTCAAATTTTATCACAATATAAAAAATGATCTAATTTAACGTGGGCATTTGATTCGTGTCATTCTAAGCCCTAAACCAAAATTTATGGACGATTTAGTGCGGGCATGTCAAATTTTTTAGCCAGTTGAAGTGATCAATCTAAACTGATCATTGGTGCTCATTGAGAAAAGGCTTATAAATGAAACATAATGCATGGCATAATGCAGTTTTTGTTAGATTGGATTATTTGGACGGTTTTTCAGATCTGTTTCTATCTAAAATTTTGTCACAAAATAGAAAAGTGAGCTAGCTTAACGTGGGCATTGGATTCGTGTCATTATGAGCTATAAAACAAAAGTTATGGACGATTTCCTGTAGACATGTCAAGTTCATCGGCCAGTGAAATTGATCATTCCAAACTGATCATTGGTGCTCATTGAGTAAAAACTTATAAATGAAGCATAATGCATAACATCACCTAGTTTTGGATAGATTTGATTACTTGGTGCACTTTTCAAAGCAAGTTTACTCTTAAATTTTATCACAATATAGAAAATTGAGTTAGCTTAATGTGGGTATTTGATTCGTGTCATTATGAGTTGTAAATCAAAAGTTACGGAGTATTTAATGCGGATATGTCAAATTGATCGGCAAGTTCAAATGATTATTATAAAGTAATCATTGGTGCTGATTGAGTAAAGGCTTCTAAATGAAGAATAGTAAATGGCATCATGTAGTTCGGGATAGATTGGATTACTTGGACACATTATCGTATCTATATATGTCTCAAATTTTGTTACTACTATATAGAAAATTGACCTAGTTTAATGTGGGCATTGGATTCGTGTCACTATGAGCTATAAATCAAAGTTACGGATGATTTAGTGCGGATATGTCAAGTTGATTGGCACGTTAAAATGATCATTCTAAACTGATCATTGGTATTCATTGACTAAAAGCTTATAAATGAAGAATAATGCATGGAATCATGTAGTTCAGGATAGATTGGATTACTTGGACGTTTAGTCATTTTTATTTATGTCTCAACTTTTGTCACAATAAAGAAAATTGAGCTAGCTAAACATGGGGATTGGATTCGTGTCATTCTTAGGTCTAAATCAAAAGTTACAGACGATTTAATGCGGACATGTCAAGTTGATCAGCCAGTTAAAATGATCATTCCTCTGATCATTGATGCTAATTGAGGAAATCCTTATAAATGAATCATAATGCGTAGCATCATGCAGTTTGGGATAGATTTGATTACTTGGATGCCTTGTCGTATCTATTTTTGTTTTAGATTTTGTCACAATATAGCAAATTGAGCTAGCTTAACGAGGGCATTGGATTTGGGTCATTCTACGCCCTAAACAAAAAGTTACGAACAAATTAGTGCGGACATGCCATATTTATCGGCCAGTTAAAATGATCATTCTAAACTGATCATTGGTGCTCATTGAGTAAAGGACAATAAATGAAGCATAATGTTTGCCATCACGCAGTTTTGGCTATATTGGATTACTTGAACGCTTTTTTGCATCTGTTTCTATCTCAAATTTTGTCAAAATATAGAAAATTGAGCTAGCTTAACGTGGGCATTGGATTCGTGTCATTATGAGTTATAAATCAAAAGTTATGGACGATTTAGTGGATACATGTCAAGTTGATCGACCAGTTAAAGTGATCATTCTAAACTAATCATTGGTGCTCATTGAGTAAAGGCTTATAAATGAAGTATAATGCATGACATCACGTAGTTTTGGCCAGATTGGATTACTTGGACGCATTTTCGAATCTATTTCTTTCTCAATTTTTGTCACAATATAGAAAATTGAGTTACCTTAACGTGGGCATTGGATTCGTATCATTATGAGCTATAAATCAAAAGTTATGAATGATTTAGTAAAGATATGTCAAGTTGATTGACCACTTAAAATGGTTATTCTAAACTGATCATTGGTGCTCACTGAGTAGAAGCTTATAAATGAAACATAATGCACGACATCATGTAGTTTTAGATAAATTTGATTATTTGGAAGACTTTTCAAAGCAATTTTAGTCTTAAATTTTATCATAATATAGAAAATTAATCTAGCTTAACGTGGGCATAGGAATCAAGTCATTTTGAGCTCTAAATCAAAAGTTATAGACGACTTAGTGCGGACATGTCAAGTTGATCAGCCAGTTAAAGTGATCATTCTAAACTGATCATTGGTGCTCGTTAAATAAAGGATTATAAATGAAGCATAACGCATGGCATCACACAGTTCAAGATAGTTTGGACCATGGACGCTTTGTCGTATCTATTTCTATCTCAAATTTTGTCACAATATAGAAAATTGAGCTAGCTTAACGTGTGCATTGGATTCGTGTCATTCTAAGGTCAAAATCAAAAGTTACGGACGATTTAGTGCGCATTTATCAAGTTGATCGGCCAGTTAAAATGATCTTTCTTAACTGATCATTGGTGCTAATTAAGTAAACGGTTATAAATGAAGCATAAGTCATAGTATCACGCCGTCTGAGATGGATTGGATTACTTGGACGCTTTGTCGTATCTAGTTTTTCCTCAAATTTTGTCACAATATAACAAATTGATCTAGCTTAACGTGGGCATTGGATTCGTGTCATTCTAAGCTCTAAACCAAAAGTTCAGACGATTTAGTGCGGACATGGCAAATTATCGGCCAGTTAAAGTGATCATTCTAAACTGATCATTGGTGCCCATTGAGAAAAGGCTTATAAATGAAGCATAATGCATGACATCACGCAGTTTTGGCTAGATTAGATTACTTGGACGCTTTTTGGAATCTGTTTCTATCTCAAATTTTGTCACAATGTGGAAAACTGAGCTAGCTTGACGTGGGCATTGGATTCGTGTCATTATGAGCTCTAAATCAAAAGTTACCGACGATCTAGTGCGGATATGTCAAATTGATCGGCAAGTTAAAATGATCATTCTAAACTGATCATTGATGCTGATTGAGTGAAAGCTTATAAATTAAGAATAATGCATGGCATAACGTAGTTCGGGAGAGATTGGATTACTTGTACGTATTTTCGTATCTATATATGTCTCAAATTTTGTCACAATATAGAAAATTGAGCTAACTTAACGTGGTCATTGGATTCGTGTCATTCTGAGGTATAAATCAAAAGTTACGGGTGATTTAGTGCGGACATGTCAATTTGATCGGCCAGTTAATTAAAATGATCATTCTTGTGATTATTGATGCTCATGGAGTAAATGCTTATAAATGAATCATAATGCATGAAATCATGCGGTTTGGGATAGATTGGATTATTTGCATGCTTTGTCGTATCTATTTTTGTCTCAAATTTTGACATAATTTAGCAAATTGAGCTAGGTTAACGTGGGCATTGGATTGGTGTCATTCTGAGCTCTAAATCATATGTTACGGACAACTTAGTGCGGACATGTCAAGTTGATCAGCCAGTTAAGGTGATCATTTTAAACTGATCATTGATACTCATTAAGTAAACACTTATACATGAAGCATAGAGCATTGCATCATGCAGTCTGGGATAGATTGGATTACTTGGATGCTTTGTCGTATCTAGTTTTGTCTCAAATTTCTTCACAATATAAAAATTGATCTACCTTAGCGTGGACATTGGATTCATTTCATTCTAAGCTCTAAATCAAAAGTTAGGGACGATTTAGTACCGACATGTAAAATTAATCGGCCAGTTAAAGTGATCATTCTAAACTGATAATTGGTGCTCATTGAGTAAAGGCTTATAAATGAAGCATAATGCATGGCATCACGCATTTTTGGCCAGATTGGATTACTTATACGCTTTTTTGTATCTGTTTCTATCTCATTTTGTCAAAATATAGAAAATTGAGCTACTTTAACGTGGGGATTGGATTCATGTCATTATGAGCTATAAAAAAAAGTTTTAGACGATTTATTGCAGACATGTCAAGTTGATCGGCCTGTCAAATTGGTCATTCCAAACTGATCACTGGTGCTCATTGAGTAAAGTCTTATAAATGAAGCTTAAAGCATGACATCACCTAGTTTTGAATAAATTTGATTACTTGGAGGACTTGTCAAAGCAATTTTATTCTTAAATTTCATCATAATATAGAAAATTGAGCTAGCTTAATGTGAGCATTGGATTCGTGTCATTATGAGCTCTAAATAAAAAGTTACGAACAATTTATTGCAGATATGTCAAGTTGATCGGCAAGTTAAAATGATCATTCTAAACTGATCATTGGTATTCATTGAGTAAAAGCTTATCAATGAAGAATAATGCATGCAATCACGTAGTTCAGGATAGATTGGATTACTTGGACGTTTTGTCATATCTATTTCTGTCTCAAATTTTGTCACAATATAGAAAATTGAGCTAGCTTAACGTGGGCATTGGATTCATGTCATTCTGAGGTCTAAATCAAAAGTTACAAATGATTTAGTGCGGACATGTCAAGTCTATCGGCCAGTTAAAATGATCATTGTTCTAATCATTGATGCTTATTGAGTAAATCCTTACAAACGAAGCATAGCGCATGGTATCACGCATTTTTTGCTAGATTGGATTCCTTAGACGCTTTTTCGTATCTATTTATATTTCAAATTTTGTAACATTATAGAAAATTAACCTTGTTTAAAGTGGGCATTGGACTCGTGTCAATATGAGCTATAAACCAAAAGTTATGGACGATTTAGTGCAGATATGTCAAGTTGATCGACCAGTTAAATTGATCATTCCAAACTGATCATTGGTACTCATTGCGTAAAGGCTTATAAATTAAGCATAATGAATGATATCACGTAGTTTTGAATAAATTTGATTACTATGGGGACTTGTCAAAGCAATTTTAGTCTTAAATTTCATCACAATATAGAAAATTGAGTTAGCTTAACGTGGGCATTGGATTCGTGTCATTATGAGCTCTAAATCAAAAGTTACCGACGATCTAGTGCGTATATGTCAAATTGATCGGCAAGTTAAAATGATCATTCTAAATTGATCATTGATGTTGATTGAGTGAAAGCTTATAAATGAAGAATAATGCATGGCATAACGTAGTTTGGGAGAGATTGAATTACATGCACGCATTGTCGTATCTATATATGTCTCAAATTTTGTCACATTATAGAAAATTGAGCTAACTTAACGTGGTCATTGGATTCGTGTCATTCTGAGGTATCAATCAAAAGTTACGGATGATTTAGTGCGGACATGTCAAGTTGATCGGCCAGTTAATTAAAATGATCATTCTTCTGATTATTGAAGCTCATGGAGTAAATGCTTATAAATGAAGCATAATGCATGGCATCATGCGGTTTGGGATAGATTGGATTACTTGGATGCTTTGTCGTATCTATTTCTGTCTCAAATTTTGACACAATATAGCAAATTGAGCTAGGTTAACGTGGGCATTGGATTGGTCTCATTCTGAGCTCTAAATCATATGTTACGGACGTCTTAGTGCGGACATGTCAAGTTGATCAGCCAGTTAAGGTGAGCATTCTAAACTGATCATTGATGCTCATTAAGTAAACACTTATACATGAAGCATAGAACATTGCATCACACACTCTGAGATAGATTGGATTACTAGGACGCTTTGTCGTATCTAGTTTTGTCTCAAATTTTTTCACAATATAAAAATTGATCTAGCTTAACGTGGGCATTGGATTCGTGTCATTCTAAGCTCTAAATCAAAAGTTATGGACGATTTAGTACGAACATGTCAAATTAATCGACCAGTTAAAGTGATCATTCTAAGCTGATCATTGGTGTTCATTGAGTAAAGGCTCATAAATGAAGCATAATGCATGGCATCACGCAGTTTTGGCTAGAATGGATTACTTAGACGCTTTTTCGTATCTCTTTCTATCTCATTTTGTCAAAATATAAAAAATTGAGCTACCTTAACGTGGGGATTCGATTCGTGTCATTATGAGCTATAAAAAAAGTTTTAGACGATTTAGTGCAGACATGTCAAGTTGATCGGCCTGTTAAATTGATCACTCAAAACTGATCATTGGTGCTCATTGAGTAAAGGCTTATAAATGAAGCATAATGCATGACATCATATTTTAAGAGATTTGATTACTCGGAGGATTTGTCAAAGCAATTTTATTCTTAAATTTCATCATAATATAGAAAATTGAGCTAGCTTAATGTGAGCAGTGGATTCGTGTCATTATGACCTCTAAATCAAAAGTTACGGATGATATATTGCAAATATGTCAAGTTGATCGGCAAGTTAAAATCATCATTCTAAACTGATCATTGGTATTCGTTGAGTAAAAGCTAATCAATGAAGAATAATGCATGCAATCACGTAGTCCAGGATAGATTGGATTACTTGGACGCTTTATTATATTTATTTCTGTCTCAAATTTTGTCACAATATAGAAAATTGAGCTAGCTTAACGTGGGCATTGGATTCATGTCATTCTGAGGTTTAAATCAAAAGTTACAGACGATTTAGTGCGGACATGTCAAGTTGATCGACCAGTTAAAATGATCATTGTTCTAATCATTGATGCTTATTGAGTAAATCCTTACAAATGTATCATAGCGCATGGTATCATGCAGTTTTGGCTAGATTGGATTCCTTAGACGCGTTTTCGTTTCTATTTCTATTTCAAATTTTGTCACAATATAGAAAATTAAACTAGTTTAATGTTGGCATTGGACTCGTGTCAATATGGACGATTTATTGCAGACATGTCAAGTTGATCGACCAGTTCACTTGATCATTCCAAACTGATCATTGGTACTCATTGAGTAAAGGCTTATAAATTAAGCATAATGAATGACATCACGTAGTTTTGAATAAATTTGATTACTTGGGGGACTTGTAAAAGCAATTTTAGTATTAAATTTCATCAAAATATATAAAATTGAGCTAGCTTAACTTGGGCATTGGATTCGTGTCATTATGAGCTTTAAATTAAAAATTACCGACGATCTAGGGCGGATATGTCAAATTGATTGGCAACTTAAAATGATCATTCTAACTTATCATTGATGCTGATTGAGTGAAAGCTTATAAATGAAGAATAATGCATGGCATAACGTAGTTCGGGAGAGATTGGATTACTTGTACGCATTGTCGTATCTATATATGTCTCAAATTTTATCACAATATAGAAAATTGAGCTAGGTTAACGTGGGCATTGGATTGGTGTCATTCTGAGCTCTAAATCATATGTTACGGACGTCTAGTGTGGACATGTCAAGTTGATCAGCCAGTTAAGGTGATCATTCTAAACTGATTATTGATGCTCATTAAGTAAACACTTATACATGAAGCATAGAGCATTGCATCACGCACTCTGGGATAGATTGGATTACTTGGGCGCTTTGTCGTATCTAGTTTTGTCTCAAATTTTTTCACAATATAAAAATTGATATAGCTGAACGTGGGCACTGGATTCGTGTCATTCTAAACTCTAAATCAAAAGTTATGGACGATTTAGTATGAACATGTCAAATTAATCGGCCAGTTAAAGTGATCATTCTAAACTGATCATTGGTGCTCATTGAGTAAAGGCTTATAAATGAAGCATAATGCATGGCATCACGCAGATTTGGCTAGAATGGATTACTTAGATGCTTTTTCGTATCTGTTTCTTTCTCATTTTGTCAAAATATAGAAAATTGAGATACCTTAACGTGGGGGTTGGATTCGTGTCATTATGAGCTATAAAAATAAGTTTTAGACGATTTAGTGCAGACATGTCAAGCTGATCGGCCTGTTAAATTGATCATTCAAAACTGATCATTGGTGCTCATTGAGTAAAGGCTTATAAATGAAGCATAATGCATGACATCATGTACTTTTGATTACTTGGAGGACATCTCAAAGCAATTTTATTCTTAAATTTCAATATAATATAGAAAATTGAGCTAGCTTAATGTGAGCATTGGATTCGTGTCATTATGACCTCTAAATCAAAAGTTACGGATGATTTATTGCAAATTTGTCAAGTTGATCGGCAAGTTAAAATGATCATTCTAAACTGATCATTGGTATTCGTTGAGTAAAAGCTTATCAATGAAGAATAATGCATGCAATCACGTAGTCCAGGATAGATTGGAATACTTGGACACTTTTTCATATCTATTTATGTCTTAATTTTTGTCACAATATAGAAAATTGAGCTAGCTTAACGTGGGCATTGGATTCATGTCATTCTGAGGTCTAAATCAAAAGTTACAGATGATTTAGTGCGGACATGTCAAGTTGATCGGCCGGTTAAAATGATCATTCTAAACTTATCATTGGTGCTCATTAAGTAAATCCTTATAAATGAAGCATAAAGCATGGCAACACGCAGGATGGGATAGATTGGACTATTTGGACCCTTTGTCGTATCTAGTTCTGTCTCAAATTTTATCACAATATAAAAAATTGATCTAGCTTAACGTGGACACTGAATTTGTGTCATTCTAAGCTTTAAATCAAAAGTTACGGATGATTCAAAGCAGACATGTCAAGTTGATCGGCCAAATAAAGTGATCATTCTAACTTGATCATTGGTGCTCATTGAGTAAAGATTTATAAATGAAGCATAATGCATGACATCACGCAGTTTTGGCTAGATTGGATTACTTGGACGCTTTGTTGTATCTGTTTCTGTCTCAAATTTTGTCACAATAGAGAAAATTGAGCTAGCTTAACGTGAACATTGGATTCATGTCGTTCTAAATTCCAAATAAAAGTTACGGACGATTCAAAGGGGACATGGCAAGTTGATCGGCCAGTTAAAATGATCATTGTAAACTGATCATTGGTGCTCATTATGTAAATGCTTATAAATGAAGCATAAAGCATGACATCACACAGTGTGGGATAGATTGGATTACTTGAATGATTTGTCGTATCTAGTTCTATCTTAAATTTTCTCACAATATAAAAAATTAATCTAGCTTAACGTGGGAATTGGATTCGTGTCATTCTAAGCTCTAAATAAAAAGTTACGGACGATTTAGGGCGGACATGTGAAGTTGGTAAGCAAATAAAGTGATCATTCTAAATTGATCATTGGTCCTTATTGAGTAAAAGTTATTAAATGAAGCATAATGCATGGCATCACACAGTTTTGGCTAGATTGGATTACTTGGACGCTTTTCGGTATCTATATTAGTCTCAAATTTTGTAACAATATAGAAAATTCAGCTAGATTAACATGGGCATTGGATATGTGTCATTCTGAGGTGTAAATCAAAAGTTATGGACGATTTTGTGCAGACATTTCAAGTTTATCGGCCAGTTATATTGATCATTCCAAACTGATCATTGGTGCTCATTGAGTAAAGGCCTATAAATGAATCATAATGCATGATATCATGTAGTTTTGGATAGATTTGATTACTTGGAAGACTTCTCGAAGCAATTTTAGTCGTAAATTTTATCAATATAGAAAATTGAGCTAGCTTAACGTGAGCATTGAATTCGTGTCATTCTAAGCTCGTAATCACAAGTTACACACGATTTAGTGCGGATATGTCAAGTTGATTGGCAACTTGAAATGATCATTCTAAACTGATCATTGATGCTCATTGAGTAAAAGCTTATAAATGAAGAATAATGCATGGCATCACGCAATTCGGGATAGATTGCATTACTTGGACGCTTTTTCGTATCTATTTCTATCTTAAATTTTGTCACAATATAGAAGATTGAGCTAGCTTAACATGAGCATTGTATTCGTGTAATTCTGAGCTCTAAATCATAAGTTACGGACGATTCAGAGCCGACATGTAAAGTTGTTCGGCCAGTTAAAGTGATCTTTCTAAATTGATCATTGGTTCTCATTAAGTAAACGCTTACAAATGAAGCATAAAGCATGGCAGCACACAGTCTTGGATAGTTTAGATTACTTGGACGCTTTGTCGTATATAGTTCTGTCGCAAGTTTTATCACAATATAAAAAATTGATCTAGCTTAACATGGGCATTGGATTCGTGTCATTCTCAGCTCTAAATCAAAAGTTACGGACGATTTAGTGCGGAAATTTCAAGTCGATCAGCGAGTTGAAGTGATCATTCTAAACTGATCATTGGTGTTCATTGAGTAAAGGCTTATAAATGAAGCATAATGCATGGCATCACGCAGTTTTGGCTAGATTGGATTACTTGGACGCTTTTTCGTATCTATTTCTGTCTCAAATTTTGTCACAATAGAGAAAATTGAGCTACCTTAACGTGAACATTGGATTCGTGTCATTCTAAATTCTAAATCATAAGTTACGGACGATTCAAAGGGGACATGTCAAGTTTATCGGTCAGTTAAAGTGATCATTCTAAACTGATCATTGGTGCTCATTAAGTAAATGCTTATAAATGAAGCATAAAGCATGGCATCACACAGTGGGGGATAGATTGTTACTTGGACGCTTTTTCATATCTAATTATGTCTGAAATTTTGTCATAAATTAAAAAATGAACTAGCTTAACGTGCGCATTGAATTCGTGTCATTCTAAGCTCTAAATCAAAAGTGATCATTCTATACTGATCATTGGTCCTCATTGAGTAAAGGTTTAAAAATGAAGCATAATGCATGGCATCACACACTTTTGGCTAGATTGGATTACTTGGGTGTTTTTCCGTATGTATATCTGTCTCAAATTTTGTAACAATATCAAAAATTGAGCTAGATTAACACGGGCATTGGATTCGTGTCATTCTGAGGTCTAAATCAAAAGGTATAGACGATTTAGTGCGAACATGTCAAGTTCATCGGCCAGTTATATTGATCATTCCAAACCGATCATTGGTGCTCATTGAGAAAAGGCCTATAAATGAATCATAATGCATGATATCATGTAGTTTTGGATAGATTTTATTACTTGGAGGAATTTTCGAAGAAATTTTAGTCATAAATTTTATCACAATATAGAAAATTGAGTTGCCGTAACGTGGGCATTGGATTCGTATCATTCTGCGCTCTAAATAAAAAGTTACAGATAATTTAGTGCGGACAAGTCAAGTTGATCGGCCAATTAGAATGATCATTCTTAGCTTATCATTGGTGCGCATTGAGTAAAGGCTTATAAATGAAGTATAATGCATGACATCATGCAGTTCGGGATAGATTGGATCACTTGGACGCTTTATCGTATCCATTTCTATCTTAAATTTTGTAACAATATAGAAAATTGAGGTAGATTAATGTGAACATTGGATTCGTATCCTTCGGAGCTCTTAATCATAAGTTACGGATAGTGCGGACATGTCAAGTTGATCGGCCAGTTAATGTGATCGTTCTAAACTGATCATTGGTGTTCATTAACTAAAAGCTAATAAATGAAGCATAAAGCATGGCAACACGCATGATGAGATAGATTGGACTATTTGAACCCTTTTTCGTATCTTGTTATGTCTTAAATTTTGTCACAATATAAAAAATTGAGCTAGCTTAACGTGGGCATTAGATTCGTGTCATTCTGACCTCTAAATCAAAAGTTATTAACGATTTATTGCGGACATGTCAAGTTGATTGGCCTCTTAAACTGATCATTCTAAATTGATCATTGGTGCTCATTGAGTAAAGGCTTATAAATGAAGCAAAATGCATGACATCACGAAGTTTTGAATAGATTGGATTACTTGGACGCTTTTTCGTATCTATTTCTGTCTTAAATTTTGTCACAATTAAGAAAATTGAGCTACCTTAACGTGAACATTGGATTTGTGTCATTCTGAGTTTTAAATCAAAAGTTACGGATGTTTCAAAGGGGACATGCCAAGTTGATCGGCCAGTTAAACTGATCATTCTAAACTGATCATTGGTGCTCATTAAGTAAATTCTTAGAAATGAAGCATAAAGCATGGCAACACGCAGGATGGGATAGATATGGATTATTTGGACCCTTTGTTGTATCTAGTTCTGTCTCAAATTTTGTCATAATTTAAAATATTGATCTAGCATGACGTGGGCATTAGATTTGTGTCCTTCTAAGCTCTAAATCAAAAGTTACGGACGATTCAAAGCGGACATGTCAGGTTGATCGGCCAAATAAAGTGATCATTCTAAATTGATCATTGGTGCTCATTGAGTAAAGGTTTATAAATGAAGCATAATGCATGGTATCAAGCAGTTTTGGCTAGATTGGATTACTTGGACGCTTTGTCGTATCTATTTCTGTCTCAAATTTTGTCACAACAGAGAAAATTGAGCTAGCTTAACGTGAACATTGGATTCGTGTCATTCAAAATTCTAAATCATAAGTTACGGACAATTCAAAGGGGACATGTCAAGGTTGTCCGCTAGTTAAAGTGATCATTCTAAACTAATCATTGGTGCTCATTAAGTAAATTCTTATAAATGAAGCATAAAGCATGGCATCATGCTGTCTACGATAGATTGGATTACTTGGATGCATTGTTGTATCTAGTTCTGTCTCATATTTTCTCACAGTATAAAAAAATTGATCTAGCTTAACGTGGGAATTGGATTGGTGTCATTCTAATCTCTAAATCAAAAGTTACAGACGATATAGTGCGGACATGTCAGTTTGATCGGCTAGTTAAAGTGATCATTCTAAACTGATCAGTGGTGCTCATTGAGTAAAGGCTTATAAATGAAGCATAATGCATGGCATCACGCAATTTTGTCTAGATTGGACTACTTGGCTGCTTTTTCTTATCAATTTCTATCCCAAATTTTGTCACAATATAGAAAATTTTGAGCTAGCTTACGTGGGCGGTGGATTCATGTCATTTTGACCTATAAATCAAAAGTTATGGATGCTTTAATGCAGACATGTCAAGTTGATCGCCCAGTTAAATTGATCATTCTAAACTGATCATTGGTGCTCATTGAGTAAAGGCTTATAAATGAATCATAATTCATGACATCACGTAGTTTTTGATAGATTTGATTACATGGACAGTGTTTGATAAATTTTATCACAATATAAAAAATTGAGCTAGCTTAATGTGGGCATTGGATTCGTGTCATTCAGAGCTCTAAATCAAAAATTACGCACGATTAAGTGTGGACGTGTCAAGTTGATCAGGAAGTTAAAATGATCATTCTAAACTGATTATTGGTGCTCATTGAGTAAAAGCTTTTAAATGAAGAATAATGTATGGCATCACAAAGTTTGCGATAGATAGGACTACTTGGATGCTTTGTCGTATCTATCTCTAACACAAGTTTAGTCACAAATAAAGAATTTAGCTAGCTTAACGTGGGCATCGGATTCTTGTCATTCTGAGCTCTAAATCAAAAGTTATGGATGATTTATGGCAGACATGTCAAGTTGATCGGCCAGTTAGATTGATCTTTCTTAACTGATCAATGGTACTCATTGAGAAAAAGCTTATAAATGAAGCATAATGCATTGCATCACGCAGTTCGGGATGGATTGGATTACTGGGACGCTTTGTCGTATCTATTTCTGTCTCAAATTTTGAAACAGTATAGAAAATTTAGCTAGCTTATCGTGAGCATTGGATTCGTGTCATTCTGAGCTCTAAGTCATAAGTTACGTACGATTAAGAGCGGACATGTCAAGTTGATCAGCCAGTTAAAGTGATCATTCTAAACTGATCATTGGTGCTCACTAAGTAAACACTTATAAATGAAGCATAAAGCCTGGCATCATGCAGTTTGGGACAGATTGGATTACTTGGACGCTTTGTTGTCTTTAGTTCTGTCTCAAATTTTTTCACAATATAAAAAATTGATCTAGCTTAACGTGGAAATTGGATTGGTGTCATTCTAATCTCTAAATCAAAAGTTACAGACGATATGGTGTGGAAATGTCAACTTGATCGGCTAGTTAAAGTGATCATTCTAAACTGATTAGTGGTGTTCTTTGAGTAAAGGCTTATAAATGAAGCATAATGCATGGCATCACGCAGTTTTGTCTAGATTGGATAACTTGGACGCTTTTTCTTATCAATTTCTATCCCAACTTTTGTCCCAATATAGAAAATTTTGAGCTAGCTTAACGTGGGCATTGGATTCGTGTTATTATGACCTATAAATCAAAAGTTATGGACGATTTAATGCACACATGTCAAGTTGATCGCCCAGTTAAATTGATCATTCTAAACTGATCATTGGTTCTCATTGAGTAAAGGCTTATAAATGAATCATAATTCATGACATCACATAGTTTTTGATAGATTTGGACAGTTTTGGATAAATTTTATCACAATATAAAAAAATTGAGTTAGCTTAACATGGCCATTCTATTCGTGTCATTCAGAGCTCTAAATCAAAAATTAAGGATAACTAATGTGGACATGTCAAGTTGATCGGCAAATTAAAATGATCATTCTAAATTGATTATTGGTGCTCATTAAGTAAAAGCTTATAAATGAAGAATAATGCATGGCATCACGAAATGGGATAGATAGGACTACTTGGATGATTTTTCGTATCCATTTCTAACACAAATTTGGTCACAATATAAAGAATTGAGCTACCTTAACGTGGGCATTGGATTCGTGTCATTCTGAGCTCTAAATCAAAAGTGATGGACGATTTATGGCGGACATGTCAAGTTGATCGGCCAGTTAAATTGATCTTACTTAACTGATCATTGGTGCTCATTGAGAAAAGGCATATAAATGAAGCATAATGCATGGCATCACACAGTTCTGGATAGATTAGATCTTTTGGTTGCTTTGTCATATCTATTTATGTCTAAAATTTTGCAACAATATAGAAAATTGAGCTAGCTTAATGTGAGCATTGGATTCGTGTCATTCTGATCTCGAAATAATAAGTTGTACGATTCAGAGCGGACATGTCAAGTTGATTGGCCAGTTAAAGTGATCATTCTGAACTGATCATTGGTGCTCATTAGGTAAACGCTTATAAATGAAGCATAAAGCATGGCATCATGCAGTCTGGGATAGATTGGGTTACTTGGACACTTTGTTGTATCTAGTTTTGCCTCAAATTTCACAATTTAAAAAATTGATCTTGCTTAACTTGGTAATTGGATTGGTGTCCTTCTGAGCTCTAAATCAAAAGTTATAGACGATACAATGCGGACATGTCAAGTTGATCAGCCAGTTAAAGTGATCATTATAAACTGATCAGTGGTGCTCATGGAGTAAAGGCTAATAAATGAAGCATAATGCATGGCATCACGCAGTTTTGTCTAGATTGGATTACTTGGATGCTTTTTCTATCAAAATTTTTGTAACAATTTAGAAAATTGAGCTAGTTTAACATGGGTATTGGATTCTTGTCATTAGAAGCTATAAAACAAAAGTTATGGATGATTTAGTGCAGACATGTCAAGTTGATCGGCCAATTAAATTGATCACTCCAAACTTATCACTGATGCTCATTGAGTAAAGGCTTATAAATGAAGCATAATCCATGACATTCGTAGTTTTGGATAGATTTGATTACTTGGAGGACTTGTCAAGGCAATTTTAGTCTTAAATTTTATCACAATATAGAAAATTGATCTAGCTCAACGTGGGCAGTGGATTCGTGTCACTCTGAACTCTAAATCGAAATTTACAAACGATTTAGTGTGGACATGTCAAGTTGATCGTCAAGTTAAAATGATCATTCTAAATTGATCATTGGTGCTCATTGAGTAAAAACTTATAAATGAAGAATAATGCATGGCATCACACTATTCGGGTTAGATTTGATTACTTGGACGCTTTGTTGTATGTATTTATGTCTCAAATTTTGTCACAATTTTGAAAAGTTAGCTAGCTTAACGTGAGCATTGGATTTGTGGAATTCTGAGCTCTAAATCATAAGCTACGGATGATTCAAAGTGGACATGTCAAGTTGATCGGCCAGTTAAAGTTATCATTCTAAATTGATCGTTGGCGCTCATTACGTAAATGCTTACAAATCAAGCATAAAGCATGGCATCATGCAGTGTAGGATAGATAGGATTACTTGGACGCTTTGTCGTATCTAGTTCTAACTAAAAAATTTTCACAATATAAAAAATTGAGTAAGTTTAATGTGGGCATTGGACTCGTGTCATTCTAAGCTCTAAATCAAAAGTTACGGATGATTTAGTGCGAACATGTCAAGTTCATCGGCCAGTTAAAATTATCTTTCTTAACTGATCATTGGTGCTCATTGAGAAAAGTCTTATAAATGAAGCATAATGCATGGCATCACTTGGTTCGGGATAGAATGGATTACTTGGACTCTTTATCGTATCTATTTCAGATTCAAATTTTTTCACGATATAGAAAATTGAGCTAGGTTAACGTGAGCATTGGATTCGTGTCATTCCGAGAACTAAATCATAAGTTATGGACGATTCAAAGCGGACATGTCAAGTTGATCGGCCAGTTAAAGTGATCATTCTAAACTGATCATTGGTTCTCATTAAGTAAAAGCTTATAAAGGAAGGATAAAGCATGGCTCACGCAGTATGGGATAGATTGGATTACGTAGCCTCTTTGTTGTTCTAGTTCTATCTCAATTTTTGTCACAATACGTAAAATTCATCTAGCTTAACATGGGCAATGGATTCGTGTCATTCTAAGCTCTAAATCAAAAGTTACAAATGATTTAGTAGGGACATGTCAAGTTGATCGGCCAGCTAAAGTGATAATTCTAAACTGATCATTGGTGCTCATTGAGTAAAGGCTAATAAATGAAGTATAATGCATGACATCACGCATTTTTGGCTAGATTGAATTACTTGAACGCTTTTTTGTATCTATTTATGTCTCAAATTTTGTCACAACATAGAAAATTGAGCTAGCTTAATGTAGGCATTGGATTCGGGTCATTATGAGCGATAAAACAAAAGTTGTGGACGATTTAGTGCATACATGTCAAATTCATCGGCCAATTAAATTGATCATTCCTAACTGATCATTGATGCTCATTAAGTAAAGGCTTATAAATGAAGTGTAATGCATGACATCACGTAGTTTTTGGATAGATTTGATAATTTGGATGACTTGTCAAAGCAATTTTAGTCTTCAATTTTATCACAATATAGAAAATTAAACTAGCTTAACGTGGGCATAGGATTCGTATCAGTTTGAGCTTTAAATCAAAAGTTATAGACAATTTAGTACGGACATGTCAAGTTAATCAGCCAGTTAAAGTGATCATTAGAAACTGATAACAGGTGCACATTGAGTAAAGGCTTATAAATGAAGCATAATGCATGGCATCACGGAGTTCGAATGGTTTGAATTACTTGGATGCTTTGTCATATCTATTCTGTCTCAAATTTTGTCACAATATAAAAAATTGAGCTAGCTTAACGTGGGCATTGAATTCATGTCATTCTAAGGTCTAACTCAAAAGTTACGGATGATTTAGTGTAGACATGTCAAGTTGATCGGCCAGTTGAAATGAACATTCTTCTGATCATTGATGGTCATTGAGTAAATGCATAAAAATGAAGCATAAGGTGTGATATCATGCAGTTTGGGATAGATTGGATTACTTGGACGCTTTGTCGTATCTATTTTTGTCTCCAATTTTGTCACAATATAGTCAATTGAGCTAGATTAACGTGGGCATTGGATTCGTGTCATTAAGTTACAAACGATTTAATACGGACATGTCAAGTTGATTGGCCAGTTAAAGTGATCGTTCTGAACTGGTCATTGGTGCTCATTAAGTAAACGCTTATAAAGGAAGCATAAAGCATGACATCACGTAGTTTGGGATAGATTGGATTACTTGGACATTTTATCATTTTTAGTTCTGTCTCAAAATTTGTCACAAAATAAAAGCTTGAGTTAGCTTAACGTGGGCATTGGATTCGTGTCATTCAGAGTTCTAAATCAGAAGTTACGTACGATTTAGTGCGGACATGTTAAGTTGATCGACCAGTTAAAAGGATCATTCTTCCGATCACTGGTGCTCATAGAGAAAAGGCTTATAAACGAAGCATAATGCATGGCATCACGCAGTTTGGGATAGATATGATTACTTGGACGCCTTGTCGTATCTATGCTTGCCCAAATTTTGTCACAATATAGAATGTTGAGCTAGCTTAACATGGGCATTGGAATCGTGTCATTATGAGCTATAAATAAAAAGTTATATATGATTTATTGCATACATGTCAAGTTGATAGGATAGTTAAAATGATCATTCTAAGCTGATCATTCTAAGCTGATCATTCTAAACTGATAATTGGTTCTTATTGAGTAAAGGCTTATAAATAGAACATAGTGCAGAGTATTACGCAGTTTGGGATAGATTAGATTACTTGGACGCTTTGTGATATCTATTTTTGTCTCAAATTTTGTCACAATATAGAAAATTGAGCTAGTTTAACGTTGGCATTGGATTCGTGTAATTCGGAGCTCTAAATCAAATGTTACTAAAGATTTAGTGCGGACGTGTCAAGTTCATTGGCGAGTTAAAATGATCATTCTTAAGTGAACATTGGTGCTCATTGCTAAAAAGCATATAAATAAAGCATAATGCATACATCACGTAGTTTGGGATAAATTGGATTACTTGGATGATTTGTCGTATCTATTTCTCTCTCAAATTTTGTCATAAGAAACAAAATTGAGCTAGCTTAACGTGGGAATTGGATTCATGTCATTCTGAGCTCTAAATCAAGAGTTACAGACGATTTAGTGCGGACATGTCAAGTTGATCGGCGAGTTAAAATGATAATTACAATCTGATCATTGGTGCTCATTGTGTAAAGGCTTATAAATGATGCAAAATGCAGAGCATCACGCAGTTCTGGATAGATTGGATTACTTAGACGTTTTTTCGGATCTATTTCTATCTCTAATTTTGTTTCTATATAAAAAATTGAACTAGCTTTAAGTTGGCAATGGATTCGTGTCATTTTATCAAAATATAGAAAATTGAGATACCTTAACGTGGGGGTTGGATTCGTGTCATTATGAGCTATAAAAATAAGTCTTAGACGATTTAGTGCAGACATGTCAAGCTGATCGGCCTGTTAAATTGATCATTCAAAACTGATCATTGGTGCTCATTGAGTAAAGGCTTATAAATGAAGCATAATGCATGACATCATGTAGTTTTGATTACTTGGAGGACATCTCAAAGCAATTTTATTCTTAAATTTCAATATAATATAGAAAATTGAGCTAGCTTAATGTGAGCATTGGATTCGTGTCATTATGACCTCTAAATCAAAAGTTACGGATGATTTATTGCAAATTTGTCAAGTTGATCGGCAAGTTAAAATGATCATTCTAAACTGATCATTGGTATTCGTTGAGTAAAAGCTTATCAATGAAGAATAATGCATGCAATCACGTAGTCCAGGATAGATTGGAATACTTGGACACTTTGTCATATCTATTTATGTCTTAATTTTTGTCACAATATAGAAAATTGAGCTAGCTTAACTTGGGCATTGGATTCATGTCATTCTGAGGTCTAAATCAAAAGTTACAGATGATTTAGTGCGGACATGTCAAGTTGATCGGCCGGTTAAAATGATCATTATAAACTTATCATTGGTGCTCATTAAGTAAATCCTTATAAATGAAGCATAAAGCATGGCAACACGCAGGATGGGATAGATTGGACTATTTGGACCCTTTGTCGTATCTAGTTCTGTCTCAAATTTTATCACAATATAAAAAATTGATCTAGCTTAACGTGGACACTGAATTTGTGTCATTCTAAGCTTTAAATCAAAAGTTACGGATGATTCAAAGCAGACATGTCAAGTTGATCGGCCAAATAAAGTGATCATTCTAACTTGATCATTGGTGCTCATTGAGTAAAGATTTATAAATGAAGCATAATGCATGACATCACGCAGTTTTGGCTAGATTGGATTACTTGGACGCTTTGTTGTATCTGTTTCTGTCTCAAATTTTGTCACAATAGAGAAAATTGAGCTAGCTTAACGTGAACATTGGATTCATGTCGTTCTAAATTCCAAATAAAAGTTACGGACGATTCAAAGGGGACATGGCAAGTTGATCGGCCAGTTAAAATGATCATTGTAAACTGATCATTGGTGCTCATTATGTAAATGCTTATAAATGAAGCATAAAGCATGACATCACACAGTGTGGGATAGATTGGATTACTTGAATGATTTGTCGTATCTAGTTCTATCTTAAATTTTCTCACAATATAAAAAATTAATCTAGCTTAACG
>JAENJI010000013.1:10011315-10079871 GCA_018901935.1 Pugionium cornutum | reverse complement strand
TTACTTGGACGTTTGTCATATCTATTTCTGTCTCAAATTTTGTCAAAATATAGAAAATTGAGCTAGCTTAACGTGGTCATTGGATTCATGTCATTCTGAGGTCTAAATCAAAAGTTACAAATGATTTAGTGTAGACATGTCAAGTCTATCGGCCAGTTAAAATGATCATTGTTCTAATCATTGATGCTTATTGAGTAAATCCTTACAAATCTATCATAGCGCATGGTATCACACAGTTTTGGCTAGGTTGGATTCCTTAGACACTTTTTCGTATCTATTTTTATTTCAAATTTTGTCACAATATAGAAAATTAACCTAGTTTAATGTGGGCATTGGACTCGTGTCAATATGGGCTATAAACCAAAAGTTATGGACGATTTAGTGCAGACATGTCAAGTTGATCGACCGGTTAAATTGATCATTCCAAACTGATCATTGGTACTCATTGAGTAAAGGCTTATCAATTAAGCATAATGAATGACATCACGCAGTTTTGAATAAATTTGATTACTTGGGGGACTTGTCAAAGCAATTTTAGTCTTAAATTTCATCACAATATAGAAAATTGAGCTAGCTTAATGTGGGTATTGGATTCGTGTCATTATGAGCTCAAAATTAAAAGTTACCGACGATCTAGTGCGGATATATCAAATTGATCAGCAACTTAAAATGATCATTCTAAACAGATCATTGATGCTGATTGAGTGAAAGCTTATAAATGAAGAATAATGCATGGCATAACATAGTTCGGGAGAGATTGGATTACTTGTACGCATTGTCGTATCTATAGATGTCTCAAATTTTATCACAATATAGAAAATTGAGCTAACTTAACGTGGTCATTGGATTCATGTCATTCTGAGGTATAAATTAAAAGTTACGGATGATTTAGTGCGGACATGTCAAGGTTATCGGCCAGTTAAATAAAATGATTATTCTTCCGATTTTTGATGCTCCTGGAGTAAATGGTTATAAATGAAGCATAATGCATGGCATCATGCGGTTTCTGATAGATTGGATTACTTGGATGCTTTGTCGTACCTATTGATGTCTCAAATTTTGACACAATATAGCAAATTGAGCTAGGTTAACGTGGGCATTGGATTGGTGTCATTCTGAGCTCTAAATCATATATTACGGACGACTGAGTGCGGACATGTCAAGTTGATCAGCCAGTTAAGGTGATCATTCTAAACTTATCATTGATGCTCATTAAGTAAACACTTATACATGAAGCATAGAGCATTGCATCACGCACTCTAGGATAGATTGGATTACTTGGACGCTTTGTCGTATCTAGTTTTGTCTCAAATTTTTTCACAATATAAAAATTGATCTAGCGTAACGTGGGCATTGGATTCGTGTCATTCTAAGCTCTAAAACAAAAGTTATGGACAATTTAGTACGAACATGTCAAATTAATCGGCCAGTTAAAGTGATCATTCTAAACTGATCATTAGTGCTCATTGAGTAAAGGCTTATAAATAAAGCATAATGCATGGCATCACGCAGTTTTTGCTAGAATGGATTTCTTAGACGCTTTTTCGTATCTCTTTCTATCTCATTTTGTCAAAATATAGAAAATTGAGCTACCTTAACGTGGGGATTGGATTCGTGTCATTATGAGTTATAAAAAAATGTTTTAGACGATTTAGTGCAGACATGTCATGTTGATCGGCCTGTTAAATTGATCATTCAAAACTGATCATTGGTGCTCATTGAGTAAAGGCTTATAAATGAAGCATAATGAATGACATCACGTAGTTTTGAAGAGATTTGATTACTTGGAGGATTTGTCAAAGCAATTTTATTCTTAAATTTCATCATAATATAGAAAATTGAGCTAGCTTAATGTGAGCATTGGATTCGTGTCATTATGACCTCTAAATCAAAAGTTACGGATGATTAATTGCAAATATGTCAAGTTGATAGGCAAGTTAAAATGATCATTCTAAACTGATCATTGGTATTCGTTGAGTAAAAGCTAATCAATGAAGAATAATTCATGCAATCACGTAGTCCAGGATAGATCGGATTACTTGGACGCTTTGCAATATTTATTTCTGTCTCAAATTTTGTCACAATATAGAAAATTGAGCTAGCTTAACGTGGGCATTGGATTCATGTAATTCTGAGGTTTAAATCAAAAGTTACAGACGATTTAGTGCGGATATGTCAAGTTGATCGGCCAGTTAAAATGATCATTGTTCTAATCATTGATGCTTATTGAGTAAATCCTTACAAATGTATCATAGCGCATGGTATCATACAGTTTTGGCTAGATTGGATTCCTTAGACGCTTTTTCGTATCTATTTCTATTTCAAATTTTGTCACAATATAGAAAATTAACCTAGTTTAATGTGGGCATTGGACTCGTGTCAATATGGGCTATAAACCAAAAGTTATGGACGATTTAGTGCAGACATGTCAAGTTGATCGACCAGTTAAATTGATCATTCCAAACTGATCATTGGTACTCATTGAGTAAAGGCTTATAAATTAAGCATAATGAATGACATCACGTAGTTCTGAATAAATTTGATTACTTAGGGGACTTGTCAAAGCAATTTTAGTCTTAAATTTCATCACAATATAGAAAACTGAGCTAGCTTAACGTGGGCATTGGATTCGTGTCATTATGAGCTCTAAATTAAAAGTTACCGACGATCTAGTGCGGATATGTCAAATTGATCGGCAAGTTAAAATGATCATTCTAAACTGATCATTAATGCTGATTGATTGAAAGCTTATAAATGAAGAATAATGCATCCCATAACAAAGTTCGGGAGAGATTGGATTACTTATATGCATTGTCGTACCTATATATGTCTCAAATTTTATCACAATATAGAAAATTGAGCTAAGTTAACGTGGGCATTGGATTGGTGTCATTCTGAGCTCTAAATCATATGTTACGGACGTCTTAGTGTGGACATGTCAAGTTTATCAGCCAGTTAAGATGATCATTCTAAACTGATCATTGATGCTCATTAAGTAAACACTTACACATAAAGCATAGAGCATTGCATCACGCACTCTAGGATAGATTGGATTACTTGGACGCTTTGTCGTATCTAGTTTTGTCTCAAATTTTTTCACAATATAAAAATTGATCTAGCTTAACGTGGGCATTTGATTCGTGTCATTCTAAGCTCTAAATCAAAAGTTATGGACGATTTAGTACGAACATGTGAAATTAATCGGCCAGTTAAAGTGATCATTCTAAACTGATCATTGGTGCTCATTGAGTAAAGGCTTACAAATGAAGCATAATGCATGGCATCACGCAGTTTTGGCTAGAATGGATTACTTATACGCTTTTTCGTATCTCTTTCTATCTCATTTTGTCAAAATCTAGAAAATTGAGCTACCTTAACGTAGGGATTGGATTCGTGTCATTATGAGCTATAAAAAAAAAGTTTTAGACGATTTAGTGCAGACATGTCAAGTTGATCGGCCTGTTAAATTGATCATTCAAAACTGATCATTGGTGCTCATTGAGTAAAGGCTTATAAATGAAGCATAATGCATGACATCACATAGTTTTGAAGAGATTTGATTACTTGGAGGACTTGTCAAAGCAATTTTATTCTTAAATTTCATCATAATATAGAAAATTTAGCTAGCTTAATGTGAGCATTGGATTCGTGTCATTATGACCTCTAAATCAAAAGTTACGGATGATTTATTGCAAATATTTCAAGTTGATCGGCAAGTTAAAATAATCATTCTAAACTGATCATTGGTATTCGTTGAGTAAAAGCTTATCAATGAAGAATAATGCATGCAATCACGTAGTCCAGGATAGATTGAATTACTTGGACGCTTTGTCATATCTATTTCTGTCTCAAATTTTGTCACAATATAGAAAATTGAGCTAGCTTAACGTGGGCATTGGATTCATGTCATTCTGAGGTCTAAATCAAAAGTTACAGATGATTTAGTGCGGACATGTCAAGTTGATCGGCCAGTTAAAATGATCATTGTTCTAATCATTGATGCTTATTGAGTAAATCCTTACAAATGTATCATAGCGCATGGTATCACACAGTTTTGGCTAGGTTGGATTCCTTAGACACTTTTTCGTATCTATTTTTATTTCAAATTTTGTCACAATATAGAAAATTAACCTAGTTTAATGTGGGCATTGGACTCGTGTCAATATGGGCTATAAACCAAAAGTTATGGACGATTTAGTGCAGACATGTCAAGTTGATCGACCAGTTAAATTGATCATTCCAAACTGATCATTGGTACTCATTGAGTAATGGCTTATAAATTAAGCATAATGAATGACATCACGTAGTTTTGAATAAATTTGATTACTTGGGGGACTTGTCAAAGCAATTTTAGTCTTAAATTTCATCACAATATAGAAAATTGAGCTAGCTTAATGTGGGCATTGGATTCGTGTCATTATGAGCTCTAAATTAAAAGTTACCGACGATCTAGTGCGGATATATCAAATTGATCAGCAACTTAAAATGATCATTCTAAACTGATCATTGATGTTGATTGAGTGAAAGCTTATAAATGAAGAATAATGCATGGCATAACGTAGTTCGGGAGAGATTGGATTACTTGTACGCATTGTCGTATCTATATATGTCTCAAATTTTATCACAATATAGAAAATTGAGCTAACTTAACGTGGTCACTGGATTCATGTCATTCTGAGGTATAAATTAAAAGTTACGGATGATTTAGTGCGGGCATGTCAAGGTTATCGGCCAGTTAAATAAAATGATTATTCTTCCGATTTTTGATGCTCATGGAGTAAATGGTTATAAATGAAGTATAATGCATGGCATCATGCGGTTTCTGATAGATTGGATTACTTGGATGCTTTGTCGTACCTATTGATGTCTCAAATTTTGACACAATATAGCAAATTGAGCTAGGTTAACATGGGCATTGGATTGGTGTCATTCTGAGCTCTAAATCATATATTACGGACGACTGAGTGCGGACATGTCAAGTTGATCAGCCAGTTAAGGTGATCATTCTAAACTGATCATAGATGCTCATTAAGTAAATACTTATACATGAAGCATAGAGCATTGCATCACGCACTCTAGGATAGATTGGATTACTTGGACGCTTTGTCGTATCTAGTTTTGTCTCAAATTTTTTCACAATATAAAAATTGATCTAGCGTAACGTGGGCATTGGGTTCGTGTCATTCTAAGCTCTAAATCAAAAGTTATGGACAATTTAGTACGAACATGTCAAATTAATCGGCTAGTTAAAGTGATCATTCTAAACTGATCATTGGTGCTCATTGAGTAAAGGCTTATAAATGAAGCATAATGCATGGCATCACACAGTTTTTGCTAGAATGGATTACTTAGACGCTTTTTCGTATCTCTTTCTATCTCATTTTGTCAAAATATAGAAAATTGAGCTACCTTAACGTGGGGATTGGATTCGGGTCATGATGAGCTATAAAAAATGTTTTAGACGATTTAGTGCAGACATGTCAAGTTGATCGACCATTAAATTGATCATTCAAAACTGATCATTGGTGCTCATTGAGTAAAGGCTTATAAATGAAGCATAATGAATGACATCACGTAGTTTTGAAGAGATTTAATTACTTGGAGGATTTGTCAAAGCAATTTTATTCTTAAATTTCATCATAATATAGAAAATTGAGCTACCTTAATGTGAGCATTGGATTCGTGTCATTATGACCTCTAAATCAAAAGTTACGGATGATTTATTGAAAATATGTCAAGTTGATCGGCAAGTTAAAATGATCATTCTAAACTGATCATTGGTATTCGTTGAGTAAAAGATAATCAATGAAGAATAATTCATGCAATCACGTAGTCCAAGATAGATCGGATTACTTGGACGCTTTTTCGTATCTATTTCTATTTCAAATTTTGTCACAATATAGAAAATGAACCTAGTTTAATGTTGGCATTGGACTCGTGTCAATTTGGGCTATAAACCAAAAGTTATGGACGATTTAGTGCAGACATGTCAAGGTGATCGACTTGTTAAATTGATCATTCCAAACTGATCATTGGTACTCATTGAGTAAAGGCTTATAAATTAAGCATAATGAATGACATCACGTTGTTTTGAATAAATTTGATTACTTGGAGGACTTGTCAAAGCAATTTTAGTCTTAAAATTTTATCACAATATAGAAAATTGAGCTAGCTTAACGTGGGCATTGGATTTGTGTCATTATGAGCTTTAAATTAAAAGTAACCGACGTTCTAGTGCGGATATGTCAAATTGATCGGCCAGTTAAAATGATCATTCTAACTTATCATTGATGCTGATTGAGTGAAAGCTTGTAAATGAAGAATAATGCATCGCATAACATAGTTCGGGAGAGATTGGATTACTTTTATGCATTGTCGTATCTATATATGTCTCAAGTTTTATCACAATATAGAAAATTGAGCTAAGTTAACGTGGGCATTGGATTGATGTCATTCTGAGCTCTAAATCATATGTTACGGACATCTTAGTGTGTACATGTCAAGTTTATCAGCCAGTTAAGATGATCATTCTAAACTGATCATTGATGCTCATTAAGTAAACACTTATACATGAAGCATAGAGCATTGCATCACGCACTCTAGGATAGATTGGATTACTTGGACGCTTTGTCTTATCTAGTTTTGTCTCAAATTGTTTCACAATATAAAAATTGATCTAGTTTAACGTGGGCATTGGATTCGTGTCATTTTAAACTCTAAATCAAAAGTTATGGACGATTTAGTATGAACATGTCAAATTAATCGGCCAGTTAAAGTGATCATTCTAAACTGATCATTGGTGCTCATTGAGTAAAGGCTCATAAATGAAGCATAATGCATGGCATCACGCAGTTTTGGCTAGAATGGATTACTTAGACGCTTTTTCGTATCTGTTTCTTTCTCATTTTATCAAAATATAGAAAATTGAGCTACCTTAACCTGGGCATTGGATTCATGTCATTATGAGCTATAAAAAAAAGTTTTGGATGATTTAGTGTAGACATGTCAAATTGATCGGCCAGTTAAATTGATCGGCCAGTTAAATTGATCATTCCAAACAGATCGTTGGTGCTCATTGAGTAAAGGCTTATAAATTAAGCATAATGCATGACATCACGTAGTTAGTTTTTGATAGATTTGATTACTTGGAGGACTTTTCAAAGCAATTTTACTCTAAAGTTTTATGAAAATATAGAAAATTGATCTAGCTTATCGTGGGCATTGGATTCGTGTCATTCTGAGCTCTAAATCAGAAGTTACGCATGATTTAGTGCGGACATGTCAAGTTGATCGGCCGTTTAAAATGATCTTTCTTAACTGATCATTGGTGCTCATTAAGTAAACGCTTATAAAGGTATCAGGCAAATTGAGCTAGCTTAAGCTATAAAAGTTTTGTCACAATACAGAAAAGTGAGATTGCTTAACGCGGGCATTAGATTCGTGTTATTATGAGCTCTAAATCAAAAGTTACAGACGATTTAGTGCGGATATGTCAAATTGATCGGAAAGTTAAAATGATCATTCTAAACTGATCATTGATGCTGATTGAGTAAAATCTTATAAATGAAGAATAATGCATGGCATCACGCAGTTCGGGATAGATTGGATTACTTGGATGGATTTTCGTATCTATATATGTTTCAAATTTTGTCACAGTACAAAAAAATGAGCTAGCTTAACTTATTATTGGTGCTCATTAAGTAAATCCTTATAAATGAAGCATAAAGCATGGCAACACGCAGGATGGGATAGATTGGACTATTTGGACCCTTTGTTGTATCTAGTTCTGTCTCAAATTTTGTCACAATATAAAAAATTGATCTAGCTTAACGTGGACACAAGATTTCTGTCCTTCTAAGCTTTAAATCAAAAGTTATGGACGATTCAAAGCAGACATGTCAAGTTGATCGGACAAATAAAGTGATCATTCTAACTTGATCATTGGTGCTCATTGAGTAAAGATTTATAAATGAAGCATAATGCATGACATCACGCAGTTTTGGCTAGATTGGATTACTTGGACGCTTTGTTGTATCTGTTTATGTCTCAAATTTTGTCACAATAGAGAAAATTGAGCTAGCTTAACGTGAACATTGGATTCGTGTCATTCTAAATTCTAAATCATAAGTTACGGACGATTCAAAGGAGACATGTCAAGGTGATCGATAAGTTAAAGTGATCATTCTAAACTGATCATTGGTGCTCATTAAGTAAATGCTTATAAATGAAGCATAAAGCATGGCATCACACAGTGTGTTATAGATTGGATTACTTGGAGGCTTTTTCGTATCTAGTTATGTCTTAAATTTTGTCACAAACTAAAAAATGAACAAGCTTAACGTGCGCATTGAATTCGTGTCATTCTAAGCTCTAAATCAAAAGTGACGGACGATTTAGGGCAGACATGTCAAGTTGGTCGGCAAATAAAGTGATCATTCTATACTGATCATTGGTCCTCATTGAGTAAAGGTTTAAAAATGAAGCATAATGCATGGCATCACACACTTTTGGCTAGATTGGATTACTTGGACGCTTTTCCGTATGTATATCTGTCTCAAATTTTGTAACAATATAGAAAATTGAACTAGATTAACATGGACTTTGGATTCGTGTCATTCTGAGGTCTAAATCAAAAGGTATAGACGATTTAGTGCAAACATGTCAAGTTCATCAGCCAGTTATATTGATCATTCCAAACTGATCATTGGTGCTCATTGAGAAAAGGCCTATAAATGAATCATAATGCATGATATCATGTAGTTTTGGATAGATTTGATTACTTTGAGGACGTTTCGAAGAAATTTTAGTCATAAATTTTATCACAATATAGAAAATTGAGTTGCCGTAACGTGGGCATTAGATTCGTGTCATTCTGAGCTCTAAATAAAAAGTTACAGATAATTTAGTGCGGACAAGTCAAGTTGATCGGCCAATTAGAATGATCATTCATAGCTTATCATTGGTGCGCATTGAGTAAAGGCTTATAAATGAAGTATAATGTATGACAACATGCAGTTCGGGATAGATTGGATCACTTGGATGCTTTATCGTATCCATTTCTATCTTAACTTTTGTAACAATATAGAAAATTGAGGTAGATTAACGTGAACATTGGATTCGTATCCTTTGGAGCTCTTAATCATAAGTTACGGACGATTTAGTGCGGACATGTCAAGTTGAACGGCCAGTTAATGTGATCGTTCTAAACTGATCATTGGTGCTCATTAACTAAAAGCTAATAAATGAAGCATAAAGCATGGCAACACGCATGCCGAGATAGATTGGACTATTTGAACCCTTTGTCGTATCTTGTTCTGTCTCAAATTTTGTCACAATATAAAAAATTGAGCTAGCTTAACGTGGGCATTGGATTCATATCATTCTGACCTCTAAATCAAAAGTTATTAACGATTTATTGCGGACATGTCAAGTTGATCGGCCTCTTAAACTGATCATTCTAAATTGATCATTGGTGCTCATTGAGTAAAGGCTTATAAATCAAGCATAATGCATGACATCACGAAGTTTTGGATAGATTGGATTACTTGGACGCTTTTTCGTATCTATTTCTGTCTTAAATTTTGTCACAATAGAGAAAGTTGAGCTACCTTAACGTGAACATTGGATTTGTATCATTCTGAGTTCTAAATCAAAAGTGACAGCTGTTTCAAAGGGGACATGCCAAGTTGATCGGCCAGTTAAACTGATCATTCTAAACTGATCATTGGTGCTCATTAGGTAAATCCTTATAAATGAAGCATAAAGCATGGCAACACGCAGGATGGGATAGATATGGACTATTTGGACCCTTTGTTGTATCTAGTTCTGTCTCAAATTTTGTCACAATAGAGAAAATTGAGCTAGCTTAACGTGAAAATTGGATTCGTGTCATTCTAAATTCTAAATCATAAGTTACGGACGATTCAAAGGGGACATGTCAAGTTGGTCCGCTAGTTAAAGTGATCATTCTAAACTGATCATTGTTGCTCATTAAGTAAATGCTTATAAATGAAGCATAAAGCATGGCATCACATAGTGTGGGATAGATTGGATTACTTAGACGCTTTGTCGTATCTAGTTCTGTCGTATATTTTGTCACAATATAAAAAATTGAGATAGCTTAACGTGGGCATAGAATTCGTGTCATACTAAGCTCTAAATCAAAAGTTACAGATGATTTAGGGCGGACATGTCAATTTGGTCGGCAAATAAAGTGATCATTCTAAACTGATAATTGGTCTTCATTGAGTAAAGGTTTATAAATGAAGCATAATGCATGGCATCACACAGTTTTGGTTAGATTGGATTACTTGGATGCTTTTCCGTATCTATATCTGTCTCAAATTTTGTAACAATATAGAAAATTGATCTAGCTTAATGTGGGCATTGGATTTGTGTCATTTTGAGGTCTAAATCAAACGTTATGAATGATTTAGTGTCGACATGTCAAGTTCATCGGCCAGTTATATTGATCATTCCAAACTGATCATTGGTGCTCATTGAGTAAAGGCCTATAAATGAATCATAATGCATGACATCACGTAGTTTTGGATAGATTTGATTACTTGGAGGACTTGTCGAAGAAATTTTAGTCGTAAATTTTATCACAATATAGTAAATTGAGCTTCTGTAACGTGGGCATTGGATTCATGTCATTATGAGCTCTAAATCAAAAGTTACAGATAATTTAGTGCAAACATGTCAAGTTGATCGGCCAATTAGAATGATCATTCTTAGCTTATCATTGGTGCGCATTGAATAAAGGCTTAGAAATGAAGTATAATGCACGACATCATGCAGTTCGGGATAGATTGGATTACTTGGATGCTTTATCGTATCCATTTCTATCTTAAATTTTGTCACAATAAAGAAAGTTGAGCTAGATTAACGTGCGCATTGGATTTGTGTCCTTCTGAGCTCTGAATCATAAGTTACGTACGATTTTGTGTGGACATGTCAAGTTGATCGGCCAATTGAAGTGATCATTCTAAACTGATCATTGGTGCTCATTAACTAAACGCTTATAAATGAAGCATAAAGCATGGCAACACGCAGGATGGGATAGATTGGACTATTTGGACCCTTTGTTGAATCTTGTTCTGTCTCAAATTTTATCACAATATAAAAAATTGAGCTAGCTTAACGTCGGCATTGGATTCGTGTCATTCTGGCCTCTAAATCAAAAGCTATGAACGATTTATTGCGGACATGTCAAGTTGATCGGCCTCTTAAAGTGATCATTCTAAATTGATCATTGGTGCTCATTGAGTAAAGGCTTATAAATGAAGCATAATGCATGAAATCACGTAGTTTTGGATAGATATGATTACTTGGAGGACCTGTCAAACCATTTTTTGTCTTAAATTTTATCACATTATAAAAAATTGAGCTATGTTAACGTGAGCATTGGATTCTTATTATTCTCACCTCTAAATCAAAGGTTATGAACGATTTGATGCGGATATATCCAATTTTTTGGCAAGTTAAAATGATCATTCTAAATTGATCATTGGTGATTATTGAGTAAAAGATTATAAATGAAAAATAATGCTTGGCATCATGAAGTTTGGGATATATTGGATTGCTTGGACAGTTTGTCGTATCTAGTTAAGTCTCAAATTTTATCACAATATAGAAAATTGAGCTGCCTTAACGTGGGAATTGGATTCGTGTCATTCTTAGCTCTTAATCGAAAGGTACATATAATTTAGTGCGGATATGTCAAGTTGATCGGCCATTTAAAATGATCAGTCTTAGCTTATCATTGGTGCACATTGACTAAAGGCTTATAAATGAAGTATAATGCATGACATCACGCAGTTTGGGATAGATTGGATTACTTGGACGCGTTATCGTATCTATTTCTATCTCAAAATTTATTACAATATAGAAAATTGAGCTAGCTTAATGTGGGCATTGGATTCGTGTCATTCGGAGCTCTAAATCCCAAGTTACGGATGATTTAGTGCAGACATGTCAAGTTGATCAGCCAGTTAAAGTGATCATTCTAAACTGATCATTGGTGATCATTAATTAAATGCTTATAAATGAAGCATATAGCATAGCAAAACGTAGGACGGTATAGATTGGACTATTTGGACCAATTGGATTATTTGGACAGATTGTCGTATCTAGTTTGGTCTCAAATTTTGTCACAATATAAACAATTGAGCTAGCTTTACGTGAGCACTGGATTCGTATCGTTCTTAGCTTTAAATCAAAAGGTACGGACGATTTAGTGCAGACATGCCAGGTTGATCGGCCAGTAAAGTGATCATTGGTGCTCATTAAGTAAACACTTTTAAATGAAGCATAAAGCATGGTATCACGCAGTTTGGGATAGATAGTACTACTTAGACGCTTTGTCGTATCTTGTTCTGTCTCAAATTTTATCACAATATAAAAAACTGAGCTAGCTTAGCATGGGCATTGGATTCGTGTCATTATGATTTCTAAATCAAAATTTACAGACGACTAAGTGTGGACATGTCAAGTTGATGGGCAAGTTAAAATGATCATTCTAAACTCAGTATCGGTGCTCATTGAGTAAAGGCTTTTAAATGAAGCATAATGCATGTCATCACGTAGTTTTGGCTAGATTGTAGTAGTTGGACGCTTTCTCGTTTCTATTTCTATCTCAAATTTTGTCACAATAGAGAAAATTGATCTAGATTAACGTGAGCATTGGATTCGTATCATTATGAGCTATAAAACAAAAATTATGGACGATTTAGTGCATACATGTAAAATTGATTGGCCAGTTAAATTGATCATTCCAAACTAATCATTTGTGCTCATTGAGTAAAGGCTTATAAATGAAGTATAATGCATGATATTACGTAGTTTTGGATAGCTAGATTTGATTAATTGGAGGACTTGTCAAAGCAATTTTAGTCTTAAATATTATCACAATATAGAAAATTGAGCTAGTTTAACGTGGGATTTGGATTCGTGTCATTCTGAGCTCGTAATCACAAGTTACATACGATTTAGTGCGGACATGTCAAGTTGATCGGCCGGTTAAAATGATCTTTTTTAATTGATCATTGGTGCTCTTTAAGTAAAGGCTTATAAATGAAGCATAATGCATGGCATCACGCAAATCGGGATAGATTGGATTACTTAAACGCTTTGTCTTATCTATTTCTGTCTCAAATTTGGTCACAATTCAGAAAATTGAGCTACCTTAACGTGAGCATTGGAATCATGTCATTGTGAGCTCTGAATCATAAGTTACGATTTAGTGCGGACATGTCAAGTTGATCGGCCACTTAAAGTGATCATTCTAAACTGATCATTGGTGCTCATTAACTAAACGCTTATAAATGAAGCATAAAGCATGGCAACGCACATGATGGGATAGATTGGACTATTTCGACCCTTTTTCATATCTTGTTCTATATCAAATTTTGTCACAATATGAAAAATTGAGCTAGCTTAACATGGGCACTGGATTCGTGTCATTCTAAGGCCTAAATCAAAAGTTACAAATGATTTACTGCGGACATGTCAAGTTGATCGGCCTGTTAAAGTGATCACTCTAAATTGATCATTGGTGCTCATTGAGTAAAGGCTTATAAATAATGCGTGACATCATGCAGCTTGGGATAGATTGGATTACTAGGACGCTTTGTCGTATCTATTTCTCTCTCAAATTTTGAAACAATATAGAAAATTGAGCTAGCTTAATGTGAGCATTTGATTCGTGTCATTTTGAGCTCTAAGTCATAAGTTACGTACGATTAAGAGGGGACATGTCAAGTTGATTGGCCAGTTAAAGTAATCATTCTAAACTGATCATTGGTGCTCATTAAGTAAACGCTTATAAATGAAGCATAAAGCATGGCATCATGCTGTATGCGATAGATTGGATTACTTGGATGCATTGTTGTATCTAGTTCTGTCTCAAATTTTCTCACAGTATAAAAAAATTGATCTAGCCTAACGTTGGAATTGGATTGGTGTCATTCTAATCTTTAAATCAAAAGTTACAGACGATATAGTGTGGACATGTCAATTTGATCGGCTAGTTAAAGTGATCATTCTAAACTGATCAGTGGTGCTCATTGAGTAAAGGCTTATAAATGAAGCATAATGTATGGCATCACGCAGTTTTGTCTAGATTGGACTACTTGGCTGCTTTTTCTTATCAATTTCTATCCCCAATTTTGTCACAATATAGAAAATTTTGAGCTAGTTTAACGTGGGCAGTGGATTCGTGTCATTTTGACCTATAAATCAAAAGTTATGGACGCTTTAATGCAGACATGTCAAGTTGATCGCCCAGTTAAATTGAGTAAAGGCTTATAAAAGAATCATAATTCATGACATCACGTAGTTTTTGATAGATTTGATTACTTGGACAGTGTTTTATAAATTTTATCACAATATAAAAAATTGAGCTAGCTTAACGTGGGCATTGGATTCGTGTCATTCGGAGCTCTAAACCAAAAATTACGCACGATTAAGTGTGGACGTGTCAAGTTGATCAGGAAGTTAAAATGATCATTCTAAACTGATTATTGGTGCTCATTGAGTAAAAACTTTTAAATGAAGAATAATGCATGGCATCACAAAGTTTGCGATAGATAGAACTACTTGGATGCTTTTTCGTATGTATTTCTAACAAAAGTTTAGTCACAATATAAAGAATTTAGCTAGCTTAACGTGGGCATCGGATTCCTGTCATTCTGAGCTCTAAATCAAAAGTTATGGACGATTTATGGCGGACATGTCAAGCTAATCGGCCAGTTAAATTGATCTTTCTTAACTGATCAATGGTACTCATTGAGAAAAAGCTTATAAATGAAGCATAATGCATTGCATCACGCAGTTCGGGATGGATTGGATTACTTGGACGCTTTGTCGTATCTATTTCTGTCTCAAATTTTGAAACAGTATAGAAAATTGAGCTAGCTGATCGTGAGCATTGGATTCGTGTCATTCTGAGCTCTAAGTCATAAGTTACGTACGATTAAGAGTGGATATGTCAAGTTGATCGGCCAGTTAAAGTGATCATTCTAAACTGATCATTGGTGCTCACTAAGTAAACACTTATAAATGAAGCATAAAGCCTGGCATCATGCAGTCTGGGACAGATTGGATTACTTGGACACTTTGTTGTCTCTAGTTCTGTCTCAAATGTTTTCACAATATAAAAAATTGATCTAGCTTAACGTGGAAATTGGATTGGTGTCATTCTAATCTCTAAACCAAAAGTTACAGACGATATGGTGTGGACATGTCAACTTGATCGGCTAGTTAAAGTGATCATTCTAAACTGATTAGTTGAGTTCTTTGAGTAAAGGCTTATAAATGAAGCATAATGCATGACGCCACGCAGTTTTGTCTAGATTGGATAACTTTGACGCTTTTTTTTATCAATTTCTATCCCAAATTTTGTCCCAATATAGAAAATTTTTAGCTAGCTTAACGTGGTCATTGGATTCGTGTTATTATGACCTATAAAACAAAAGTTATGGACGATTTAATGCACACATGTCAAGTTGATCGCTAGTTAAATTGATTATTCTAAACTGATCATTGGTTCTCATTGAGTAAAGGCTTATAAATGAATTATAATTCATGACATCACGTAGTTTTTGATAGATTTGATTACTTGGACAGTTTTGGATAAATATTATCACAATATAAAAAATTGAGCTAGCTTAATATGACCATTGTATTCGTGTCATTCAAAGCTCTAAATCAAAAATTAAGGACAATTAATGTGGACATGTCAAGTTGATCGACAAGTTAAAATGATCATTCTAAATTGATTATTGGTGCTCATTGAGTAAAAGCTTATAAATGAAGAATAATGCATGGCATCACAAAATTTGGGATAGATAGGACTACTTGGATGATTTTTCGTATCTATTTCTAACACAAATTTAGTCACAATATAAAGAATTGAGCTACCTTAACATGGGCATTGGATTCGTGTCATTCTGAGCTCTAAATCAAAAGTTATGGACGATTTATGGCTGACATGTCAAGTCGATCGGCCAGTTAAATTGATCGTACTTAACTGATCATTGGTGCTCATTGAGAAAAGGCTTATAAATGAAGCATAATGCATGGCATCACAAAGTTCGGGATAGATTAGATTATTTGGACGCTTTGTCATATCTACTTATGTCTAAAATTTTGGAACAATATAGAAAATTGAGCTAGATTAATGTGAGCATTGGATTCGTGTCATTCTGATCTCGAAATAATAAGTTGTACGATTTAGAGCGGACATGTCAAGTTGATCGGCCAGTTAAAGTGATCATTCTAAACTGATCATTGGTGCTCATTAGGTAAACGCTTATAAATGAAGCATAAAGCATGGCACCAAACAGTATGGGATAGATTGGGTTACTTGGACACTTTGTTGTATCTAGTTTTGCCTCAAATTTCACAATTTGAAAAATTGATCTAGCTTAACGTGGGAATTGGATTGGTGTCATTCTGAGCTCTAAATCAAAAGTTACAGATGATACAATGCGGACATGTCAAGTTGATCGGCCGGTTAAAGTGATCATTCTAAACTGATCAGTGGTGCTCATGGAGTAAAGGCTTATAAATGAAGCATAATGCATGGCATCACGCAGTTTTTTCTAGATTGGATTATTTGGACGCTTTTTCTATCAAAATTTTTGTAACAATTTAGAAAATTGAGCTAGTTTAACATGGGTATTGGATTCTTGTCATTAGGAGCTATAAAACAAAAGTTACGGATGATTTAGTGCAGACATGTCAAGTTGATCGGCCAATTAAATTGATCACTCCAAACTTATCACTGATGCTCATTGAGTAAAGGCTTATAAATGAAGCATAATGCATGACATTCGTAGTTTTGGATAGATTTGATTACTTGGAGGACTTTTCAAGGCAATTTTAGTCTTAAATTTTATCCAATATAGAAAACTGATCTAGCTCAATGTGGGCAGTGGATTCGTGTCACTCTGAACTCTAAATCGAAATTTACAGACGATTTAGTGTGGACATGTCAAGTTGATCGTCAAGTTCAAATGATCATTCTAAACGATCATTGGTGCTCATTGAGTAAAAACTTATAAATGAAGAATAATGCATGGCGTCACACTATTCAGGTTAGATTTGATTACTTGGACGCTTTGTTGTATGTATTTATGTCTCAAATTTTGTCACAATTTAGAAAAGTGAGCTAGCTTAACGTGAGCATTGGATTCGTGTAATTCTGAGCTCTAAATCATAAGTTACGGATGATTCAAAGCAAACATGTCAAGTTGATCAGCCAGTTAAAGTGATCATTCTAAATTGATCATTGGCGCTAATTAAGTAAATGCTTACAAATGAAGCATAAAGCATGGCATCACGCAGTGTAGGATAGATAGGATTACTTGGATGCTTTGTCGTATCTAGTTCTAACTAAAAATTTTTTTACAATATAAAAATTTGAGTAAGTTTAACATGGACATTGGACTCGTGTCATTCTAAGCTCTAAATCAAAAGTTACGGATGATTTAGTGCGAACATGTCAAGTTCATCGGCCAGTTAAAATGATCTTTCTTAACTGATCATTGGTGCTCATTGAGAAAAGTCTTATAAATGAAGCATAATGCATGGCATCACTTGGTTCGGGATAGAATGGATTACTTGGACTCTTTTTCATATCTATTTCAATGTCAAATTTTGTCACGATATAGAAAATTGAGCTAGGTTAACGTGAGCATTGGATTCGTGTCATTCCGAGAACTAAATCATAAGTTACGGATGATTCAAAGCGGATATGTCAAGCTGATCGGCCAGTAAATGTGATCATTCTAAACTGATCATTGGTGCTCATTAAGTAAAAGCTTATAAAGGAAGGATAAAGCATGGCTCACGCAGTATGGGATAGGTTGGATTACTTAGCCGCTTTGTTGTTCTAGTTCTATCTCAAATTTTGTCGCAATACATAAATTTCATCTAGCTTAACGTGGGCAATGGATTTGTGTCATTCTAAGCTCTAAATCAAAAGTTACAAATGATTTAGTAGGGACATGTCAAGTTGATCGGCCAGCTAAAGTGATAATTCTAAACTGATCATTGGTGCTCATTAAGTAAAGGCGAATAAATGAAGTATAATGCATAACATCACGCATTTTTGGATAGATTGGATTACTTGAACGCTTTTTCGTATCTATTTCTGTCTCAAATTTTGTCACAACATAGAAAATTGAGCTAGCTTAATGTAGGCATTGGATTCGGGTCATTATGAGCTATAAAACGAAAGTTGTGGACGATTTAGTGCATACATGTCAAATTGATCGGCCAATTAAATTGATCATTCCTAACTGATCATTGCTGCTCATTAAGTAAAGGCTTATAAATAAAGCGTAATGCATGACATCACGTAGTTTTTGGATAGATTTGATAATTTGGAGGACTTGTCAAAGCAATTTTAGTCTTCAATTTTATCACAATATAGAAAATTAAACTAGCTTAACGTGGGCATTGGATTCGTATCAGTTTGAGCTATAAATCAAAAGTTATAGAAGATTTAGTACGGACATGTCAAGTTAATCAGCCAGTTAAAGTGATCATTAGAAACTGATAACTGGTGCACATTGAGTAAAGGCTTATAAATGAAGCATAATGCATGGCATCACGGAGTTCGAATAGTTTGAATTACTTGGACGCTTTGTCATATCTATTCTATCTCAAATTTTGTCACAATATAAAAAATTGAGCTAGCTTAACGTGGGCATTGAATTCATGTCATTCTAAGGTCTAACTCAAAAGTTACGGATGATTTAGTGTAGACATGTCAAGTTGATCGGCCAGTTAAAACGATCATTTCTGATCATTGATGCTCATTGAGTAAATGCATATAAATGAAGCATAAGATGTGACATCATGCAGTTTGGGATAGATTGGATTACTTGGACGCTTTGTCGTATCTATTTTTGTCTCCAATTTTGTCACAATATAGTCAATTGAGCTAGATTAACGTGGGCATTGGATTCATGTCATTAAGTTACAAACGATTTAATACGGACATGTCAAGTTGATTGGCCAGTTAAAGTGATCGTTCTAAACTGGTCATTGGTGCTCATTAAGTAAACGCTTATAAAGGAAGCATAAAGCATGACATCACGTAGTTTGGGATAGATTGGATTACTTGGACATTTTATCGTTTTTAGTTCTGTCTCAAATTTTGTCACAATATAAAAGCTTGAGTTAGCTTAACGTGGGCATTGGATTCGTGTCATTCGGAGCTCTAAATCAGAAGTTACGTACGATTTCGTGTGGACATGTCAAGTTGATAGGCCAGTTAAAATGATATTTCTTAACTGATCGTTGGTGCTCATTGAGTAAATGCTTGTTAATGAAGCATAATGCTTAGCATCACACAAATCGGGATAGATTGGATTACTTGGACGCTTTGTCGTATCTATTTCTGTCTCAAATTTTGTCACAATAGAGAAAATTGAGCTAGCTCATGAGCATTGGATTTGTGTCATTCTGAGCTATAAATCATAAGTTACGGATGATTCAGAGGGGACATGTCAAGTTATCAGCCAGTTAAAGTGATCATTCTAAACTGATCATTGGGCTCATTAAGTAAATGCTTATAAACGAAGCATAAAGCATGGCATCACACATTGTGGGATAGATTGAATTACTAGGATGCTTTGTCGTATCTAGTTCGGTCTCAAATTTTGTCACAATATACAAATTTGGTCTAGCTTAACCTGGTCATTGGATTCGTTTCAATCTAAGCTCTAAATCAAAAGTTACAGACGATTTAGTGTGGACATGTCAAGTTGATCGACCAGTTAAAATGATCATTCTAAACTGATTATTATTCCTCATTGAGTAAAGGTTTATAAATGAAGCATAATGCATGGCATCACGTAGTTTTGGCTAGATTGGATTACTTGGACGCTTTTTCGTATCTATATCTGTCACAAATTTTAAAACAATATAGAAAATTGAGCTTGCTTAACGTGGGCATTGGATTTGTGTCATTCTGAGGTTATGGACGATTTAGTGCTGACATGTCAAGTTCATCGTCCAGTTAAATTGATCATTCCAAACTGATCATTGGTGCTCATTGAGAAAAGGCTTATAAATGAATCATAATGCATGACATCACGTATTTTTTGAGAGATTTGATTACTTCGAGGACTTGTCAAAGAAATTTTAGTCGTAAATTTTATCACAATATAGAAAATTGAGCTCGGTTAACATGGGCATTGGATTCATATCATTCTGAGCTCTAAATCAAAAGTTACGGACAATTTAGTGCAAACATGTCAAGTTGATCGGCCAGTAAAGGTGATCATTCTAAATTGATCATTGGTGCTTCAAAGTAAACGCTTATATATGAAGCATAAAACATGGCATCACACAGTATGGGATAGGATGGATTACTTGGACGCTTTGTTGTATCTATTTTTGTCTTAAATTTTGTCACAATATAAAAAATTGATATAGCTTAACGTGGGCATTGGATTCGTGTCATTCTAAACTTTAAATCAAAAGATATGGAAGATTTAATGCGAATATGTTAAATTGATCAGCCAGTTAAAGTGATCATTCTAAACTGATCATTGGTGCTCACTGAGTAAAGGCTTTTAAATGAAGCATAATGCATGTCATCACGTAGTTTGGGATAGATTTGATTACTTGGACGTTTTTAATATCAATTTCTATCTCAAATTTTGTCACAAAATAAAAAATTGAGCTAGCTTAACATGGGCATTGGATTCGTATCATTATGAGCTATAAAACGAAATTTATGGACGATTTGGTGCAGACATGTCAAATTAATCGGCTAGTTAAATTTATCCTTCCAAACTGATCATTGGTGTTCATTAAGTAAAAGGCTTATAAATGAAGTATAACGCATGACATCACGTAGTTTTGGATAGATTTGAGTACTTCGAGGACTTGTCAAAACAATTTTAGTTTTAATTTTTATCACAATATAAAAAATTGAGCTAGCTTAACGTGGCATTGGATTCGTGTCATTCCGAGCTCGTAATTAGAAGTTACACACGATTTAGTGCGGACATGTCAAGTTGATTGGCCGGTTAAAATGACCTTTCTTAACTGATCATTGTTGCTCATTACGTAAAATCTTATAAATGAAGCATAATGCAAGGTATCACGAAATTCGGGATAGATTGGATTACTTGAACGCTTTGTCTTATCTATTTATGTCTCATATTTTGTCACAATATAGAAAATGGAGCTAGTTTAACGTAAGCATTGGATTCCTGTCATTCTGAGCTCTAAATCAGAAGTTACGGACAATTTCGTGCGGACAAAGTTGATCGGCTAATTAAAATGATCTTTGTTAACTCAGCATTGGTGCTCATTGAGTAAATGCTTATAAATGAAGAACAATGCATGGCATCATGCAAATCGGCATTGATTGGAATACTTGAATGCTTTGTCGTATCTATTTCTGTCTCAAATTTTGTCACAATATAAAAAATTGAGCTAGCTTAACGTGGGCATTGTATTCGTGTCATTCTGAGGTCTAAATCAAAATTTACAAATGATTTATTGCGGACATGTCAAGTTGATCGGCCTATTAAAGTGATAACTCTAAATTGATCATTGATGCTCATTGAGTAAAGGCTAATAAATGAAGCATAATGCATGGCATCACGCAGTTTTGGATAGATTAGAATACTTGGATGCCTTTTCGTATCTATTTCGCTCTCAAATTTTGTCAGAATACAGAAAAATTGGAGCTAGCTTAACGTGGGCATTGGATTCGTGTCATTATGAGCTATAACTCAAACGTTATGGACTATTTAGTGCAGACATGTCAAGTTGATTGCCTAGTTAAATTCATCATTCAAAACTGATCATTGGTGCTCATTGATTAAAAGCTTATAAACGAAGCGTAATGCATGAAATCAATTAGTTTTGGGTAAATTTAATTACTTGGAGAACTTGTCAAAGAACTTCTAGTTTTAAACTTTATCACAATATAGAAAATTAAGCTAGCCTAATGTGGGTATTGGATTCGTGTCATTTTGAGCTCTAAATCAAACGTTATCAATGATTTAGTGCAGACATGTCAAGTTGATCGCCAAGTTAAAATGGTCATTCTAAACTGATCGGTGGTGATCATAGAGTAAAAGCTTATAAATGAAGAATAATGCATGGCATCACGTAGTTTCAGATAGATAAGATTACTTGGACACTTTATCATATCTAGTTCTATCTCAAATTTTGTCACAAAATAAAAACTTGAGCTAGCTTAACGGGGGCACTGGATTTGTGTCATTCGGAGCTCTATATCAAAAGTGACGGACGATTTAGTGCGGACTTGTCAAGTTGTTCGGCTAGTTAAAATAATATTTTTTATCTGATCATTGGTACTCACTGAGTAAAGGCGTATAAATGAAGCATAATGCATGGCATCACGCATTTTGGGATAGATTTGATTACTTGGACACTCTCTCGTATCTATTTCTATCTCAAATTTTGCCATCATATAAAAAATTTGAGCTAGCTTAACGTGGACATTGGATTCGTTTATTTCTGAGCTCTAAATCATAAGTTACGGACGATTTAGCGCAGACATGTCAAGTTGATCGGCCAGTAAAGTAATCATTGGTGCTCATTAAGTAAACGCTAATAAATGAAGCATAAAGCATGGTATCACGCAGTTTGGGATAGATAGGACTACTTAGACGCCTTGTCGTATCTTGTTCTGTCTCAGATTTTGTCACAATATAAAACATTGAGCTAGCTTAACGTGGGCATTGGATTCGTGTCATTCTGAGGTCTAAATCAAAAGTTACGAATGATTCAATGCAGACATGTCAAGTTGATCGGCCTATTAAAGTGATCATTCAAAATTGATCATTGGTGCTCGTTGAGTAAAGGCTTATAAATGAAGCATAATGATGGCATCACACAGTTTTGGATAGATTGGATTACTTGGACACTTTTTTGTATCTATTTCGGTTTCAAATTTTGTCACAACATAGAAAATTTGGAGCTAGCTTAACGTGGGCATTGGATTCGTGTCATTATGAGCTATAACTCAAAAGTTATGGACTATTTAGTGCAGACATGTCAAGTTAATCGCCCAGTTAAATTCATCATTCTAAACTGGTCATTGGTGCTCATTGATTAAAAGATTTTAAACGAAGCGTAATGCATGAAGTCAATTAGTTTTGGGTAAATTTAATTACTTGGAGGACTTTTCAAAGAAATTTTAGTCTTAAATTTTATCGCAATATATAAAATTAAGCTAGCTTAATGTGGGTATTGGATTCGTGTCATTCTGAACTCTAAATCAAAAATTATGGACGATTTAGTGCGGACATGTAAAGTTGATCGGCAAGTTAAAATGGTCATTATAAACTGATCATTGGTGCTCATAGAGTAAAAGCTTATAAATGAAGAATAATGCATGGCATCATGTAGTTTGAGAAAGATAAGATTACTTGGACGCTTTATCGTATCTAGTTCTGTCTCAAATTTTGTCCCAAAATAAAAACTTGAGCTAGCATAACGTGGGCATTGGACTTGTGTCATTCTGAGCTCTATATCAAAAGTGATAGACGATTTAGTGCGGACATGTCAAGTTGATCGGCCAGTTAAAATAATGTTTCTTAACTGATCATTGGTGCTCATTGAGTAAAAGCGTATAAATGAAGCATAATGCACGGCATCACGCATTTCGGGATAGATTGGATTACTTGGACACTTTGTCGTATCTATTTCTATCTCAAATTTGGACACAATATTAAAAATTGAGCTAGCTAACGTGGGCATTGGATTCGTTTCATTCTGAGCTCTAAATCATAAGTTATGGACGATTTAGTGCAGACATGTCAAGTTGATCGGCCAGTAAAGTAATCATTGGTGCTCATTAAGTAAACACTTATAAATGAAGCATAAAGCATGGTATGACGCAGTTTGGGATAGATAGGACTACTTAGACGCTTTGTCGTATCTTACTCTATCTCAGATTTTTTCACAATATAAAAAATTGAGCTAGCTTAATGTGTGCATTAGATTCGCGTCATTTTGAGTTCTAAATTAGAAGTTACCGATGATTTAGTGCGGACACATCAAGTTGATCGGTAAGTTAAAATGATCATTCTAAACTATTCATTGGTGCTCGTAGAGTAAAAGCTTATATATGAAGAATAATGCATGGCATTACGCACTTTGGGATAGATAGGATTACCTGGATGATTTGTCATATCTATTTCTGTCTCAAATTTTGTCACAAAATAAAGAATTGAACTAGCTTAATGTGGGCATTGGATTAAGGTACGGACGATTTAGGGCGGACATGTAAAATTGATCGGGCAGTTAAAATGATATTTCTTAACTGATCACTGGTGCTCATTGAGAAAAAGCTTATAAATGAAGCATAATGCATGGCATCATACCGTTCGGGATAGATTAGATTACTTGGACGCTTTGTCGTATCTATTTCTGTCTCAAATTTTGAAACAATATAGAAAATTGAGCTAGCTTAATGTGAGCATTGGATTCGTGTAATTTTGAGCTCTCAGTCATAAGTTACGTACGATTAAGAGGGGACATGTCAAGTTGATCGGAAAATTAAATTGATCATTCTAAACTGATCATTGGTGCTCATTAAGTAAACGATTATAAATGAAGCATTAAGCATGGCATCATGCTGTCTGCGATAGATTGGATTACTTGGATGCTTTGTTTTATCTAGTTTTGTCTCAAATTTTGTCACAATATAGAAAATTGATCTAGCTTAACGTGGGAATTGGATTGGTGTCATTCTAATCTCTAAATCAAAAGTTATAGACGATATAGTGCGGACATGTCAATTTGATCGGCTAGTTAAAGTTATCATTCTAAACTGATCAGTGGTGCTCATTGAGTAAAGGCTTATAAATGAAGCATAATGATGGCATTACGCAGTTTTGTCTAGATTGGACTACTTTGATGCTTTTTCTTATCAATTTCTACCCCAAATTTTGTCACAATATAGAAAATTTTGAGCTAGCTTAACGTGGGCGTTGGATTCGTGTCATTATGACCTATAAATCAGAAGTTATGGACGCTTTAATGCAAACATGTCAAGTTGATCGCCCAGTTAAATTGATCATTCTAAGCTGATCATTGGTGCTCATTGAGTAAGGCTTATAAATGAATCATAATTCATGACATCACTTAGTTTTTGATAGATTTGATTACTTGGACAGTTTTTGATAAAAATTTTCACAATAAAAAAAATTGAGCTAGCTTAAAGTGGGCTTTGGATTCCTGTCATTCAGAGCTCTAAATCAAAAATTACGGACGATTAAGTGTGGACATGTCAAGTTGATCAGGAAGTTAAAATGATCATTCTAAACTGATTATTGGTGCTCATTGAGTAAAAACTTATTAATGAAAAATAATGCATGGCATCACAAAGTTTGCGATAGAAAAGACTACTTGGATGCTTTGTCGTATCTATTTCTAACACAAATTTAGTCACATTATAAAGAATTGAGCTAGCTTAATGTGGGCATTGGATTTCTGTCATTCTGAGCTCTAAATCAAAAGTTATGAAGGATTTATGGCGGACATGTAAAGTTGATCGGCCAGTTAAATTGATATTTCTTAACTGATCAATGGTGCTCATTGAGAAAAAGCTTATAAATGAAGCATAATGCATCGCATCACACAGTTCGGGATAGATTGGATTACTTGAACGCTTTGTCGTATTTATTTCTGTATCAAATTTTGAAACAGTACAGAAAATTGAGCTATCTTAACGTGAGCATTGGATTCGTGTCATTCTAAGCTCTAAGTCATAAGTTACGTACGATTAAGAGCGGACATGTCAAATTGATCGGCCAGTTAAAGTTATCATTCTAAACTTATCATTGGTGCTCATTAAGTAAACACTAATAAATGACGCATAAAGCATGTCATCATGCAGTCTGGGATAGATTGGATTACTTGGACGCTTTGTTGTCTCTAGTTCTGTCTCAAATTTTTCACATTATAAAAAATTGATTTAGCTTAACGTGGGAATTGGATTGGTGTCATTCTAATCTCTAAATCAAAAGTTACCGACGATATAGTGCGGACATGTCAAGTTGATCGGCCAGTTAAAGTGATCATTCTAAACTGATCAGTGGTGTTCATTGAGTAAAGGCTTATAAATGAAGCATAATGCATGGCATCACGTAGTTTTGTCTAGATTGGATAACTTGGACGCTTTTTCTTATCAATTTCTATCCCAAAGTTTTTCCCAATATTGAAAATTTTGAGCTAGCTTAACGTGGGCATTGGATTCGTGTCATTATGACCTATAAATCAAAAGTTAGCGACGATTTAATGCAGGCATGTCAAGTTGATCGGCAAGTTAAAATGATCATTCTAAACTGATTATTGGTGCTCATTGAGTAAAAGCTTATAAATGAAGAATAATGCATGTCATCACAAAATTTGGGATAGATAGGACTACTTGGATGCTTTGTCGTATCTATTTCTAACACAAATTTAGTCACAGTATAAAGAATTGAGCTAGCTTAACGTGGGCATTGGATTCGGGTCATTCTGAGTTCTAAATCAAAAGTTATGGACGATTTATGGCGGACATGTCAAGTTGATCGGCCAGTTAAATTTATCTTACTTAACTGATCATTGGTGCTCATTGAGAAGAGACTTATAGATGAAGCATAATGCATGGCATCACACAGTTCGGGATAGATTACATTACTTGGACGCTTTGTCGTATCTATTTATGTCTAAATTTTTTAAACAATATAGAAAATTGAGCTAGCTTAATGTGAGCATTGGATTTGTGTCATTCTGATCTCTAAATAATAAGTTGTACAATTCATAGCGGACATGTCAAGTTGATCGGCCTGTTAAAGTGATCATTCTAAACTGATCACTGGTGCTCATTAAGTAAACGCATAAAAATGAAACATAAAGCATGGCATCATACAGTCTGGGATAGATTGAGTTACTTGGACGCCTTGTTGTATCTAGTTTTGCCTCAAATTTCACAATTTAAAAAATTGATCTATCTTAACGTGGGAATTGGATTGGTGTCATTCTGAGCTCTAAAACAAAAGTTACAGACGATACAGTGTGGACATGTCAAGTTGATCGGCCAGTTAAAGTGATCATTCTAAACTCATCAGTGGTGCTCATGGAGTAAAGGCTTTATAAATGAAGCATAATGCATGGCATCACACATTTTTGTGTAGATTGGATTACTTGGACGCTTTTTCTATCCCAAATTTTGTCACAATTTAGAAAATTGAGCTAGTTTAACATGGGCATTGGATTCTTGTCATTAGGAGCTATAAAACAAAAGTTATGGATGATTTAGTGCACACATGTCAAGTTGATCGGCCAATTAAATTGATCACTCCAAACTGATCATTGATGCTCATTGTGTAAAGGCTTATAAATGAAGCATAATGCATGACATTCGTAGTTTTGGATAGATTTGATTACTTGGAGGACTTGTGAAGGCAATTTTAGTCTTAAATGTTATCACAATATAGAAAATTAAGCTAGCTCAACGTGGGCAGTGGATTCGTGTCACTTTGAACTCTAAATCGAAATTTACAGACGATTTAGTGTGGACATGTCAAGTTGATCGTCAAGTTAAAATGATCATTCTAAACTGATCATTGGTGCTCATTGAGTAAAAGCTTATAAATGAAAAATAATGCATGGCATCACACTGTTCGGGATAGATTTGATTACTTGGACGCTTTATTGTATGTATTTCTGTCTCAAATTTTGTCACAATTTAGAAAAGTGAGCTAGCTTAACGTGAGCATTGGATTCGTGTAATTCTGAGCTCTAAATCATAAGTTACGGACGATTCAAAGCGGATATGTCAAGTTGATCGGCCAGTTAAAGTGATCATTCTAAACTGATCATTGGCGCTCATTAAGTAAATGCTTATAAATGAATCATAAAGCATGGCATCAGGCAGTCTAGGATAGATAGGATTACTTGGACGCTTTGTCGTATCTAGTTCTAACTCAAATTTTTTGACAATATAAATATTTGAGCTAGTTTAACGTGGGCATTGGACTCGTGTCATTCTAAGCTCTAAATCAAAAGTTACGGATGATTTAGTGCGAACATGTCAAGTTCATCGGCCTGTTAAAATGATCTTTCTTAACTGATCATTGGTGCTCATTGAGAAAAGTCTTATAAATGAAGCATAATGCATGTCATCACTTGGTTCGGGATAGAATGGATTACTTGGACTCTTTGTCGTATCTATTTCAGTCTCAAATTTTGTCACGATATAGAAAATTGAGCTACCGTAACGTGGGCATTGGACTCGTGTCATTCTGAGCACTAAATAAAAGTTACGGACAATTCAAAGCGGACTTGATCGGCCAGTTAAAGTGGTCATTCTAAACTGATCATTGGTGCTCATTAAGTAAAAGCTTATAAAGGAAGCATAAAGCATGGCTCACGCAGTATGGGATAGATTGGATTACTTGGCCGCTTTGTTGTTCTAGTTCTATCTCAAATTTTGTCACAATACATAAAATTCATCTAGCTTAATGTGGGCACTGGATTTGTGTCATTCTAAGCTCTAAATCAAAAGTTACGAACAATTTAGTAGGGACATTTCAAGTTGATCGGCCAGTTAATGTGATAATTCTAAACTGATCATTGGTGCTCATTGAGTAAAGTCTAATAAATGAAGCATAATGCATGACATCATGCATTTTTGGCTAGAATGGATTACTTGAACGTTTTTTCGTATCTATTTCTGTCTCAAATTTTGTCACAACATAGAAAATTGAGCTAACTTAATGTAGGCATTGAATTCGGGTCATTATGAGCTATAAAACGAAAGTTATGGACGATTTAGTGCATACATGTCAAATTGATCGGCCAATTAAATGATCATTCCTAACTGATCATTGCTGCTCAATGAGTAAAGACTTATAAATGAAGCGTAATTGATGACATCACGTAGTTTTGGATAGATTTGATAATTTGGAGGACTTGTCAAAGCAATTTTAGTCTTAAATTCTATCACAATATAGAAAATTACGCTAGCTTAACATGGGTATAGGATTCGTATCATTTTGAGCTCTAAATCAAAAGTTATAGACGATTTAGTGCGGACATGTCAAGTTAATCAGCCATCAAAGTGATCATTAGAAACTGATAACTGGTGCACATTGAGTAAAGGCTTATAAATGAAGCATAATGCATGGCATCACAGAGTTTGAATAGTTCGAAAATATTGACCTAGACCTCGAAGACGCGAAACCAAGGAGTAATCCAAAGCAGAGAAAATACGCAAAAGATAAATCCTCTGAAAAGAGAGAAAGATCACTGGATAAAAACAAGGATTCTCCCCCTCCCGCTCTAAATAGATTCATATTCCGGTCAACCGACAAATGCCTCACCTTTTACCAATTATTAAAAGGAAACCGAGCATTTGAATGGAACGAATCGTGCGAAGCCGCTTTTCAACAGCTTAAAGCATACCTGACCGAGCCTCCTATACTCGCCATATCGCAATCTTCGATAAGCGGAGTACTAATTAGAGAAGAGCGAGGCATACAAAAGCCGATATACTACCTGAGTAAATCGCTAGTGGATGCAGAAACCCGTTATCCCGCAATGGAAAAACTGGCTCTAGCAATAGTAACGTCTGCTAGAAAGCTAAGACCATACTTCCAATCTCCCTCGATTGTAGTAATGTCATCGCAACCTCTACGAACCATTCTCCATAGTCCCAGCCAATCTGGACGCTTGGCCAAATGGGCAATAGAGTTAAGCGAATACGACATAGAATACCGTTCAAAAACTTGTGCTAAAGCACAAGTTTTATCCGATTTCGTCGTTGAATTAATCGCTAATCCACAAGAAAATGAAAGTGAAAACGAATTCGGCATTTGGACGCTCCACGTCGACGGAACATCCTCGAGACAAGGTTCGGGAGTAGGGATTCAACCGACATCCCTAACCAACGAAACAATAGAAGAATCATTCAGACTCGGTTTCCCAGCATCTAATAGCGAAGCTGAGTACGAAGCGCTGATAGACGGTTTAAGGCTCGCGATAGGAATCGGAGTATGGCGATTAACAGCATTCAGTGATTCACAATTGGTTACTAGCCGATTCCATGGCGAATACGAAACTAGAGACGAGCGCATAAAAGCTTACCTTAAGATTGTCCTCCAACTCTCTAGCCAATTTGATAAAATCGAACTGACCAGAATCCCCCGAGGGGAAAATAATTCAGCCGATGCATTAGCAGCGCTCGCTTCTACATCGGACCCATTGGTCAAAAGAATCATTCCCATCGAAGGAATAGAAAAACCGAGCACAGAGCTCATACCAAAAACGGTTGATGTAGCCGAAATAGAAACAACTCCAGACAACGCCACCAACCTTTTTCCTTCAACCGAAGAAGCCGTGAGCCAAGAAAATGACTGGAGAAGCCCTATAAAATAGTACATAGAGAACGGCATCGTACCGCCCCATAAGTGGGAAGCCCGTAAACTCAAGGCCCTAAGCGCCAGGTACTGTATCGTTCATGGTGAACTATATAAACGCAGCATATCTGGACCATACTTCTTCAAATGCGTCCATGGCAACAAAACCTTGAACCTCATGGCAGAAATCCATGAAGGTTCTTGTGGAAATCACTCGGGAGGGGAAGGCCATTAGCCATCTGAATTAAAAGGAAAGGGTACTTTTGGCCAACAATCGTCACCGATTGCATGACTTATTCAAGCAAATGTGACAAATGCCAAAGGCATGCCCCAATAATCCACCAACCGGCAGAAGAGTTGTCATCTATCTCAGCTCCATACCAATTTATGAGGTGGTCAATGGACATAGTCGGTCCACTCCATGAATCAGGAGGACCAAAAAGGATAAAATTCCTATTAGTCCTAACCGACTATTTCACCAAATGGATTGAAGTAGAAGGATATCAACAGATAACCCAAATCGAAGTCAAAAACTTCCTATGGAAACATATAATATGTCGCCATGGGTTGTCGTACGAAATCATCACAGATAACGGATCACAATTTATTTCAAAGGGTTTTGAAAAGTTCTGCGAAACATGGAAAATCCGATTGACAAAATCGACCCCTCGTTACCCCCAGGGGAATGGACAAGCCGAAGTGGCAAACAAATGCATCCTGTCTAACCTGAAAAAGTGCTTAGACTCCAAAAAGGGGAAATGGTACGACGGGCTTCCAGGAGTACTTTGGGCTTGTCGAACCACTCCCCGGAAAGCTACAGGAGAAACTCCCTTCTCACTAGCTTATGGAATAGAAGCAATGGTACCCGCAGAAGTATCGATTCCAAGCCTTCGAAGGACCATATGTCCAACAAACGAAGAGCTAAATAATGAAATGCTTGTAGATCATCATGATACAATCGATGAATGCGGAGACCAAGCATTCGTTAGAGTCCAGAATTATCAACAGGCCACCGCACGCTTCTATAATTCTAAAGTAAAACAGCGCAGATTCAACGAGGGTGATCTTGTACTTAGAAAAGTTCAAAAAAACACGAAAGAGCTCAACGCCGGTAAACTGGGAACCAATTGGGAAGATCCCTATCGGGTGACCCAAATCATCCGAAACGGCGTATACAAGCTCGAAAAACTCAACAGAGTGCCGGAACTTTGATCATGGAATGCCATGAATTTGAAAAAGTATTATCACTGAGCACTTTAAATAATTGAACTACGTAAAGGATTGATCCCTTGATAGGGTACGTAGGCAGCTCTACCCACGAGTGCAGCCACCAAATTTTTATCCTATTAACCATACAGTCATCAAGAACCCTCTTATATTACAAACCCATTGAAAATTTATTTATGTCCAAAGCCGAGTTCATCTCGCACCATTCGATTCCAAATAAAATCTCAAAGCCGAGTCCTCCTTGCACCATCTCGATTCTGAGTAGAATCTCAAAGCCGAGTCCATCAGGCATTACCTCGATTCTGAGTAGAATCTTAAAGCCGAGTTCACCTTGCATCACCTCGATTCTGAGTAGAATCTCAAAGCCGAGTTTACCTCGCATCACTTCGATTCTGAGTAGAATCTCAAAGCCGAGTCCATCTCGCACTGTCTCGACTCTGAGTAGAATCTCAAAGCCGAGTCCCTTAACGATCATCCAATAGTTTTTTTCTAAGTTTTTCAGTTCGACTGAGAATTTTCAGCTCGCATTTCGGTTTGTAACGCAAATCGTAAGAAACCAACTGATTAAATTTAGATTCTTTCAGTTCAAACAAAAGGAGTACTTATTCGGATAAAGCCCTCTCTGACACCAAAGTCAACAAAGTTTAAAAGCAACAACTAGCAAACAAAAAAAAAGGGGGGAGCAAGAAAGAAAATCATCAGATAAACTAATCTGCTATCTCAGCCTCAGAGCATCAACACAAAGAGCATCACCAATCACCCCAATGTTGGAACCAAACTTAGCGCCACCGAGTCTTCCGAGACTTCAGGGAGTGCGAGCTTCCCTACGGAGAAATCCGAGACCTGAACAGCAGAAAGTTTGGCTTCAAATTGAACCTCCTGCTCCTTTAAGCTCGCCACCTCGGCATCAAAATCAACAATCTCCTTTTTTATTATCAAATCAAGAAGCTCCAAATTGGCTCCAACTTCTTGAACCTTCACGAGGGCATCGACCTCAGCTCCCTTCTTCACAAATTTGTCCTTCGTCGCATTGAGAGCCGCCTGGTATTTGCTCGCGAGCTCCCTTTTCGCAGCTCTCACAGCCCTCCTAATATTAGTAGACCGATCGGCAGTCATCCTGGCTAAGAGGCCCTTCAGCTCCAAAATCTCAGCTCGATCCGTCTTTCGACTCGCCTTATAACTTTTGAGCTCATCCTTCGAGATACGAAGCTCTTCCTTCAACGACCTCTCCGAGTCATCGAGGTCACGAATATACGACCCCTGCTTACCAATCATCTCTGCATGTTCAGCAGTCTTCTTCTGAAGATTCTGAACCTCAGATGTCAGGTCCTGAACAACCTTCTGCACTCGCTCGAGCTCGTCAGCTCGCGGTGCATCCTTCAATCGCAGCTCATACAAAGCCACCATTTTATTCATCACGGCAACGATCTGCGAACTCAAAAAGTTAAAAAGAAAATTTTTGATCAAAATTTTTCTCTGAAAATATGAGTTCAAAGGCAGACAAACCTACGCGATCGATGCTGAGGTGTCAATGTATAGGTCTTTCTCGACCATATTCCTCAGAGCCGGAACTGAACAGCCCGGACTCTTCATATGCCTGAGTAGGGTCGAGACACCCCGAGCATCATTGATGATAGATTCTCACGATTGTGCTCAAAGCGCAAATGATGCCGACCTGCCACACCAGACCCTGAGCTCGACGGTGGAGTTCTGTGAGGAACTACCATCCCAACCTCGCCCTGCGATGTGCCTTCATTCTCAATGCGCGTCCTTTTCAGAACACAGGCCCCGTTCGAGCTCCCTGATGCGTTATCATGCGAGCTCACGTCGACTACCAGAGGGGAAGCGGCCCTTGGGGTAGCAGTCGTCGCAGTGTCGATCACTGCAGCGGGTATATCCGGTTCAGTACCAACGGATGCACCCTTCAGTATGTTGGTAAGAGCTGCTGTCATGTCACCAGCACGCACCATGCTCGAGCTCCCAGCCGAGGTTCGAGTTACACTGCTGAAACTTGGTCTCTTAGGCATTTCTGTTGGAGAATGAGTCACCGAGCTAGTATCTGGAACAAAAAGAGCTGAAACTTCCTAATTAAGAAAACTATTACCCAAGATAATACCAAGGAAAAAGTATGCGTTCAACTTCCTTACTAGTTAGAGTCTGCGGATACGTGAATCGAGCTGGAGCTAAATGCACACTCTGGTCGCAGGCTCGCCTGATTCATGGCATCATGCGGTTTAGTGCAGATATGACAAGTTGATCGGCCAGTTAAAATGATCATTCTAGACTGATCATTTGTGCTCATCTAGTAAAAGCTTATAAATGCGAACTAATGCATGGCATCACGCGGTTTGGGATGGATTGGATTACTTGGATGTTTTGTCGTATCTATTTCGGTCTCAAATTTTGTCACAATATAGAATTTGAGCTTGCTTAACATGGGCATTGGATTTGTGTCATTCTAAGTTCTAAATCAATAGTTACGGACGATATATTGCATATATGTCAAGTTGGTCGGCCAGTTAAAGTAATCATTCTAAACTGATCATTGGTGCTCATTAAATAAAGGCTTATAAATGACGCATAATGCATGGCATCAAGCAGTTTAGATTGATTGGATTACTTGTACGCCTGTTCATCACTATTTTAGTCTCAAATTAAGTCAAAATATAGAAAATTGAGATAGCTTAACGTGGGCATTGGATTCGTGTCATTTTGACCTCTAAATGAAAACTTACAGACAATTTAGTGCGGACATGTCAAGTTGAGTGGCTAGTTAAAGTGATCATTCTAAACTAATCACTGGTGCTGATTAAGTTAAGGCTTATAAATGAAGCATAATGCATGGCATCAAGTTGTATGGATATATTGGATTACTTGGAGGCTTTGTCATCTCTATTTCGGTCTCAAATTTTTCAAAAATATTGAAAATTCATCTAGCTTAACGTGGGCATTGGATTCGTGTCATTTTGAACTCTAAATCATAAGTTACGGACGATTTAGTGCAGCAAGTTGAAGTGTCAATTTAAACTGATCACTGGAGCTCATTAAGTAAAAGCTTATAAACAAAAAATAATGATTGGCATCACGCAGTTTGGGATGGATTGGATTACTTGGACCCTTTTTCCTATCTATTTGTGTCTCAAATTTTGTTACAATATAGAAAATTTAGCTAGTTCAACGTGGGCAGTGGATTCGCATCATTCTGAGCTACAAATCAAAAGTTATGGATGATTGAGTGCGGACATGTCAAGTTGAGTGGCAAGTTAAAGTGATCATTCTAAACAGATCATTGGTGCTCAATAAGTAAAGGCTTATAAATGAAGCATAAAGCATGGCATCAAGTAGTTTGGATAGATTGGATTATTGGATGCTTTGTCGTCTCTATTTCTATCTCAAACTTTGTCAAAATATAGAAAATTGAGCCTGCTTAACGTGGGCATTGGATTCGTGTCATTCTCAGCTATAAATGAAAAGTTATGGACGATTTAGTGCGGACATGTCAAGTTGATCGGCCAATTAATATGATTATTCTAAACTGATCATTGGTGTTCATTGAATAAAAGCTTATAAATGAAAAATAATGCATGGCATCACGCAGTTTGAGATGAATTGGACTACTTCCAGGCTTTGTCGTATCTATATATGCCTTAGTTTTTTTCACAATTTAGAAAACTGAACTAGCTTAACGTGGGCATTGGATTCGTGTCATTCTAAGCTACAAATCAGAAACTATGGACGATGTAGTGCTGATACATCAAGTTAATCGTCCAGTTAAAATGATCATTCTAAACAGATCATTGGTGCTCATTGAAGAATAATGTATGGCATCACGCACTTTGGGATGGACTGGATTACTTGGAAGCTTTCTCGTATCTATTTATTTCTCAAATTTTATCACAATATAAAAAATTGAGCTAGCATATCGTGGGCATTAGATTCGTGTCATTCTAAGGTTTAAATCAAAAGTCACAGACGATTTAGTGCGAACATGTCAAGTTGATCGGCTAGATAAAGTGATCATTCTAAACTGATCATTGGTGCTCACTGAGTAAAGGCTTATAAATGAAGCATAATGCATGGGATCACACATTTTCGGATAGATTGGAACTTGGACTCTTAATCTTATCTAGTTCAGTCTCAAATTTTGTCACACTATAGAAAATTAAACTCGCTTAATGTGGGCAATTGATTCGTGTCATTATGACCTATCAATCAAATGTTATGGACGATATAGTGCGGACATGTGAAGTTGATCAGCCAGTTAAAACGATCATTCTAAACTGATCGTTGGTGCTCATTGAGTAAAAGCCTATAAATGAAGAATAATGCATGGCATCACGTAATTTGGGATGGACTAGATTACTTGGACGCTTTGTCATATCCATTTCTGTCTCAATTTTTGTTACTTTATAGAAAATTGAGCAAGCTAAACCTAGGCATTGGATTCGTTTGTTTTGGACCACTAAAGCAAAGTTATGGACGATTTTTTGTGGACATGTCAAGTTGATCGGCGAGTTAAAATAATCATTCTAAACTGATCATTGGTGCTCATGAAGTAAAAGCTTATAAATGAAAAATAATGCTTCGCATCACACAGTTCGAGATGGATTGGATTACTTGGACGATTTGTCATACCTATTTCTATGTCAAATTTTGTCACAATATAGAAAATTTAGCTAGCTTAACGTGGGCATTGGATTCATGTCATTCTGAGCTCTAAATCAAAAGTTATGGATAATTTAGTGCGGACATGTTAAGTTGATCGGGCAGTTAAAGTAATCATTCTAAACTTATCATTGGTGCTCATTAAGTAAAGGATTATAAATGAAGCATAATGCATGGCATCACACAGTTTTGAATATATTGGATTACTTGGACGCTTTTTCGTATCTATTTATTTCTCAAATTTTGTCACAATAAAGAAAATTGAGCTTGCTTAACGTGGGCATTGGATTCGGGTCCTTCTAAGTTCTAAATCAAAAATTACGGACGATTTAGTGTGGAAATGTCAAGGTTAACGGCCAGTTAATATGATTATTGTAAACAGATCATTGGTGCTCATTAAGTAAAGGCTTATAAATGAGGCATAAAGCATGGTATCACATAGTTTGGGATTTATTAGATTACTTGGACACTTTGTCGTACCTAGTTCTATTTCAAATTTTGTCACAATATAGAAAATTGAACTAGCTTAATGTGGGCATTGGATTCGTGTCATTCTGAGCTATAAATCAAAAGTTATGGATGATTTAGTCAGGAATGACAAGTTGCTCGGCGAGTTAAAATGATCATTATAAACTGATCATTGGTGATTATTGAGTAAAAGCTTATAAATGAAAAATAATGCATGGCATCACACAAATTGGGATGGATTGGATTACTTGGACGCTTTGTGGTATCTATTTCTATCTCAAATTTTGTAACAATATAGGAAATTGAGTTGTGATCATTTTTGTAACGTGGGCATCGGATTCGTATCATTCAGAGCTGTGAATCAAAAGTTACGGATGATTTAGTGCGGACATGTTAAGTTGAGTGGAAGTTAAAATAAAGATTTATAAATGAAGCATAAAGCATGGCATCAAGTAGTTTGGCTAGATCGAATTACTTGGACTCTTTTTCGTCTCTATTTCTTTCTCAAACTTTATGAAAATATTGAAAATTGAGTTTGCTTAACGTGTGCACTGGATTCGTATTATTCTGAGCTATAAATCAAAAGTTATGGACCATTTAATGTGGACATGTCAAGTTAATCAGCCTGCTAATATGATTATTCTAAACTAATCATTGGTGCTCATTGAGTAAAAGCTTATAAATGAAAAAGAATGCATGGCATCACGCAGTTTGGAATAAATTGGATTACATGGACGCTTGGTCGTATCTATTTCTGTCTCAAATTTTGTCACAATATAGAAAATTGAACTAGCTTAATATGGGCATTGAATTCGTGTCATTCTGAGATACAAATCAAAAGTTATGGACGATGTAGTGCAGACATGTCAAGTTGATCGGCGACTTAAAATGATCATTCTAAAGTGATCATTGGTGCTCATTGAGGAACGCATATAAATGAAGAATAATGAATGACATCACACAGTTTGGGATGGACTGGATTACTTGGATGCTTTCTCGTATCTATTTATTTCTCAAATTTTTTCATAATATAGAAAACTAGGCTACCTTAACGTTGGCATTGGCTTCTTGTGTGTCGGAGCTCTAAATCAAAAGTTACTGAGGATTTAGTGCGGACATGTCAAGTTGATCGGCGAGTTAAAATTATCATTCTAAACTGATCATTGGTGCTCATTATGTAAAGGCTTATAAATGAGGCATAAAGCATGGCATCACGCATTATGGGATATATTGGATTACTTGGACACTTTGTCGTATATAATTTCGTTTCAAATTTTGTCACAATATAGAAAATTGAACTACCTTAATATGGACATTCATGTCATTCTGAGCTACAAATCAAATGTTATGGATGATTTAATGTATACATGACAAGTTGATCGGCCTGTTAAAATGATCATTCTAAACTGATCATTGGGTAAAAGCTTATAAATGCTTATTGTATAAAAGCTTATAAATGCTTATTGGATAAAAGCTTATAAATGAAGAATAATGCATGGCATCACGCAGTTCTAGAAGGATTGGATTAATTGGATGCTCTATCGTATCTACTTCTATCTCAAAGTTTGTCACAATATTGAAAATTGAGCTAGCTTAACGTGGGCATTTGTTTCGTGTCAAAAGTTTCGGACGATTTAGTGCGGACATGTCAAGTTGATCGGCCAGTTAAAGTGATCATTCTAAACTGATCATTGGTGCTCATTGAGTCAAGGCTTATAAATGAAACATAACGCATGGCATCACGCAGTTTGGGATAGATTGGATTACTTGGACGCGTTGTTGTATCTAGCTCTGTCTCAAATTTTGTCACAATATAGAAAATTGAACTAGATTAATATGGGCATTGGATTCGTGTCATTCTGAGCTACAAATCAAAAGTGCTGGATGATGTAGTATAGACATATAAAGTTGATCGGGCAGTTAAAATGATCATTCTAAACTGATCATTTGTGCTCATTGAGTAAACACTTATAAATGAAGAATAATGCATTGCATCACGCAGTTTGGGATGGACTGGATTACTTGGTCGCTTTTTCGTATCTATTATCCCTCAAAATTTGTCACAATACAGAAAATTGAGCTACCATAACGTGGGCATTGGATTCGTGTCATTCTGAGCTTTAAATCAAAAGTTTTGGACGATTTAGTGCGAACATGTCAAGTTGATCGGCCAGTTAAAGTGATCATTCTAAATTGATCATTGGTGCTCATTGAGTCAAGGCTTATAAATGAAACATAACGCATGGCATCACGCAGTTTGGGATAGATTAGATTACTTGGACGCTTTGTCGTATCTAGTTCTGTCTCAAATTTTGTCACAGTATAAAAAATTGAACTAGCTTAATGTGGGAAATTCATTCATGTGTTTCTGACCTTTAAATCAAAAGTTACGGACGATTTAGTGCGGACATGTCAAGTTGATCAGCGAATTAAAATGATCATTCTAAACTGATCGTTGGTGCTCATTAAGTAAAAGCTTATAAATGAGGCAAAAAAACATGGCATCACGCAGTTTGGGATAGATTGGATTACACGCTTTGTCATCTCTATTTATGTTTCAAAGTTTTTGACAACATAGAAAGTTGAACTAGCTTACTGTGGGCATTGGATTCCTGTCATTTGAGCTATAAATCAAAAGTTATGGAAGATTTAGTGCATACATGTCAAGTTGATTGGCCAGTTAAAATGATCATTCTAAACTGATCGTTGGTTCTCATTGAGTAAAAGCTTATAAATGAAGAATAATGCATGGCATCATGCAGTTTGGGATGAACTGGATTACTTGGATGCTTTGTCATATCTATTTCTGTTTCATATATTGTTACACTATAGAAAATTGAGCTAGCTTAACGAGGGCATTGGATTCCTGTGTTTCGGAGCTCTAAATCAAAAGTTACGGACAATTTAGTGCGGACATGTTAAGTTGATCGGCAAGTTAAAGGATCATTCTAAACTGATCATTGGTGCTCATTAAGTAAAGGCTAATAAATGAGGCATAAAGCATGGCATCACGCATTATGGGATAGATTGGATTATTTGGAAGTTTTGTCGTATCTAGTTCTGTTTCGAAGTTTCTCGCAATATAGAAAATTGAATTAGCTTAATATGGACATTAGATTCATGTCATTATGAGCTATAAATCAAAAGTTATGGACGATTTAGTGCAGACATGACAAGGTTATTGGCAAGTTAAAATGATCATTCTAAACTGATCATTGGTCATTGGTGCTCATTGGGTAAAAGCTTATAAATGAAAAATAATGCACGGCAGCATGCAGTTCTGAAACGATTGGATTACTTGAATGCTTTGTCGTATCTACTTCTGTCTCAAAGTTTGTCACAATATTACAAATTGAGCTAGCTTAACGTGGGCATTCATTCGTGTCGTTGGGAGCTCTAAATCAAAAGTTATGAAAGATTTAGTGTGGACATGTCAAGTTTATCAGCCAGTTAAAGTGATAATTCTAATCTAATAGTTGGTGCTCATTGAGTAAAGGCTTATAAATGAAGCATTATGCATGGCATCACGCAGTTTAGGATAGATTGGATTACTTAGACGCTTTGTCGTATCTTGTTCTGTATCAAATTCTGTCACAACATAGAAAATTGACCTAGCATAACTTCGGCATTGGATTTGTGTCAATCTGAGCTATAAATCAAAAGTTATGAACGATATAGTGCAGGCATGTCAAATTGATTGGCCAGTTAAAATGATTATTTTCAACTGATCGTTGGTGCTCATTGAGTAAAAGCTTATAAATAAAGAATAATGCATGGCATCACACAATTTGGGATAGACTGGATTAATTGGACGCTTTGTCGTATCTATTTATGTCTCAAATTTTGTCACAATATAGAAGTTTGAGCTAGCTTAACGTGAACATTGGATTCGTGTAATTCTGAGCTCTATATCAAAAGTTACAGACGATTTAGTGCGGACTTATCAAGTTGATTGGCCAGTTAATCTGATCTTTCTGAACTGATCATTGGTGCTGATTGAGTAAATCCTTATAAATAAAGCATATTGCATGGCATCACACAGTTTTGGATAGATTGGATTACTTGGATGCTTTGTCGTATCTATTTCTGTTTTAAATTTTGTTACACTATAGAAAATTGAGCTAGCTTAACGTGGGCATTGGTTCGTGTGTTTTTAAGCTCTAAATCAAAAGTTACGGATGATTTAGTGCGGATGATTTAGTACGGACATGACAAGTTGATGGGCCCGTTAAAATGATCATTCGAAGCTGATCATTGGTGCTTATTGAGTAAAAGCTTATAAATGAAAAATAATGCATGGCATCGCGTAGTTTGGGATAGATTGGATTACTTGGACGTTTTGTCGTATCTAATTCTGTTTCAATTTTTGTCACAATATAGCAAATTGAAGTAGCTTAATGTGGGCATTGGATTCGTGTCATTATAAGCTATAAATCAAAAGTTAATGATGATTTAGTGCATACATGACAAGTTGATCGGTGAGTTATAATGATCATTCTAAACTGTTCATTGGTGCTCATTCAGTAAAAGCTTATAAATGAATAATAATGTATGGCATCACGCAGTTTGGAATAGACTGGATTACTTAGACGCTTTGTCGTTTCGATTTCTGTCTTAAATTTTGTCACAATAAAGAAAATTGAGCTAGCTTAAAGTGGGCATTGGATTCGTGTAATTCTGAGCTCTAAATCAAAAGTTACGAACGATTTAGTGCGGACATGTCAAGTTGATCGGACAGTTAAATTGATCATTCTAAATGGATCGTTAGTGCTCATGGAGTAAATGCTTCTAAATGTAGCATAATGCATGGCATCACACAGTTTTGGATAGATTGGATTACTTGGACGCTTTGTCGTTTCTATTTCTTTCTCAAATTTTGTTACACTATAGAAAATTGAGCTAGCTTAACGTGCGCTATAGTGTCGTGTGTTTCTGAGGTCTAAATCAAAAGTTATGGACGATTTCGTGAGGACATGTCAAGTTGATCAGCGAGTTAATATGATCATTCTAAACTGATCATTGGTGCACATTAAGTAAAGGCTTATAAATGAGGCACAAAGCATAGCATCACACAGTTTGGGATATATTGGATTACGTGTGTAGTTTGGGATGGATTGGATTACTTGGACGCTTTGTCGTATATATTTCTTTCTCAAATTTTGATACAATATAGAAAATTGAGCTAGCTTAACGTGGGCATTGGATTCGTCTCATTCTGAACTCTAAATCACAAGTTACAGACGTTTTAGTGCGGACATGTCAAGTTGATCGATCAGTCAATATGATTATTCTAAATTGATCATTGGTGCTCATTGACTAAAAGCTTATAAATGAAAAATAATGCATGGCATCACTCACTTTGGGATGGATTGGATTACTTGGACGCTTTGTCCTACCTATTTTTGTCACAAATTTCATCATAGTATAAAAAATTGAACTAGCTTAATGTTGGCATTGGATTTGTATCATTATGAGTTACAAATCAAAAGTGATGGACGATTTAGTGCAGACATGTCATGTTGATCGGATAGTTAAAATGATCATTCTAAACTGATCAATTATGTTCATTGAGTAAACACTTAAAATGAAGAATAATGCATGGCATCACGCACTTTGGGATGGACTGGATTACTTGGACGCTTTTTTCGTATCTATTTATTTATCAAATTTTGTCACAATATAGAAAATTGAGGTACCTTAACGTGGGCATTGTATTCATGTGTTTATGAGCTCTAAATCAAAAGTACGGACGATTTAGTGCGGACATATCAAGTTGATCGGCGAGTTAAAAGGATCATTCTAAACTGATCTTCAGTGCATATTAAGTAAAGGCTTATAAATGAGGAATAAAACAGAGCATCACGAAATTTGGGATATATTGCATTACTTGGACGCTTTTTTGTATCTTGTTATGTTTCAAATTTATTCACAATATAGAAAATTTAACACTAGCTTAATGTGGGAATTGGATTCTTGTCATTCTAAGCTATAAATCAAAAGTTATGGAAGATTTAGAGCAGACATGGCAAGTTGAACGGCTAGTTAAAATGATCATTCTAAACTGATCATTGGTGCTCATTGAGTTAAAGCTTATAAATAAAAAATAATGCATGGCATCCCGCAGTTTGGGATGGATTTGATTACTTATTTATTTCTCAAATTTTGTGACAATATAGAGAATTGAGCTAGCTTAACGTGGGCATTGGATTCGTGTCTTTTGGAGCTTTAAATCAAAAGTTAATAACCATTTAATGCGGACATTTCAAGTTTATTGGGCAGTTAAAGTGTTCATTCTAAACTGATCATTGGTGCTCACTGAGTAAAGACTTACAAAAGAAGCATAATGCATGGGATCACACATTTTCGGATAGATTGGATTACTTGGACTCTTAATCTTATCTAGTTTAGACTCAAATTTTGTCACACTATAGAAAATTAAACTAGCTTAATGTGGGCAATTTATTCGTGTCATTATGACCTATCAATCAAATGTTATGGACGATATAGTGCGTACATGTGAAGTTGATCAGCCAGTTAAAATGATCATTCTAAACTTATCGTTGGTGCTCATTGAGTAAAAGCTTATAAATGAAGAATAATGCATGGCATCACGTAATTTGGGATGGACTAGATTACTTGGACGCTTTGTCAAATCCATTTCTGTCTCAATTTTTGTTACTTTATAGAAAATTCAGCAAGCTAAACCTGGGCATTGGATTCGTTTGTTTTGGACCTCTAAAGCAAAGTTACGGACGATTTTTTGTGGACATGTCAAGTTGATCAGCGAGTTAAAATGATCATTCTAAACTGATCATTGGTGCTCATGGAATCACACAGTTTTGAATATATTAGATTACTTGGACGCTTTTTCGTATCTATTTATTTCTCAAATTTTGTCACAATAAAGAAAATTGAGCTTGCTTAACGTGGGCATTGGATTCGTGTCCTTCTAAGCTCTAAATCAAAAATTACGGACGATTTAGTGCGGAAATGTCAAGGTTAACGGCCAGTTAATATGATTATTGTAAACAGATCATTGGTGCTCATTAAGTAAAGGCTTATAAATGAGGTAGAAAGCATGGTATCACATAGTTTGGGATAGATTGGATTACTTGGACGCTTTGTCCTATCTAGTTCTATTTCAAATTTTGTCACAATATAGAAGATTGAACTAGCTTAATGTGGGCATTGGATTCGTGTCATTCTCAGCTATAAATAAAAAATTATGGACGATTTAGTCAGAAATAACAAGTTGCTCGGCGAGTTAAAGTGATCATTATAAATTGATCACTGGTGATTATTGAGTAAAAGCTTATAAATGAAAAATAATGCATGGCATCACGCAAATTGGGATGGATTGGATTACTTGGACGTTTTGTGGTATCTATTTCTGTCTCAAATTTTGTAACAATATAGGAAATTGAGCTAGCTTAACGTGGGCATTGGATTCGTATCATTCAGAGCTGTGAATCAAAAGTTATGGATGATTTAGTGCGGACATGTTAAGTTGAGTGGCAAGTTAAAATAAAGACTTATAAATGAAGCATAAAGCATGGCATCAAGTAGTTTGGCTAGATCGGATTACTTGGACTCTTTTTCATATCTATTTCTATCTCAAACTTTTTGAAAATATTGAAAATTGAGTTTGCTTAACGTGTGCACTGGATTCGTATCATTCTGAGCTATAAATCAAAAGTTATGGACCATTTAATGTGGACATGTCAAGTTAATCAGCCTACTAATATGATTATTCTAAACTAATCATTGGTGCTCATTGAGTAAAAGCTTATAAATGAAAAAGAATGCATGGCATCACGCAGTTTGGGATAATTAGATTACATGGACGCTTGGTCGTATCTATTTCTGTCTCAAATTTTGTCACAATATAGAAAATTGAACTAGCTTAATATCGGCATTGAATTGGTGTCATTCTGAGATACAAATCAAAAGTTATGGACGATGTAGTGCAGACATGTCAAGTTGATCGTCGACTTAAAATGATCATTCTAAAGTGATCATTGGTGCTCATTGAGTAACGCATATAAATGAAGAATAATGCATGACATCACGCAGTTTGGGATGGACTGGATTACTTGGACGCTTTCTCGTATCTATTTATTTCTCAAAATTTGTCATAATATAGAAAACTAGGCTACCTTAACGTTGGCATTGGCTTCTTGTGTTTCGGAGCTCTAAATCAAAAGTTACGGACGATTTAGTGCGGACATGTCAAGTTGATCGGCGAGTTAAAATTATCATTCTAAACTGATCTTTGGTGCTCATTATGTAAAGGCTTATAAATGAGGCATAAAGCATGGCATCACGCATTATGGGATAGATTGGATGAATTGGACACTTTGTCGTATCTAATTTCGTTTCAAATTTTGTCACAATATAGAAAATTGAACTCGCTTAATATGGACATTAGATTCATGTCATTCTGAGCTATAAATCAAATGTTATGGATGATTTAGTGTATACATGACAAGTTGATCGGCCTGTTAAAATGATCATTCGAAGCTGATCATTGGTGCTTATTGAGTAAAAGCTTATAAATGAAAAATAATGCATGGCATCGCGTAGTTTGGGATAGATTGGATTACTTGGACCCTTTGTCGTATCTAATTCTGTTTCAATTTTTTTCACAATATAGCAAATTGAAGTATCTTAATGTGGGCATTGGATTCGTGTCATTATAAGCTACAAATCAAAAGTTAAGGACGATTTAGTGCATACATGACAAGTTGATCGGTGAGTTATAATTATCATTCTAAACTGATCATTGGTGCTCATTCAGTAAAAACTTATAAATGAATAATAATGTATGGCATCACGCAGTTTGGAATAGACTGGATTACTTAGATACTTTGTCGTTTCTATTTCTGTCTAAAATTTTGTCACAATAAAGAAAATTGAGCTAGCTTAAAGTGGGCATTGGATTCGTGTAATTTTGAGCTCTAAATCAAAAGTTACGGACGATTTAGTGCGGACATGTCAAGTTGATTGGGCAGTTAAATTGATAATTCTAAATGGATCGTTAGTGCTCATGGAGTAAATGCTTCAAAATGTAGCATAATGCATGGCATTTCACAGTTTTGGATAGATTGGATTACTTGGACGATTTGTCGTTTCTATTTCTTTTTCAAATTTTGTTACACTATAGAAAATTGAGCTAGCTTAACGTGGGCTATAGTGTCGTGTGTTTCTGAGGTCTAAATCAAAACTTATGGACGATTTAGTGAGGACATGTCAAGTTGATCAGCGAGTTAATATGATCATTTTAAACTGATCATTGGTGCACATTAAGTAAAGGCTTATAAATGAGGCACAAAGCATAGCATCACACAGTTTGGGATATATTGGATTACGTGTGTAGTTTGGGATGGATTGGATTACTTGGACGCTTTTTCGTATATATTTCTTTCTCAAATTTTGACACAATATAGAAAATTGACCTAGCTTAACGTGGGCATTGGATTCGTCTCATTCTGAACTCTAAATCACAAGTTACATACGTTTTAGTGCGGACAAGTCAAGTTGATCGATCAGTCAATATGATTACTCTAAATTGATCATTGGTGCTCATTGACTAAAAGCTTATAAATGAAAAATAATGCGTGGCATCACGCAGTTTGGGATGGATTGGATTACTTGGACGCTTTGTCCTACCTATTTTTGTCTCAAATTTCATCGTAGTATAAAAAATTGTACTAGCTTAATGTTGGCATTGGATTTGTATCATTCTGAGTTACAAATAAAAAGTGATGGACAATTTAGTGCAGACATGTCATGTTGATCAGATAGTTAAAAGGATCATTCTAAACTGATCAATTGCGTTCATTGAGTAAACACTTAAAAATGATGAATAATGCATGGCATCACGCACTTTGGGATGGACTGGATTACTTGGACGCTTTTTTGTATCTACTTATTTATCAAATTTTGTCACAATATAGAAAATTGAGGTACCTTAACGTGGGCATTGTATTCATGTGTTTATGAGCTCTAAATCAAAAGTACGGACGATTTAGTGCGGACATATCAAGTTGATCGGCGAGTTAAAAGGATCATTCTAAACTGATCTTCAGTGCATATTAAGTACAGGCTTATAAATGAGGAATAAAACATAGCATCACGAAATTTGGGATATATTGGATTACTTGGATGCTTTTTTGTATCTTGTTATGTTTCAAATTTATTCACAATATAGAAAATTGAACACTAGCTTAATGTGGGAATTGGTTTCTTGTCATTCTGAGCTATAAATCAAAAGTTATGAAAGATTTAGAGCAGACATGGCAAGTTGAACGGCCAGTTAAAATGATCATTCTAAACTGATCATTGGTGCTCATTGAGTTAAAGCTTATAAATCAAAAATAATGCATGGCATCCCGTAGTTTGGGATGGATTTGATTACTTATTTATTTCTCAAATTTTGTCACAATATAGAGAATTGAGCTAGCTTAACGTGGGCATTGGATTCGTGTCATTCGGAGCTTTAAATCAAAAGTTAATTACTATTTAGTGCGGACATTTCAAGTTTATTGGGCAGTTAAAGTGATCATTCTAAACTGATCATTGGTGCTCACTGAGTAAAGGCTTATAAATGAAGCATAATGCATGGAATCACACATTTTCGGATAGATTGGATTACTTGGACTCTTAATCTTATCTAGTTCAGTCTCAAATTTTGCCACACTATAGAAAATTAAACTAGCTTAATGTGGGCAATTCATTCGTGTCATTATGACCTATCAATCAAATGTTATGGACGATATAGTGCGGACATGTGAAGTTGATCAGCCAGTTAAAATGATCATTCTAAACTGATCGTTGGTGTTCATTGAGTAAAAGCTTATAAATGAAGAATAGTGCATGGCATCACGTAATTTGGGATGGACTAGATTACTTGGACACTTTGTCATATCCATTTCTGTCTCAATTTTTGTTACCTGGGCATTGGATTCATTTGTTTTGGACCTCTAAAGGAAAGTTACGGACGATTTTTTGGGGACATGTCAAGTTGATCGGCGAGTTAAAATGATCATTCTAAACTGATCATTGGTGTTCATGAAGTAAAAGCTTATAAATGAAAAATAATGCTTGGCATCACACATTTCGAGATGGATTGGATTACTAGGACGATTTGTCATATCTATTTCTATGTCAAATTTTGTCACAATATAGAAAATTTAGCTAGCTTAACGTGGGCATTGGATTCATGTCAGTCTGAGCTCTAAATCAAAAGTTATGGATAAATTAGTGCGGACATGTTAAGTTGATCGGGCAGTTAAAGTAATCATTCTAAACTTATCATTGGTGCTCATTAAGTAAAGGATTATAAATGAAGCATAATGCATGGAATCACACAGTTTTGAATATATTAGATTACGTGGACGCTTTTTCGTATCTATTTATTTCTCAAATTTTGTCACAATAAAGAAAATTGAGTTTGCTTAACGTGGGCATTGGATTCGTGTCCTTCTAAGCTCTAAATCAAAAATTACGGACAATTTAGTGCGGAAATGTCAAGGTTAACGGCCAGTTAATATGATTATTGTAAACAGATTATTGGTGCTCATTAAGTAAAGGCTTATAAATGAGGCATAAAACATGGTATCACATAGTTTGGGATAGATTGGATTACTTGGACACTTTGTCGTATCTAGTTCTATTTCAAATTTTGTCACAATATAGAAGATTGAACTAGCTTCATGTGGGCATTGGATTCGTGTCATTCTGAGCTATAAATCAAAAGTTATGGACGATTTAGTCAGAAATGACAAGTTGCTCGGCGAGTTAAAATGATCATTATAAACTGATCATTGGTTATTATTGAGTAAAAGCTTATAAATGAAAAATAATGCATGGCATCACGCAAATTGGGATGGATTGGATTACTTGGACGCTTTATGGTATCTATTTCTGTCTCAAATTTTGTCACAATATAGGAAATTGAGCTAGCTTAACGTGGCATTGGATTCGTATCATTCAGAGCTGTGAATCAAAAGTTAAGTGGCAAGTTAAAATAAAGACTTATAAATGAACCATAAAGCATGGCATCAAGTATTTTGGCTAGATCGGATTACTTGGACTCTTTTTCGTCTCTATTTCTATCTCAAACTTTCTGAAAATATTGAAAATTGAGTTTGCTTAATGTGTGCACTGGAGTCGTATCATTCTGAGCTATAAATCAAAAGTTATGGACCATTTAATGTGGACATGTCAAGTTAATTAGCCCGCTAATATGATTATTCTAAACTAATCATTGGTGCTCATTGAGTAAAAGCTTATAAATGAAAAAGAATGCATGGCATCACGCAGTTTGGGATAAATTGGATTACATGGACGCTTCGTCGTGTCTATTTCTGTCTCAAATTTTGTCACAAAATAGAAAATTGAACTAGCTTGATATGGGCATTGAATTCGTGTCATTCTGAGATACAAATCAAAAGTTATGGACGATGTAGTGCACACATGTCAAGTTGATCGGCGACTTAAAATGATCATTCTAAAGTGGTCATTGGTGCTCATTGAGTAACGCATATAAATGAAGAATAATGCATGACATCACGCAGTTTGGGATGGACTGGATTACTTGGACGCTTTCTCGTATCTATTTATTTCTCAAATTTTGTCATAAAATTGAAAACTAGGCTACCTTAACGTTGGCATTGGCTTCTTGTGTTTCGGAGCTCTAAATCAAAAGTTACGGACGATTTACTGCGGACATGTCAAGTTGATCAGCGAGTTAAAATTATCATTCTAAACTGATCATCGGTGCTCATTATGTAAAGACTTATAAATGAGGCATAAAGCATGGCATCACGCATTATGGGATAGATTGGATTACTTGGACACTTTGTCGTATCTAATTTCATTTCAAATTTTGTCACAATATAGAAAATTGAACTAGCTTAATATGGACATTAGATTCATGTCATTCTGAGCTATAAATCAAATGTTATGGATGATTTAGTGTATACATGACAAGTTGATCGGCCTGTTAAAATGATCATTCTAAACTGATCTTTGGGTAAAAGCTTATAAAAGCTTATTGGATTAGAGCTTATAAATGAAAAATAATGCATGTCATCACGCAGTTCTAGAAGGATTGGATTAATTGGTTGCTCTGTCGTATCTACTTCTATCTCAAAGTTTGTCACAATATTGAAAATTGAGCTAGCTTAACGTGGGCATTTGAGATTTGTGTCATTGCGAGCTCTAAATCAAAATTTACGGACGACTTAGTGCGAAAATGTAAAGTTGATCGACCAGTTAAAGTGATAATTCTAAATGATCTTTGGTTGTCATTGAGTAAAGGCTTATAAATGAAGCATTATTCATGGCATCACACAGTTTGGGATAGATTGGATTACTTAGACACTTTGTCGTATATAGATCTTTCTCAAAAAATTTCACAATATAGATTGGATTACTTGGGCATTGGATTCTTGTGTTTCTAACCTGTAAATCAAAAGTTACGAACGATTTAGTAAGAATATTTAGTGCGGACTTGACAATTTGATCGGCCTGTTGAAATGATCATTCAAAACTGATCATTGGTGCTCATTGAGTAAAACCTTATAAATGAAAAATAATGCATGGCATCACGTAGTTCGGGATGGATGGGATTACTTGGATGCTTTGTCGTATCTATTATTTCTCAAAATTTGTCACAATACAGAAAATTGAGCTAGTTTAACATGGGCATTGGATTCGTGTCATTTTGAGCTTTAAATCAAAAGTTTCGGACGATTTAGTGCAGACATGTCAAGTTGATTGGCCAGTTAAAGTGATCATTCTAAACTGATCATTGGTGCTCATTGAGTCAAGGCTTATAAATGAAACATATCGCATGGCATCACGTAGTTTGGGATAGATTGGATTACTTGGACGCGTTGTTGTATCTAGCTCTGTCTCAAATTTTGTCACAATATAGAAAATTGAACTAGATTAATGTGGGCATTGGATTCGTGTCATTCTGACCTACAAATCAAAAGTGATGGATGATGTAGTGTAGACATATAATTGAGCTAGCTTAAAGTGATGGATGGCGTCACGTAGTTTGGGATGGATTGGATTACTTGAAAAATTGAGCTAGCTTAAAGTTGGCATTGGATTCGTGTCATTCAGAGCTCTAAATCAAAAGTTACATATATATCAAAAGTTACGGATGTCAAGTTGATTGGCCAGTTAAAGTGATCATTCAAAACTGATCATTGATGCTCATTAAGTAAAGGCTTATAAATGAAGCCTAAAGAATGGCATCACGCAGTTTGGCATGTATTGGATTATTTGGACGCTTTGTCGTATCTATTTCTCTCTCAAACTTTGTCACAATATAGAAATTGAGCTAGCTTAACGTGGGCACTAGATTCCTGTCATTCCGAGCTCTAAACCAAAAGTTAAGATGATTTAGTGAGGACATGTCAAGTTGATCAGCCTGTTAAAGTGATCATTCAAAACTGATCATTGGTGCTCATTAAGTAGAGACTTATAAATGCAGCATAAAGAATGGCATCATGCAGTTTGGGATGGATTACATTACTTGGACGCTTTGTCGTAGCTATCTCTGTTTCAAACTTTGTACCAATTTTGAAAATTTAGCTAGCTTAACGTGGGCACTGGATTCGTGTCATTCCGAGCTGTAAATCAAAATTTACGGATGATTTAGTGCGGACATGTCAAGTTGATCAGCCAGTTAAAGTGATCATTCTACACTGATCATTGGTGCTCATTGAGTAAAGGCTTATAAATGAAGCATAATGCATCGTGTCACATAGTTTTAGATAGATTGGATTACCTTGGACGCTTTGTCGTATCTATTTCGTCTCAAATTTTGTTACAATATAGAAAATTGAGCTAGCTTAACATGAGCATTTGATTCGTGTGTTTCGGAGCTCAAAATCAAAAGTTATGGATGATCTAGTGCGGACATGTCAAGTTGATCGACCTGTTAAAGTGATGATTCTAAACTGATCATTGGTGCTCATTAAATAAAGGCTTATAAATGAAGCATAATGCATGGCATCAAGCAGTTTAGATTGATTGGATTACGGTACGCTTTGTCGTCTCTATTTCTGTCTCAAATTGAGTCAAAATATAGAAAATTGAGCTAGCTTAGTGTGGGCATTGGATTCCTGTCATTCTGAGCTCTAAATCAAAAGTTATGGATGATTTAGTGTGCACATCTCAAGTTGATCGTCGAGTTAAAGTGATCATTCTAAACTAATCATTAGTGCTCATTGAGTAAAGGCTTATAAATGAAGCATAATGCATGGCAGCATACAATTTTGGATAAATTGGACTACTTGGACACTTAGTCATATTTATTTCTGTCTCAAATTTTGTTACAATATAGAAAAATTGAGCTAGCTTAACGTGAGCATTGGATTCATGTGTTTCTAAACTCTAAATCAAAAGTTACGGACGATTTGGGCGAATGTCAAGTTGATCGGCCAGTTAAAAGTGATAATTCTAAACTGATCATTGTTGCCCATTAAATAAATGCTTATAAATGAAGCATAATGCATGGCATCAAACATTTTGGATAGACTAGATTACTTGGACGCTTTTTTGTATCTCTTTCTGTCTCGAATTTTGTTACAATATAGAAAATTGAGCTAGCTTAACGTGGGCTTTTGATTTGTGTGTATGTGAGCTCTAAATCAAAAGTTGTGGATGATTTAGTGTGTACATGTCAAGTTGATTGGCTAGTTAAAGTGATTTCTAAACTGATCATTGGGTTGATTAAGTAAAGGCTTATAAAAGAAGCATAAAGCATGACATCACGCAGTTTGTTATAAATTGGATTACTTGGATGCTTTGTCGTGTCTATTTCTATTTGAAATTTTGTTAGAATATAGAGAATTGAGCTAGATTAACATGGGTATTGGATTTGTGTCCTTCTGAGATCTAAATCAAAAGTTATGTGTAATTTAATGTGGAAATGTCAAGTTCATCGGTCTGTTAAAGTGATTATTCTAAACTGATCATTGGTGCTCATTAAGTAAAGGCTTATAAATGAACCATAAAGCATGACATCATGCAGTTTGGGAAAGATTGGATTACTTGTACGCTTTGTCGTCTCTATTTTTGTCTCAAAGTTTTTCAAAAAATTGAGAATTGAGCTAGCTTAACGTGCGCATTGGATTCGTGTCATTCTGAGCTCTAAATCAAAAGTTAGGGACGACTTAGTGCAGAAATGTCAAGTTGATCGGCCAGTTAAAGTGATCATTCAAAACTGATCAATGGTGCTCATTAAGTAAAGGGTTATAAATGAAGCATAAATCATGGCATCCTGCATTTTGGGATAGATTGGATTACTTGTACGCTTTGTCTTCTCAATTTTTGTCTCAAACTTTGTCACAGTATAGAAAATTGAGCTAGCTTAACGTGGGCACTGTATTCGTGTCATTCCGAGCACTAAATAAAAAGTTATAGACGATTTAGTGCGGACATCTCAAGTTGATTGGCCTGCTAAAGTGATTATTCTAAACTGATCATTCAAAAGGCTTATAAATGAAGCATAGTGCATGGCATCAAGTTTTTTGGGATAGATTGGATTACTTGGATGCTTTGTCATCCCCATTTCTGTCACACATTTTGTCATAAAATAGAGAATTGAGCTAGCATAACGTGGGCATTGGATTCGTGTAATTCTGATCTCTAAATACAAAGTTATGGATGATTTAGTGTGGACATGTCAAGTTGATCGGCCAGTTAAAGGAATCATTATAAAGTGATCATTAGTGCTCATTGAGTAAAGGCGTATAAATGAATCATAATGCATGGCATCACACAGTTTTATGATAGATTGGATTAATTGCATGCTTTGCTCTACCTATTTCAGTCTCAAATCTTGTTACAATATAGAAAATTGAGCTACCTTAACGTAGGCCTTGGATTCATGTGTTTCTAAGCTCTAAAAAAAAAGATACGGACGATTTAGTGCATACATGTAGAACAGATCGGCCAGTTAAAGTGATCATTGAGTAAAGGCTTATAAATGAAGCATCATACATGGCATCAAACAGTTTTCGATAGATTGTATTACTTGGACGCTTTTTCATATCTATTTCTGTCTCAAATTTTGTTACAATATAGAAAATTGATGTAGATTAACGTGGGCATTGGATTCATGTATTTCCGAGCTCTAAATCAAAAGTTAGGGACGATTTAGTGCAGACATGTCAAGTTGATCGGCCAGTTAAAGTGATAATTCTAAACTGATCATTGGTGCTCATTAAGTAAAAGCTAATAAATGAAGCAAAGACCATGGCATCACACAATTTGGGATAGATTGGATTACTTGAACGGTTTGTCATCTCTATTTCCGTTCCAAATTTTGTCAAAATATAGAAAATTGAGCTACCTTAAGTGGGCATTGGATTCATGACATTCTGAGCTGTAAATCAAAAGTTACGGATGATTTAGTGCGGAAATGTCAAGTTGATTGGCCAGTTAAAGTGATCATTCAAAACTAATCATTGGTGCTCATTAAGTAAAGGCTTGTAAAAGAAGCATAAAGCATGGCATCACACATTTTAGGATAGATTGGATTACTTGTACGCTTTGTGGTCTCTATTTTTGTCTCAAACTTTGTCACAATATAGAAAATTGAGCTAGGTTAAAACGTGGGCACTGGATTTGTGTCATTCCGAGCTCTAACTCAAAAGTTACGTACGATTTAGTGCGGATAAGTCAAGTTGATCGGCCAGTTAAAATGATCATTATAAACTGATCATTGGTGCTCATTAAATAAAGGCTTATTAGTGAGGCATAATGCATGGCATAAAGCTGTTTGGGATAGATTGGATTACTTGGACGCTTTGTCGTCTCTATTTCTGTCTCAAATTTTGTCAAAATATAGCCTAACGTTGGCATCTGATTCATGTCATTCTGAGTCGTAAATCAATTGTTACGTACGATTTAGTGCGGACATGTCAAGTCGATTGGCCAGTTAAAATGATCATTCTAAACTGATTATTGGTGCACATTGAGTAAAGGCTTATAAATGAAGCATACGGCATGACATCACACAGTTTGGGATAGATTTGATTACTTGGACGCTTTGTCATATCTAGTTCTGTCTCAAATTTTGTCACAATTTTGAAAATTGAACTAGCTTAATGTGCGAATTGGATTCTTGTCATTTTGAGCTATAAATCAAAATTAATGGACGATTTAGTGCATAAATCAAAAGTTACTTGACGATTTAGTGCATAAATCAAAAGTTACTGGACGATATACTGACCAGTTAAAACAATGATTATAAACTGATCATTGGGGCTCATTGAGTAAAAGCTTATAAAAAAATAGTGCATGACATCACGCAGTTTAGGATGGATTGGATTACTTGGATGCTCTGTCGTATCTATTTCTACCTCAAAATTTGTCACAATATAGAAATGGAGCTAGCTTAACGTGGGTAAATGATTCGTGTTATTATGAGCTTTAAATCAAAAGTTACGAACGATTTAGTGTGGACATGTGAAGTTGATCAGCCAATTAATGTCATCATTCTAAACTTATCATTGGTGCTCATTGAATAAAGGCTTATTAATGAAGCATTATGCATGGCAACACACACTTTTGGATATATTGGATTACTTGGACACTTTGTCTTATCTATTTCTGTCTCAAATTTTGTTACAATATAAAAAATTGAGCTAACTTAACGTGGGCATTCGATTCGTGTGTTTCTAAGCTCTAAATCAAAAGTTACGTATGATTTAGTGCGTACATGTCAAGTTGATCGGCGAGTTAAACTGATCATTCTAAACTGATCATTGGTGCTCATTAAGTAATGCTTTAAAAATGAAGCATAAAGCATGGCATTATGCTGTTTGGTATAAATTGGATTACTTGGATGTTTTTTCGTCTCTATTTGTGTCTCAAATATTGTCAAAATATAGAGAATTGAGATAGCTTAATATGGGCATTGGATTTCTGTCAGTATGAGCTCTAAATCAAAAGTTACGTACGATTTAGGGCGGACACGACAAGTTGATCGGCAAGGTAAAGTGATCATTCTAAACTGATCATTGGGGCTCATTAACTGAAGTTAAATTTAGCCAAAAGAATGGCATCACGCAATTTGGGATAGTTTGGATTACTTGGATGCCTTGTCATTTCTACTTCTGTCTCAAATTTTGTAAAAATATAGAACATTTATCTAGCTTAACGTGGGAATTCGATTCGTGTCATTATAAGCTCAAATAAAGAGGTAGGGACAATTTACTGAGGTCATGTCAAGTTGATTAGCAAGTTAATATGATTATTCTAAACTAATCATTGGTGCTCATTGAGTAAACGCTTTAAAATGAAGTATAATGCATGGCATCAAATAGTTTTCGATTGATTGCATTACTTGGATGCTTTGTCATATCTATTTCTGTCTAAAATGTTGTTATAATATAGAAAATTGATCTAGATTAACGTGAAGTCTAGATTCGTGTCATTCTGAGCTCTAAATCAAAAGTTACGGACGATTTAGTGAAGACAAGTCAAGTTGAGAGTCTACTTAAAGTGATCATTCTATACAGATCATTGGTACTCATTTAGTAAAGGCTTATAAATGAAGCATAATGCATGGCATCACGCAGTTTGAGATAAATTGGATACTTGTACGCTTTGTTGTATCTAGTTTTGTCTCAAATTTTGTCACAATATAGAAAATTGATCTACCTTAACGTGAGCATTGTATTCGTGTCCGCCTGAGCTCTAAATCATAAGTTACGGACGACTAAGCGCAGTCATGTCAAGTTGATCATCCAGTTAAAGTGATCATTCTAAACTGATCATTGGTGCTCATTGAGTAAAGGCTTATAAATGAAGCATAATGCATGGCATCTTACAGTTTTGGATAGATTGGATTAGCTGGACGGTTTATCGTATCTATTTCAATCTCAAATTTTGTTACAATATAGAAACTTGAGCTCACTTAACGTGGGCATTGGATTCGTATCATTCTAAGCTATAAATCAAAAATTACGGACCATTTAGTGTGGACTTATCAAATTGATCGGACAGTTAAAGTGATCATTCTAAATTGATCATTGGTGCTCTTTAAGTAAAGGCATATAAATCAAGCATAAAGCATGGAATCACGCAGTTTGGGATAGATTGGATTATATTGAGGCTTTGTCATCTCTATTTCTATCTCAAATTTTGTGAAAATATAGAAAATTTAGCTAGCTTAACGTGGGCATTGGATCCGTGTTATTCTTAGCTCTAAATAAAATGTTACGGACGATTTTTTATGGACATGTCAAGTTGATCGGCCAGTTAATATGATTATTCTAAACTGATAATTGGTGCTCATTGGGTAAACACTTATAAATGAAACATAATGCAGGGCATCGTTGAGTTTGGGATAGATTGAATTATTTGGACGCTTTGACATAACTAGTTGATACAAGCCTCGATTCAAGGCTTATATGCGCGTGGGCTGTTTGGAGAAGGTTAGGTGAGAAACTCGACCTTAGACTTGTTGGATAGGGGTTTTTGGGTTGGTATTTGTTGGAAGGGTGAAGTGAACCACACGAGGGGTGATGAACCTCGTGATAAATCACAAACTTAGAGCTAGGAGGGCTGGTCTCAACTAGGTTTCTAAGCGCACAAGTTTCTTGAGTGAAAACTTGTAAGAAAATTCGATATTTATTAATTAGCAAAAAGGTTGACGAACTACAATGCTGGAAGGAGCCTTATTAATATGCTGGACAGCTTGACCTTCTAGGGTCGACTCAAATAAGAAAAGGAAAATTTACAAAAGTGCACAAAAGGAAAAGATACAAAAGTGTATAATCGAAAAAGGACCTATTCCTAAAATTTTTTTGACTCAATAAATGTAAATATTCTAGATCCTACCCTGCAAAACAGAAAGAGGCAAATATTCTTATTGAAAACTTACCTTACTTACCCCACGGCCAAGAAATGGAAGGTGGCCGTCCATGTGGCATGCACACGCCTTGCTCCTAGTCTTCGACTTGGAGTAGGTTTAGGAATCTTTGGGCCCTGACCTCTCTTGCCACTTAAGCCCAAGTCTCTAATGTCCCTTGTGTTGTTGAGAAGCCTTTGGACTCTTCTTTGCACTTCTGGCCCATTGCCCTTAGTTGATCTTCCTCTAGGAGCTTGTCGACCCATAAGCTGAACTTGTGGAAGAGTGCTCTTGATATGCTCCTTGTCATTGCTCCTGGTGGCACTACTGGTGTGGAGACTTCCTCTAGATGCATGTCCTGAAGCTGGTAGCTTATCTGGTCTGAGTTTCCTTGTGTAGAAGTAGAAATGCTTGTGCACTCGGCTGGATCGGCTGGATCGGCTGTACCAGCTTGACTGTGCGAGGTACTGGCCGGAATGCCTTCAGGACCGGCCAAGTTGATCCCGGAGTTGGTGGCATCACCAAGGGGACCGGCGGTGTCATCCTATTTAGTGCTGAGATGTCAAGTACGTTGATCGGCCAGCTAAAGTGATCATTTTAAACTAATCATTGTGCTCTTTAAGTAAAGGCTTATAAATGAAGCATAAAGCATGGCATCACGAAATTTAGGATAGATTGGATTACTTGTATGCTTTTTCGTCTCTATTTCTGTCTCAGATTTTCGGACAATATAGAAAAATGAGCTAGGTTAACGTGGGAATTCAGTTGGTGTCATTCTGAGCTCTAAATCAAAATTTATAGACGATTTAGTGTGAACATGTCAAGTAGATCAGTCAGTTAAAGTGATCATTCTACACTGAACATTGGTGCTCATTGAGTAAAGGCTTATAAATGAAGCATAATGCATGGCATCACACAGTTTTGGATAGATTTGATTACTTGGACGCTTTTTCGTATCTATTTTTGTCTCAAATTCTGTTACAATAGGAAATTGAGCTAGCTTAACGTGGATATTAGATTCTTATCATTCTGAGCTGTAAATCAAAATTTACGGACGATTTACTGCGGACATGTCAAGTTGATCGGCCAGTAAAAGTTATCATTCTAAACTGAACATTGGAGCTCATTAAGTAAAGGGTTATAAATAAAGCATAAAGCATGGCATCACACAGTTTGGGATAGGTTGGATTACTTGCATGGTTTTCGTCTCTATTTCTATGTCAAATTTTGTCCCAATATAGAAAATTTAGCAAGTTTAACGTGCGCATTGTATTCGTGTCATTATCAGCTCAAAATTAAAAGTTACAGACGATTTACTACGGACATGTCAGGTCTATCGGCCAGTTGATATGATTATTCTAAACTGATCGTTGGTGCTCATTGAGTGAAGACTTCTAAATGAAGCATAATGCATGGCATCACAAAGTTTGTGATATATATGATTACTTGGACGCTTTGTCGTATCTATTTTGTCTCAAATTTTGTTACAATAAAGAAAATTAGGCTAGCTTAACGTGGGCATTGGATTCGTGTCATTATGAGCTCTAAATCAAAAGTTATGGACGATTTAGTGCGGACATGTCAAGTTGATCGGCCACGTAATATGATTATTCTAAACTGATCGTTTGTGCTCATTAAGTAAATGCTTATAAATGAAGCGTAATGCATGACATCACATAATTTTGGATAGATTGGATTATTTGGACGCTTTGTTGTACCTATTTCTGTCTCAATTGTTGTTACAATATTGAAAATTGAGCTACCTTAACGTGGACATTGGATTTGTGTCATTCCGAGCTCTAAATCTAAAGTTATGGACGATTTAGTGTAGAAATATCAAGTTGATCGGCCATTTAAAGTTATCATTTTAAACTGATCATTGGTGCTCTTTAAGTAAAGGCTTATAAATGAAGATACAACATTGCATCACGTAGTTGTGGATAAATTGGATTACTTGTACGCTTTGTCGTCTCCATTTATGTCCCAAATTTAGTCAAAATAGAGAAAATTTAGCAAGTTTAATGTGTGCATTGGATTCGTGTCATTCTAAGCTCAAAATTAAAAGTTACGGACAATTTACTTTGGACATGTCAAGTTGATCGGCCTGTTAATATGATTATTCTAAACTGCTCATTGGTGATCAATGAGTAAAGACTTCTAAATGAAGCATAATGCATAGCATCACACAGTTTTGGCTATATTTGATTAGTTGGACGCTTTGTCGTATCTATTTTTGTCACATATTTTGTTACAATATATAAAATTGAGCTCTTAATGTGGATAATGGATTTGTGTCAATATGAGCTCTAAATCAAAACTTACGGACGATTCACTGCACACATATCAAGTTGAATGGCCATTTAAAGTTATGATTTTAAACTGATCATTGGTGCTCTTAAAAAAACGGCTTATAAATGAAGCATACAACATTGCATCACACAGTTTGGGATAGATTGGATTGCTTGGACACTTTGTCATCTCTATTTTTGTCTCAAATTTTGTGAAAATATAGAAAATTAAGCAAGATTAACGTGGGTATTGATTCGTATCATTCTAAGCTCAAAATCAAATTTTTACGGAAAATTTAGTGCGCCACATCAAGTTCATCGGCCTATTAATATGATTATTCTAAACTGATGATTTGTTCTCATTGAGTAAAGGCTTCTAAATGAAGCATAATGCATTGCATCACACGGTTTTGGATAGATTGGATTACTTGTATGCTTTGTCTTATCTATTTTTGTCTCAAATTTTGTAACAATATAGAAAATTGAGCTAGCTTAACGTGGGCATTGGATTTGTCTCATTTTGAGCTCTAAATCAAAAATTAGAGACGATTTACTGCAGACATGTCAAGTTGATCGCCCACTTAAAGTTATCATTCTAAACTGGTCAATGGCGCTCTTTAAGTAAAGGCTTATAAATGAATCATAAAGTGTGGCATCACGCAGCTTGAGAAAGATTGGATTAGTTGGACGCTTTGTCATCTCTATTTCTGTCTCAAATTTTGTCTAAATATAGAAAATTTAGCAAGATTAATGCGGGCATTGATTCTTATCATTCTGAGCTCAAAATCAAAAGTTACGGACGATTTAATGCGACATGTCAAGTTGGTCGGCCAGTTAATATGATTATTCGCAACTGATCATTGGTGCTCATTGAGTAAAGGCTTATAAATGAAGCATAATGCATGGCCTCACATAGTTTTGGATATATTGGATTACTTGTACGCTTGGTAGTCTCAATTTCTTTCTCAAATTTTGTTAAAATATAGAAAATTTATCTAGCTTAACGTGAGCAATGGATACGTGTCATTCAGAGCTCAAAATCAAAAGTTACTGACGATTTGGTGCGGACATGTCAAGTTCATCGGTCAGTTAATATGATTATTCTAAATTGGTCTCTGGTGCTCATTGAGTAAAGGCTTATAAATGAAGCATAATGCTGCATGTCATCACACAGTTTTTAATAGATTGGAATACTTGGACGATTTTTCGTAAGTATATTTCTGTCTCAAATTTTGTTACAATGTAGAAAGTTGAGCTAGCTTAATGTGGGCATTGGATATGTGTCATTCTACAGTCCAAATCAAAGTTATGGACGATTTAGTGCGGAAATGTCAAGTTGATTGGCCAATTAAAATAATCATTGTAAACTGATCATTGGAGCTCATTAAGTAAAGGCTTATAAATGAAGCATAAAGCATGACATCACGCAGTTTGGGATAGATTGGATTACTTGCATGCTTTGTCATCTCTATTTCTATCTCAAATTTTGTCCAAATATAGAAAATTTAGCAAGCTTAACGTGCGCATTGTATTCGTATCATTCTGAGCTCAAAATCAAAAGTTAGGGAAGATTTACTGCAGACATTGGAGGTTTATCGGCCAGTTAATGAAGCATAAAGCATAGCATAGCACAGTTTAGGATAGATTGGATTAATTAGACGCTTTTTCATCTCTATTTCTGTCTCAAATTTTGTCACAATATAGAAAATTAAGCTAGCTTAACGTGGGCATTGGATTCGTGTCATTCTGAGCTCAAATCGAAAATTACGAACGATTTGGTGCATACATGTCAACTTAATCGGCCAGTTAATATGATTATTCTAAACTGATCATTGGTGCTCAATGAGTAGAGGCTTATAAATGAAGCATAATGCACGACATCTTACAGGTTTGAATAGATTGGCTTGCTTGAACACTTTGTCGTATCTATTTCTCTCTCAAATTTTGCTACAATATAGAAAATTGAGCTACCATAACGTGGGTACTGGATTCGTGTAATTCTGAGCTCTAAATCAAAAGTTACATACTATTTAGTGCATATCTGTCAAGTTGATCAGCCAGTTAAAGTGATCATTGGTGCTCTTTAAGTAAAGGCTTATAAATGAAGTACAAAGCATGGCATCACTAATTTTTGGATAGATTGGATTACTTGGATGATTTGTCGTCTCTATTTCCGTCTCAAATTTTGTGGCAATATAGAAAATTGATCTAGCTTAACGTGGGCATTCGATTGGTGTCATTCTGAGCTCTAAATCAAAAGTTAGAGACGATTTAGTGCGGACATGTCAAGTATATCTGTCAGTTAAAGTGATCATTCTAGACTTATCATTGTTGCTCATTGAGTAAAGGCTTCTAAATGAAACAATGCATGGCATCACACAGTTTTGGATAGATTTGTTTACTTGGACGATTTGTCGTATCTATTTTTTTCTAAAATTCAGTTACAATAGAAAATTGAGCTAGCTTAATGGGATATTGGATTCTTGTCATTCTGAGATGTAAATCAAAATTTACGGACGATTTATTGCGGACATGTCAAGTTGATCGGCCAGTTAAAGCTATCATTCTAAACTGGCCATGGGTGCTACTTAAGCAAAGGCTTATAAATGATGCATAAAGCACGACATCACGTAGTTTGGGAAAGATTGGATTACTTGGACGCTTTGTCGTCTCTATTTCTGTCTCAAATTTTGTTAAAATATAGAAAATTTAGCAAGATTAACGTGGGCATTGATTCGTATCATTCTAAGCTCAAAATAAAAATTGAGTTAGAATAACATGGGTACTGGATTCGTGTAATTCTGAGCTCTAAATCAAAAGTTACATACTATTTAGTGCGGAGCTGTCAAGTTTATCGTCCAGTTAAAGTGATCATTGGTGCTCTTTAAGTAAAGGCTTATAAATGAAGCATAAAGCAGGGCATCACGAAATTTAGGATAGATTGGATTAATTGGATGATTTGTCGTCTCTATTTCTGTCTCAAGTTTTGTGACAATATAAAAAATTGAACTAGCTTAACGTGGACAGTCGATTGGTGTCATTCTGAGCTCTAAATGAAAAGTTAGAGACGATTTAGTGCGGACATGTCAAGTATATTGCTCAGTTAAATTGATCATTCTAGACTGAACATTGTTGCTCATTGAGTTAAGGCTTCTAAATGAAACAATGCATGGTATCAGACAGTTTTGGATAGATTTGTTTAGTTGGACGCTTTGTCGTATCTATTTTTTTTTCTCAAATTCAGTTACAATAGAAAATTGAGCTAGTTTAATGGAATATTGGATTCTTGTCATTCTGAGCTATAAATCAAATTTACGGACGATTTATTGCGGACATGTCAAGTTGATCGGCCAGTTAAAGTTATCATTCTAAACTGGCCACTGGAGCTACTTAAGTAAAGGCTTATAAATGATGCATAAAGCATGACATCACTCAGTTTTGGAAAGATTGGATTACTTGGACGCTTTGTCGTCTGTATTTCTTTCTCAAATTTTGTTAAAATATAGAAAATTTAGCAAGCTAGACGTGGGTATTGATTCGTATCATTCTAAGCTCAAAATCAAAACTTTACGGAAAATTTAGTGCGGCACGTCAAGTTGATCGGCCAGTTAATATGATTATTATAAACTGATCATTGGTGCTCCTTGAGTAAAGGCTTATAAATGAAGCATAATGCATGACATCACATAGTTTTGGATAGACTGGATTACTTGAACGCTTTGTCGTCTCTATTTCTGTCTCAAATTTTGTTAAAATATAGAAAATGTATCTAGCTTAACGTGAGCATTGGATACATGTCATTCTGAGCTCAAAATCAAAAGTTACTGATGATTTTGTGTGGACATGTCAAGTTCATCGGTCAGTTAATATGATTATTCTAAATTGGTCATTGGTGCTCATTGAGTAAAGACTAATAAATTAAGTATAATGCATGGCATCACACAGTTTTGGATAGATTGGAATACTTGGACGATTTGTCGTATGTATATTTCTCCCTCCAATATTGCTACAATGTAGAAAGTTGAGCTAGCTTAACGTGGGCATTGGATTTGTGTCATTCTACTGTCTAAATCAAAGTCATGGACAATTTAGTGCGGACATGTCAAGTTGATCAGCCACTTAAAATAATCATTCTAAACTGATCATTGGAGCTCATTAAGTAAAAGCTTATAAATGAAGCATAAAGCATGGTATCACACAGTTTTGGATAGATTGGATTACTTGCACGCTTTGTCATCTCTATTTCTACCTCAAATTTTGTCCAAATATAGAAAATTTAGCAAGCTTAACGTGTGCATTGTATTCGTGTCATTCTGAGCTCAAAATCAAAAATTACGTACGATTTAGTGTGGACATGTCAGGTTTGTCGTCCAGTTAATGAATCATAAAGCATAGCATAACACAGTTTGGGATAGATTGGATTACTTAGATGCTTTTTCATCACTATTTATGTCTCAAATTTTGTCAAAATATAGAAAATTGTGCTAGTTTAACGTGGGCATTGGATTCGTGTCATTCTAAGCTCTAACTCGAAAATTACAGACAATTTGGTGCATACATGTCAACTTAATCGGCTAGTTAATATGATTATTCTAAACTGCTCATTGGTGCTCAATGAGTAAAGGCTTATAAATGAACCATAATGCACGACATCTTACAGTTTTGGATAGATTGGCTTGCTAGGACACTTTGTCGAATAGAAACTTGATCTAGCATATCGTGGGTATTGGATTCGTGTAATTCCAAGATCTAAATCGAAAGTTACATACTATTTAGTGCTGAGATGTCAAGTTGATCGGCCAGCTAAAGTGATCATTTTAAACTAATCATTGTGCTCTTTAAGTAAAGGCTTATAAATGAAGCATAAAGCATGGCATCACAAAATTTAGGATAGATTGGATTACTTGTATGCTTTGTCGTCTCTATTTCTGTCTCAAATTTTTGGACAATATAGAAAATTGAACTAGGTTAACGTGGGAATTCGATTGGTGTCATTCTGAGCTCTAAATCAAAATTTACAGACGATTTAGTGCGAAAATGTCATGTAGATCGGTCAGTTAAAGTGGTCATTCTACACTGATCATTGGTGCTCATTGAGTAAAGGCTAATAAATGAAGCATAATGCATGGCATCACACAGTTTTGGATAGATTTGATTACTTGGACGCTTTGTCGTATCTATTTCTGTCTCAAATTCTGTTACAATAGGAAATTGAGCTAGCTTAACGTGGATATTAGATTCTTATCATTCTGAGCTATAAATCAAAATTTACGGACGATTTACTGCGGACATGTCAAGTTGATCGGCCAGTAAAAGTTATCATTCTAATATGATCATTGGAGCTCATTAAGTAAAGGATTATAAACAAAGCATAAAGCATGGCATCACGCAGTTTGGGATAGACTGGATTACTTGCATGCTTTTTCGTCTCTATTTCTATGTCAAATTTTGTTCAAATATAGAAACTTTAGCAAGCTTAACATGCGCATTGTATTCTTGTCATTATCAGCTCAAAATTAAAAGTTACAGACGATTTACTGCGGACATGTCAGGTCTATCGGCCATTTGGTGCTCACTGAGTGAAGACTTCTAAATGAAGCATAATGCATGGCATCACAAATTTTGTGATATATATGATTACTTGGACGCTTTATCGTATCTATTTTGTCTCAAATTTTGTTACACTAAAGAAAATTAAGCTAGCTTAACGTGGGCATTGGATTCGTGTCATTATGAGCTCTAAATCAAAAGTTACGGAAGACTTAGTGCGGACATGTCAAGTTGATCGGCCACGTAATATGATTATTCTAAACTGATCATTTGTGCTCATTGAGTAAATACTTATAAATGAAGCATAATTCATAACATCACATAATTTTGGATAGATTGGATTACTTGGATGCTTTGTTGTACCTATTTCTGTCTCAAATTTAGTCAAAATAGAGAAAATTTAGCAAGTTTAATGTGTGCATTGGATTCGTGTCATTCTAAGCTCAAAATTAAAAGTTACGGACAATTTACTTTGGACATGTCAAGTTGATCGGCCTGTTAATATGATTATTCTAAACTGCTCATTGGTGATCAATGAGTAAAGACTTCTAAATGAAGCATAATGCATAGCATCACACAGTTTTGGATATATTTGATTACTTGGACGCTTTGTCGTATCTATTTTTGTCGCATATTTTGTTACAATATATAAATTTGAGCTCTTAATGTGGATAATGGATTTGTGTCAATATGAGCTCTAAATCAACACTTACGGACGATTCACTGCACACATATCAAGTTGAATGGCCATTTAAAGTTATGATTTTAAACTGATCATTGGTGCTCTAAAAAAAGGCATATAAATGAAGCATACTACATTGCATCACACAGTTTGGGATAGATTGGATTGTTTGGACACTTTGTCGTCTCTATTTTTGTCTCAAATTTTGTGAAAATATAGAAAATTAAGCAAGATTAACGTGTGCTTGGGATTCATGTCATTCGGAGCTCAAAATCCAAAGTTACGAATGATTTATTGCATGCATGTCAAGTTGATCTGCCAGTTAATATGATTATTCTAAACTGATCATTGGTGATCATTGAGTAAAGACTTCTAAATGAAGCATAATGCTTGGCATCACACAGTTTTGGATATAAAGCATAGCATCACGCATTTTGAGATAGATTGGATTACTTGGATGCATTTTCGTCTCTATTTTTGTTTTCAATTTTTCAAAATATAGAAAATTTTGCTAGCTTAACATGGACATTGGAGTTGTGTCATTATGAGCTCTAAATCAAAAAATAAGGACGATTTGGTGTGGACATATCAAGTTGATCGGCTAGTTAATATGAATATTCTAAACTAATAATTGGTGCTCATTGAGTAAAGCCTTATAAATGAAGCATAATGCATGGCATCCTGCAGCTTGGGATAGCTTGAATTATTTGTACGCTTTGTCGTATCTAGTTTTGTATCCTATTTTGTCACAATATAAAAAATTGAATAGCTTAACGTGGGTATTGGATTCCTATCATTCTTAGCTCAAAATCAAAACTTACGAATGATTTAGTGTTGACACGTCAAGTCGATCGGCTAGCTAATATGATTATTCGAAAACGATAATTGGTGCTCATTGAGTAAAAGCTTATAAATGAATCATAATGCATGGCATCACACAGTTTTGGATATATTGGATTACTTGTATGCTTTTTCGTATCTATTTGTGTCTCTAATTTTGCTACAATGCAGAAAATTGAGCTAGCTTAACATGGACATTGGATTTGTGTCATTCTGAGCTCTAAATCAAAACTTACGGACGATTTAGTGCAGATATATCAAGTTGATCGGCCATTTATAGTTATGATTCTAAACTGATCATTGGTGCTCTATAAGTAAATGCTTATAAATGAAGCATACACCATTTCATCATGCAGTTTGGGATAGACTAGATTATTTGTATGCTTTGTCATTTCTATTTCTGCTCAAATTTTGTCAAAATATAGAAAATTAAACAAGCTTAACATGTGCATGTGATTCGTGTCATTCTGAACTCAAAATCCAAAGTTACAAATGATTTACTGCGGACATGTCAAGTTGATCGGCCTATTAATATTATTATTCTAAACTGATAAGTGCTGCTCATTGAGTAAATACTTCTAAATGTACCATAATGCATGGCATCACAAAGTTTTGGATATATTTGATTGCTTGGACTTTTTTCGTATCTATTTTTGTCTCAAATTTTGATACAATATAGACAATTAAGCAAGCTTAACGTGGGCATTGGATTCGTGCATTCTTAGCTCTAAATCAAAAGTTACGGATGATTTAGTGCGGACATATCAAGTTGATCGGCCAGTTAATATGATTATTCTAAACTGATCATTGGTTCTCATTGAGTAAAGGCTTATAAATGAAGCATAATGCATGGCATCACATAGTTTTGGATATATTGGATTACTTGGACGCTTTGTCATATCTATTTCTATCTCAAATTTTGTTACAATATAGAAAATTGAGCTAGCTTAATGTGGGCTTTGTATTCGTGTCACTCGGAGCTCTAAATCAAAAGTTACGGAGTATATACTACGGATATGTTAAGTTGATCGGCTAGATAAAGTGATAATTTTAAACTGATCATTGATGCTTTGTCATATCTATTTCTGTCTCAAATTTTGTTACAATATAGAAAATTTAGCTAGCTTAACGTGGATATTGGATTTGTGTCAATATGAGCTCTAAATCAAAACTTACAGACGATTCAGTGCACACATATCAAGTTGATCGGTCATTTAATGTTATGATTCTAAACTGATCATTGGTGCTCTTTAAGTAAAGGCTTATTAATGAAGCATACAACATTCCATCATGTAGTTTGGGATAGATTAGATTACTTGGACGCTTTTTCGTCTCTATTTCTGTCTCAAATTTTATCAAAATATAGAAAATTAGGCAAGTTTAACGTGTGCATTGGATTCGTGTCATTCGGAGCTCAAAATCCAAAGTTACAGATGATTTACTGCGGATATGTCAAGAGTATCTGCCAATTAATATGATTATTCTAAACTGATCATTGGTGCTCATTGAGTAAAGGCTTATAAATGAAGCATAATGCAT
>JAENJI010000013.1:9938251-10010558 GCA_018901935.1 Pugionium cornutum | reverse complement strand
AGCATTGGATTCGTGTAATTTTGAGTTCTAAGTCATTAGTTACGTACGATTAAGAGGGGACATGTCAAGTTGATCGGACAGTTAAAGTGATCATTCTAAACTGATCATTGGTGCTCATTAAGTAAACGATTATAAATGAAGCATTAAGCATGGCATCATGCTGTCTGCGATAGATTGGATTACTTGGATGCTTTGTTTTATCTAGTATTGTCTCAAATTTTGTCACAATATAGAAAATTGATCTAGCTTGACGTGGGAATTGGATTGGTGTCATTCTAATCTCTAAATCAAAAGTTACAGACGATATAGTGCGGACATGTCAATTTGATCGCCTAGTTAAGTTATCATTCTAAACTGAACAGTGGTGCTCATTGAGTAAAGGCGTATAAATGAAGCATAATGATGGCATCACGCAGTTTTGTCTAGATTGGACTACTTTGATGCTTTTTCTTATCAATTTCTATCCCAATTTTTGTCACAATATAGAAAATTTTGAGCTAGCTTAACGTGGGCGTTGGATTCGTGTCATTATGACCTATAAATCAGAAGTTATGGACGCTTTAATGCAAACATGCCAAGTTGATCGCCCAGTTAAATTGATCATTCTAAGATGATCATTGGTGCTCATTGAGTAAAGGCTTATAAATGAATCATAATTCATGACATCACTTAGTTTTTGATAGATTTGATTACTTGGACAGTTTTTGATAAATTTTTTCACAATATAAAAAATTGAGCTAGCTTAAGGTGGGCTTTGGACTCCTGTCATTTAGAGTTCTAAATCAAAAATTACGGACGATTAAGTGTGGACATGTCAAGTTGATCAGGAAGTTAAAATGATCATTCTAAACTGATTATTGGTGCTCATTGAGTAAAAACTTATAAATGAAAAATAATGCATGGCATCACAAAGTTTGCGATAGAAAAGACTACTTGGATGCTTTGTCGTATCTATTTCTATCACAAATTTAGTCACCTTATAAAGAATTGAGCTAGCTTAATGTGGGCCTTGGATTCCTGTCATTCTGAGCTCTAAATCAAAAGTTATGAAGGATTTATGGCGGACATGTAAAGTTGATCGGCCAGTTAAATTGATATTTCTTAACTGATCAATGGTGCTCATTGAGAAAAAGATTATAAATGAAGCATAATGCATTGCATCACACAGTTCGGGATAGATTGAATTACTTGAACGCTTTGTCGTATTTATTTCTGTATCAAATTTTGAAACAGTATAGAAAATTGAGCTATCTTAACGTGAGCATTGGATCCGTGTCATTCTTAGCTCTAAGTCATAAGTTACGTACGATTAAGAGCGGACATTTCAAATTGATCGGCCAGTTAAAGTTATCATTCTAAACTGATCATTGGTGCTCATTAAGTAAACACTAATAAATGACGCATAAAGCATGTCATCATGCAGTCTGGGATAGATTGGATTACTTGGACGCTTTGTTGTCTCTAGTTCTGTCTCAAATTTTTTCGCATTATAAAAAATTGATTTAGCTTAACGTGGGAATTGGATTGGTGTCATTCTAATCTCTAAATCAAAAGTTACCGACGATATAGTGCGGACATGTCAAGTTGATCGGCCAGTTTAAGTGATCATTCTAAACTGATCAGTGGTGTTCATTGAGTAAAGGCTTATAAATGAAGCATAATGCATGGCATCACACAGTTTTGGATAGATTAGAATACTTGGACGCCTTTTCGTATCTATTTCGGTCTCAAATTTTGTCAGAATACAGAAAATTTGGAGCTAGCTTAACGTGGGCATTGGATTCGTGTCATTATGAGCTATAACTCAAAAGTTATGGACTATTTAGTGCAGACGTGTCAAGTTGATCGCCTAGTTAAATTCATCATTCAAAACTGATCATTGGTGCTCATTGATTAAAAGCTTATAAACGAAGCGTAATGCATGAAATCAATTAGTTTTGGGTAAATTTAATTACTTGGAGAACTTGTCAAAGAACTTCTAGTTTTAAACTTTATCACAATATAGAAAATTAAGCTAGCCTAATGTGGGTATTGGATTCGTGTCATTTTGAGCTCTAAATCAAACGTTATCGATGATTTAGTGCAGACATGTCAAGTTGATCGCCAAGTTAAAATAGTCATTCTAAACTGATCATTGGTGCTCATAGAGTAAAAGCTTATAAATGAAGAATAATGCATGGCATCACGTAGTTTCAGATAGATAAGATTACTTGGACGCTTTATCATATCTAGTTCTATCTCAAATTTTGTCACAAAATAAAAACTTGAGCTAGCTTAACGTGGGCATTGGATTTGTGTCATTCGGAGCTCTATATCAAAAGTGACGGACGATTTAGTGCGGACTTGTCAAGTTGTTCGGCTAGTTAAAATAATATTTTTTAACTGATCATTGCTACTCATTGAGTAAAGGCGTATAAATGAAGCATAATGCATGGCATCACGCATTTTGGGATAGATTGGATTACTTGGACACTTTCTCCTATCCATTTCTATCTCAAATTTTGCCATCATATAAAAAATTGAGCTAGCTTAACCTGGACATTGGATTCGTTTATTTCTGAGCTCTAAATCATAAGTTACAGACGATTTAGCGCAGACATGTCAAGTTGATCGGCCAGTAAAGTAATCATTGGTGCTCATTAAGTAAACACTAATAAATGAAGCATAAAGCATGGTATCACGCAGTTTGGGATAGATAGGACTACTTAGACGCCTTGTCGTATCTTGTTCTGTCTCAGATTTTGTCACAATATAAAACATTGAGCTAGCTTAACGTGGGCATTGGATTCGTGTCATTCTGAGGTCTAAATCAAAAGTTACGAATGACTTAATGCGGACATGTCAAGTTGATCGGCCTATTAAAGTGATCATTGGTGCTCATTGAGTAAAGGCTTCTAAATGAAGCATAATGATGGCATCACACAGTTTTGGATAGATTGGATTACTTGGACACTTTTTTGTATCTATTTTGGTTTCAAATTTTGTCACAACATAGAAAATTTGGAGCTAGCTTAACTTGGGCATTGGATTCGTGTCATTATGAGCTATAACTCAAAAGTTATGGACTATTTAGTGCAGACATGTCAAGTTAATCGCCCAGTTAAATTCATCATTCTAAACTGATCATTGGTGCTCATTGATTAAAAGATTTTAAACGAAGCGTAATGCATGAAGTCAATTAGTTTTGGGTAAATTTAATTACTTGGAGGACTTTTCAAAGAAATTTTAGTCTTAAATTTTATCGCAATATATAAAATTAAGCTAGCTTAATGTGGGTATTGGATTCGTGTCATTCTGAGCTCTAAATCAAAAGTTATGGACGATTTAGTGCGGACATGTAAAGTTGATCGGCAAGTTAAAATGGTCAGTATAAACTGATCATTGGTGCTCATAGAGTAAAAGCTTATAAATGAAGAATAATGCATGGCATCATGTAGTTTTAGAAAGATAAGATTACTTGGACGCTTTATCGTATCTAGTTCTGTCTCAAATTTTGTCACAAAATAAAAACTTGAGCTAGCATAACGTGGGCATTGGACTTGTGTCATTCTGAGCTCTATATCAAAAGTGATAGACGATTTAGTGCGGACATGTCAAGTTGATCAGCCAGTTAAAATAATGTTTCTTAACTGATCATTGGTGCTCATTGAGTAAAAGCGTATAAATGAAGCATAATGCATGGCATCACGCATTTTGGGATAGATTGGATTACTTGGACACTTTGTCGTATCTATTTCTATCTCAAATTTTGCCACAATATTAAAAATTGAGCTAGCTAACGTAGGCATTGGATTCGTTTCATTCTGAGCTCTAAATCATAAGTTATGGACGATTTAGTGCAGACATGTCAAGTTGATCGGCCAGTAAAGTAATCATTGGTGCTCATTAAGTAAACACTTATAAATGAAGCATAAAGCATGGTATGACGCAGTTTGGGATAGATAGGACTACTTAGACGCTTTGTCGTATCTTACTCTATCTCAGATTTTTTCACAATATAAAAAATTGAGCTAGCTTAATGTGGGCATTAGATTCGCGTCATTTTGAGTTCTAAATTAGAAGTTACCGATGATTTAGTGCGGACATATCAAGTTGATCGGTAAGTTAAAATGATCATTCTAAACTATTCATTGGTGCTCGTAGAGTAAAAGCATATATATGAAGAATAATGCATGGCATTACGCACTTTGGGATAGATAGGATTACCTGGATGATTTGTCATATCTATTTCTGTCTCAAATTTTGTCACAAAATAAAGAATTGAACTAGCTTAATGTGGGCATTGGATTAAGGTACGGACGATTTTGGGCGGACATGTAAAATTGATCGGGCAGTTAAAATGATATTTCTTAACTGATCACTGGTGCTCATTGAGAAAAAGCTTATAAATGAAGCATAATGCATGGCATCATACCGTTCGGGATAGATTAGATTACTTGGACGCTTTGTCGTATCTATTTCTGTCTCAAATTTTGAAACAATATAGAAAATTGAGCTAGCTTAATGTGAGCATTGGATTCGTGTAATTTTGAGCTCTCAGTCATAAGTTACGTACGATTAAGAGGGGACATGTCAAGTTGATCGGACAATTAAATTGATCATTCTAAACTGATCATTGGTGCTCATTAAGTAAACGATTATAATTGAAGCATTAAGCATGGCATCATGCTGTCTGCGATAGATTGGATTACTTGGATGCTTTGTTTTATCTAGTTTTGTCTCAAATTTTGTCACAATATAGAAAATTGATCTAGCTTAACGTGGGAATTGGATTGGTGTCATTCTAATCTCTAAATCAAAAGTTACAAACGATATAGTGCGGACATGTCAATTTGATCGGCTAGTTAAAGTTATCATTCTAAACTGATCAGTGGTGCTCATTGAGTAAAGGCTTATAAATGAAGCATAATGATGGCATCACGCAGTTTTGTCTAGATTGGACTACTTTGATGCTTTTTCTTATCAATTTCTACCCCAAATTTTGTCACAATATAGAAAATTTTGAGCTAGCTTAACGTGGGCGTTGGATTCGTGTCATTAAGAAGTTATGGACGCTTTAATGCAAACATGTCAAGTTGATCGCCCAGTTAAATTGATCATTCTAAGCTGATCATTGGTGCTCATTGAGTAAAGGCTTATAAATGAATCATAATTCATGACATCACTTAGTTTTTGATAGATTTGATTACTTGGACAGTTTTTGATAAATTTTTTCACAATATAAAAAATTGAGCTAGCTTAAGGTGGGCTTTGGATTCCTGTCATTCAGAGCTCTAAATCAAAAATTACGGACGATTAAGTGTGGACATGTCAAGTTGATCAGGAAGTTAAAATGATCATTCTAAACTGATTATTGGTGCTCATTGAGTAAAAACTTATAAATGAAAAATAATGCATGGCATCACAAAGTTTGCGATAGAAAAGACTACTTGGATGCTTTGTCGTATCTATTTCTAACACAAATTTAGTCACCTTATAAAGAATTGAGCTAGCTTAATGTGGGCCTTGGATTCCTGTCATTCTGAGCTCTAAATCAAAAGTTATGAAGGATTTATGGCGGACATGTAAAGTTGATCGGCCAGTTAAATTGATATTTCTTAACTGATCAATGGTGCTCATTGAGAAAAAGCTTATAAATGAAGCATAATGCATTGCATCACACAGTTCGGGATAGATTGGATTACTTGAACGCTTTGTCGTATTTATTTCTGTATCAAATTTTGAAACAGTATAGAAAATTGAGCTATCTTAACGTGAGCATTGGATCCGTGTCATTCTTAGCTCTAAGTCATAAGTTACGTACGATTAAGAGCGGACATGTCAAATTGATCGGCCAGTTAAAGTTATCATTCTAAACTGATCATTGGTGCTCATTAAGTAAACACTAATAAATGACGCATAAAGCATGTCATCATGCAGTCTGGGATAGATTGGATTACTTGGATGCTTTGTTGTCTCTAGTTCTGTCTCAAATTTTTTCGCATTATAAAAAATTGATTTAGCTTAACGTGGGAATTGGATTGGTGTCATTCTAATCTCTAAATCAAAAGTTACCGACGATATAGTGCGGACATGTCAAGTTGATCGGCCAGTTAAAGTGATCATTCTAAACTGATCAGTGGTGTTCATTGAGTAAAGGCTTATAAATGAAGCATAATGCATGGCATCACGTAGTTTTGTCTAGACTGGATAACTTGGATGCTTTTTCTTATTAATTTCAATCCCAAAGTTTTTCCCAATATTGAAAATTTTGAGCTAGCTTAACGTGGGCATTGGATTCGTGTCATTATGACCTATAAATCAAAAGTTAGCGACGATTTAATGCAGACATGTCAAGTTGATCGGCAAGTTAAAATGATCATTCTAAACTGATTATTGGTGCTCATTGAGTAAAAGCTTATAAATGAAGAATAATGCATGTCATCACAAAATTTGGGATAGATAGGACTACTTGGATGCTTTGTCGTATCTATTTCTAACACAAATTTAGTCACAATATAAAGAATTGAGCTAGCTTAACGTGGGCATTGGATTCCTTTCATTCTGAGTTCTAAATCAAAAGTTAAGTTGATCGGCAAGTTAAATTTATCTTACTTAACTGATCATTGGTGCTCATTGAGAAGAGACTTATAGATGAAGCATAATGCATGGCATCACACAGTTCGGGATAGATTAGATTACTTGGATGCTTTGTCGTATCTATTTATGTCTAAAATTTTTAAACAATATAGAAAATTGAGCTAGCTTAATGTGAGCATTGGATTTGTGTCATTCTGATCTCTAAATAATAAGTTGTACAATTCATAGCGGACATGTCAAGTTGATCGGCCTGTTAAAGTGATCATTCTAAACCGATCACTGGTGCTCATTAAGTAAACGCATAAAAATGAAACATAAAGCAAGGCATCATACAGTCTGGGATAGATTGAGTTACTTGGACGCTTTGTTGTATCTAGTTTTGCCTCAAATTTCACAATTTAAAAAATTGATCTATCTTAACGTGGGAATTGGATTGGTGTCATTCTGAGCTCTAAATCAAAAGTTACAGACGATACAGTGCGGACATGTCAAGTTGATCGGCCAGTTAAAGTGATCATTCTAAACTGATCAGTGGTGCTCATGGAGTAAAGGCTTTATAAATGAAGCATAATGCATGGCATCACACATTTTTGTGTAGATTGGATTACTTGGACGCTTTTTCTATCCCAAATTTTGTCACAATTTAGAAAATTGAGCTAGTTTAACATGGGCATTGGATTCTTGTCATTAGGAGCTATAAAACAAAAGTTATGGATGATTTAGTGCAGACATGTCAAGTTGATCGGCCAATTAAATTGATCACTCCAAACTGATCATTGATGCTCATTGTGTAAAGGCTTATAAATGAATCATAATGCATGACATTCGTAGTTTTGGATAGATTTGATTACTTGGAGGACTTGTGAAGGCAATTTTAGTCTTAAATGTTATCACAATATAGAAAATTAAGCTAGCTCAACATGGGCAGTGGATTCGTGTCACTTTGAACTCTAAATCGAAATTTACAGACGATTTAGTGTGGACATGTCAAGTTGATCGTCAACTTAAAATGATCATTCTAAACTGATCATTGGTGCTCATTGAGTAAAAGCTTATAAATGAAGAATAATGCATGGCATCACACTGTTCGGGATAAATTTGATTACTTGGACGCTTTATTGTATGTATTTCTGTCTCAAATTTTGTCACAATTTAGAAAAGTGAGCTAGCTTAACGTGAGCATTGGATTCGTGTAATTCTGAGCTCTAAATCATAAGTTACGGACGATTCAAAGCGGACATGTCAAGTTGATCGGCCAGTTAAAGTGATCATTCTAAACTGATCATTGGCGCTCATTAAGTAAATGCTTAAAAATGAATCATAAAGCATGGCATCAGGCAGTCTAGGATAGATAGGATTACTTGGACGCTTTGTCGTATCTAGTTCTAACTCAAATTTTTTGACAATATAAATATTTGTGCTAGTTTAACGTGGGCATTGGACTCGTGTCATTCTAAGCTCTAAATCAAAAGTTATGGATGATTTAGTGCGAACATGTCAAGTTCATCGGCCTGTTAAAATGATCTTTCTTAACTGATCACTGGTGCTCATTGAGAAAAGTCTTATAAATGAAGCATAATGCATGTCATCACTTGGTTCGGGATAGAATGGATTACTTGGACTCTTTGTCGTATCTATTTCAGTCTCAAATTTTGTCACGATATAGAAAATTGAGCTACCGTAACGTGGGCATTGGACTCGTGTCATTCTGAGCACTAAATAAAAGTTACGGACAATTCAAAGCGGACTTGATCGGCCAGTTAAAGTGGTCATTCTAAACTGATCATTGGTGCTCATTAAGTAAAAGCTTATAAAGGAAGCATAAAGCATGGCTCACGCAGTATGGGATAGATTGGATTACTTGGCCGCTTTGTTGTTCTAGTTCTATCTCAAATTTTGTCACAATACATAAAATTCATCTAGCTTAATGTGGGCACTGGATTTGTGTCATTCTAAGCTCTAAATCAAAAGTTACGAACAATTTAGTAGGGACATTTCAAGTTGATCGGCCAGTTAATGTGATAATTCTAAACTGATCATTGGTGCTCATTGAGTAAAGGCTAATAAATAAAGCATAATGCATGACATCATGAATTTTTGGCTAGATTGGATTACTTGAACGTTTTTTCGTATCTATTTCTGTCTCAAATTTTGTCACAACATAGAAAATTGAGCTAACTTAATGTAGGCATTGAATTCGGGTCATTATGAGCTATAAAACGAAAGTTATGGACGATTTACTGCATACATGTCAAATTGATCGGCCAATTAAATGATCATTCCTAACTGATCATTGCTGCTCATTAAGTAAAGACTTATAAATGAAGCGTAATTGATGACATCACGTAGTTTTGGATAGATTTGATAATTTGGAGGACTTGTCAAAGCAATTTTAGTCTTAAATTTTATCACAATATAGAAAATTAAGCTAGCTTAACATGGGCATAGGATTCGTATCATTTTGAGCTCTAAATCAAAAGTTATAGACGATTTAGTGCGGACATGTCAAGTTAATCAGCCATTAAAGTGATCATTAGAAACTGATAACTGGTGCACATTGAGTAAAGGCTTATAAATGAAGCATAATGCATGGCATCACAGAGTTTGAATAGTTTTGAATTACTTGGATGCTTTGTCATATCTATTCTGTCTCAGATTTTGGGATGATATACAAAATTGAGCTAGCTTAATGTGAGCATTGAATTCATGTCATTCTAAGGTCTAACTCAAAAGTTACGGATGATTTAGTGTAAACATGTCAAGTTGATTGGCTAGTTAAAATTATCATTCTTCTGATCATTGATGCTCATTGAGTAAATGCATATAAATGAAGCATAAGGTGTGACATCATGCAGTTTGGGAGAGATTGGATTACTTGGACGCTTTGTCGTATCTATTTGTGTCTCCATTTTTGTCACGATATAGCCAATTGAGCTAGAGTAACGTTGGCATTGGATTCGTGTCATTAAGTTACGAACGATTTAGTACGGACATGTCAAGTTGATTGGCCAGTTAAAGTGAACGTTTTGAACTGGTCATTGGTGCTCATTAAGTAAACGCTTATAAAGGAAGAATAAAGGATGACATCACGCAGTTCGGGATAGATTGGATTACTTGAACACTTTATCGTTTTTAGTTTTGTCTCAAATTTTGTCATAATATAAAAACTTGAGTTAGCTTAACGTGGGCATTGGATTCGTGTCATTCTGAGCTCTAAATCAGAAGTTACGTACGATTTCGTGTGGACATGTCAAGTTGATAAGCCAGTTAAAATGATCTTTCTTAACTTATCGTTGGTGCTCATTGAGTAAATGCTTTTTAATGAAGCATAAAGCATGGCACCACGTATTGTGGGATAGATTGGATTACTGTGACGCTTTGTCGTATCTAGTTCTGTATCAAATTTTGTTACAATATACAAATTTGGTCTAGCTTAACGTGGGCATTGGATTCGTTTCAATCAAAGCTCTAAATCAAACGTTACAGACGATTTTGTACGTACATGTCAAGTTGATCGGCAAATAAAGTGATCATTATAAACTGATCATTGGTCCTCATTGAGTAAAGGTTTATAAATGAAGCATAATGCATGGCATCACGCAGTTTTGGCTTGATTTGATTACTTGGACGCTTTTTCGTATCTGTATCTGTCACAAATTTTGAAACATATAGAAAATTGAGATGTGGGCATTGGATTCGTGTCATTCTGAGGTATAAATCAAAAGTTATAGATGATTTAGTGCAGACATGTCAAGTTCATCGTCCAGTTAAATTGATCATTCCAAACTGATCATTGGCGCTCATTGAGTAAGGGCTTATAAATGAATCATAATGCATGACATCACGTAGTTTTTGAGAGATTGGATTACATCGAGGATTTGTCAAAGAAATTTTAGTCGTAAATTTTATCACAATATAGAAAATTGAGCTAGGTTAACGTGGGCATTGGATTCATATCATTCTGAGCTCTAAATCAAAAGTTATGGACAATTTAGTGCAAACATGTCAAGTTGATCATCCAGTTAAGGTGATCATTCTAAATTGATCATTGGTGCTCTAATGTAAACGCTTATACTTGAAGCATAAAGCATGGTATCACACAGTCTGGGATAGGATGGATTACTTGGACGCTTCGTCGTATCTATTTTTGTCTTAAATTTTGTCACAATATAAAAACTGATCTAGCTTAATGTGTGCATTGGATTCGTGTCATTCTAAGCTTTAAATCAAAAGTTATGGAAGATTTAATGCGGACATGTTAAATTGATCAGCCAGTTAAAGTGATCATTCTAAACTGATCATTGGTGCTCATTGAATAAAGGCTTTTAAATGAAGCATAATGCATGTCATCATGTAGTTTTGGCTAGATTTGATTACTTGGACGTTTTTGTATCTACTTCTATCTCAAATTTTGTAACAAAATCGAAAATTGAGCTAGATTAACATGGTCATTGGATTCGTATCATTTTGAGTTATAAAACAAAAGTTATGGATGATTTAGTGCAGACATGTCAAATTAATCGGCTAGTTAAATTGATCATTCCAAACTGATCATTGGTGCTCATTAAGTAAAAGGCTTATAAATGAAGTATAATGCATGACATCACGTAGTTTTGGATAGATTTGAGTACTTGGAGGGCTTGTCAAAACAATTTTAGTCTTAAATTTTATCACAATATAAAAATTGAGCTAGCTTAATGTGGGCATTGGATTCGTGTCATTCGGAGCTCGTAATTAGAAGTTACACACGATTTAGTGCGGACATGTCAAGTTGATCGGCCGGTTAAAATGACCTTTCTTAACTGATCATTGTTGCTCATTAAGTAAAATCTTATAAATGAAGCATACTTCATGGCATCACGCAAATTGGGATAGATTGGATTACTTGAATGCTTTGTCTTATCTATTTATGTCTCAAATTTTGTCACAATATAGAAAATTGAGCTAGTTTAACGTAAGCATTGGATTTGTGTCATTCTGAGCTCTAACTCAGAAGTTACAGACAATTTCGTGTGGGCATGCAAAGTTGATCGGTTAGTTAAAATGATCTTTGTTAACTGAGCATTGGTGCTCATGAGTAAATGCTTATAAATGAAGAACAATGCATGGCATCACGCAAATCGGCATTGATTGGAATACTTGAATGCTTTGTCGTATCTATTTCTGTCTCAAATTTTGTCACAATAGAGAAAATTGAGCTAGCTTAACTTGGGCATTGACCAGTTATATTGATCATTCCAAACTGATCATTGGTGCTCATTGAGTAAAATCTTATAAATGAAACATAATGCATAACATCACGTAATTTGGGATAGATTTGATTACTTGGAGGATATGTCAAAAAAATTTTAATCGTATATTTTATCACAATATAGAAAATTGAGCTCGATTAACGTGGGCACTGGATTCGTGTCATTCTGAGCTCTGAATCAAAAGTTATGGACGATTTAGTGTGGATATGTCAAGTTGATCAGCAACTTGAAATGATCATTCTAAACTGATCATTGGTGCTAATTGAATAAAGCTTATAAATGAAGAATAATGCATGCCATCACGCAGGTCGGGATAGATTGTATTACTTGGACACTTTGTCGTATCTATTTCAGTCTAAAATTTGTCAAAATATCGAAGATTGTGCTAGCTTTAAGTGAGCATTGGATTCGTGTCATTCTGAGCTCTAAATCATATGTTGCAGACGATTCAAGGCGGACATGTCAAGTTGATCGGCTAGTTAAAGTAATCATTATAAATTGATCATTGGTTCTCATTAAATAAACGCTTATAAATGAAGCATAAAACATGGCATCACGCAGTCTGGGATAGTTTAGATTACTTGGATACTTTGTCGTATCTAGTTCTATCGCAAGTTTTGTCACAATATAAAATATTGATCTAGCTTAACGCGGGCATTCGATTTGTGTCATTCTAAGCTCTAAATCAAAAGTCACGGACGATTTAGTGCGGAAATTTCAAGTTGATCGGCATGTTAAAGTGATCATTCTAAACTGATCATTGGTGCTCATTGAGTAAAGGCTTATAAATGAAGCATAATGCATGGCATCATGCAGTTTTGGTTAGATTGGATTACTTGGACACTTTTTCGTATCTATTTTTGTCTCAAATTTTGTCATAATAGAGAACATTGAGCTAGCTTAATGTGAACATTGGATTCGTGTCATTCTGAGTTCTAAATCATAAGTTACGGATGATTCAGAGGGGATATGTCAAGTTGATCGGCCTGTTAAAATGATCATTCTAAACTGATCATTGGTGATCATTAAGTAAATCCTTATAAATGAAGCATAAATCATGGCATCACGAAGTGTGGGATAGATTTGATTACTTGGACGCTTTGTCGTATCTAGTTATGTCTCAAATTTTGTCACAATATAAAAGATTGATCGAGCTTAATGTGGGCATTGGATTTTTGTCCTTCTAAGCTCTAAATCAAAAGTTACGAAAAATTTAGTGAGGAAATTTGCAGTTGATCGGCCAAATAAAGTGATCATTATAAACTGATCATTGGTGCTAATTGAGTAAAGGTTTATAAATGAAGAATAATGCATGATATCACGCAGTTTTGGGTAGATTGGATTACTTTGACGCTTTTTCGTATCTATCTATGTCTCAAATTTTGTAACAATATAGAAAATTGAGCTAGATTAACATGCGCACTGGATTTTGAGGTCTCAATCAAAAGTTATAGACAATTTAGTGCAGACATGTCAAGTTCATTGGCCAGCTAAATTGATCATTCCAAACTGATCATTGGTGCTCATTGAGTAAAGGCTTATAAATGAAGCATAATGCATAACATCACTTAGTTTTGGATAGATTTGAATATTTGGAGGACTTGTCAAATCAATTTTAGTCTTAAAGTTTATCACAATATAGAAAATTGAGCTAGATTAACGCGGGCATTGGATTCGTTTCATTCTCAGCTCTAAATCAAAAGTTACATACGATTTAGTGTGGATATGTCAAGTTGATCGGCAACTTGAAATGATCATTTGAAACTGATCATTGGTGCTCATTGAGTAAAACTTATAAATGTAGAAAAATGCATGGCATCAGGCAGTTCGGGATAGATTGCATTACTTGGACGCTTTGTCATATCTATTTCTATCTCAAATTTCTTCACAATATAGAAGATTGAGCTACTTTAACGTGAGCATTGGATTCGTGTCATTCTGATATCTAAATCACTAGTTAGGGATGATTCGGAGCGGACATGTCAAGTTGATCGGCCTGTTAAAGTGATCATTCTAAATTGATCATTGGTGCTCACTAAGTAAACGCTTATAAATGAAGCATGAAGCATGACATCAGGTAGTCTGGGATAGTTTAGATTACTTGGACGCTTTGTCGTATCTAGTTTTCTTGCAAGTTTTGTCACAATATAAAATATTGATATAGCTTTAACGTGGGCATTGGATTTGTGTCATTCTAAGCTCTAAATCAAAAAGTTACGGACGATTAAGTGTGGAAATTTCAAGTTGATCGGCCAATTAAAGTGATCATTCTAAACTATTCGTTGGTGCTCATAAAGTAAATGCTTATACTTGAAACATAAGGCATGGCATCACGCAGTTTGGGATCGATTGGATTACTTTGACACTTTGTGGTATCTAGTTCTATCTCAAAATTTGTCCCAATATAAAAAATTGATTTAGCTTAACGTGGGCATTGGATTCATGTCATTCTTAAGCTCTAAATCAAAAGTTATGGACGATTTAGTGCGGATATGTTAAATTGATCAGCCGGTTAAAATGATCATTATAAAATGATCATTGGTGCTCATTGAGTAAAGGCTTTTAAATGAAACATAATGTGTTGCATCACACAGTTTTGGCTAGATTGGATGCTTTTTCGTATCTATTTCTATCTCAGATTTTGTCACGATATAAAAAATTGACCTAGCTTAACCTAGGCATTGGATTCGTGTCATTATGAGCTAGAAAACGAAAGTTATGGACAATTTAGTGTAGACATGTCAAATTGATCGGCCTGTTAAATTGATCATTCCAAACTGATCGCTGGTGCTTATTGAGTAAAGGCTTATAAATTAAGCTAATGCATGACAACACGTAGTTTTGGATAGATTTGATTACTTGGAGGACTTGTCAAAGCAATTTTAGTCTAAAATTTTATCAAAATATAAAAAATTGAGCTAGCTTATTAAGTCTCTGAGCTCTAAATCAGAAGTTAACAATTTAGTGCGAACATGTCAAGTTAATCGGCCATTTAAAATGATCTTTCTTAACTGATCATTGGTGCTCATTAAGTCAAGGTTTATAATTGAATCATATTGCATGGTATCACGCTAATCGAGATATATTGGATAACTTGGACGCTTTCTCTTATCTATTTATGTATAAAATTTTGTCACAGTATATAAAATTGAGCTAGCTTAATGTGAGCATTGGATTCGTGTTATTTTGAGCTCTAAATCATAAGTTACGTACGATTGAGACGGGACATGTCAAGTTGATCGGCCAGTTAAAGTGACCATTCTAAACTGATCATTGGTGCTCACTAAGTAAACGCTTATAAAGGAAGCATAAAGCATGACATCAAACAGTTTGGGATAGATTGGATTACTTGGTCACTTTATCGTTTCTAGTTCTGTCCCAAATTTTATCATAATATAAAAAATTGAGCTAGGTTAATGTGGGTATTGGATTTGTGTCATTCTAATCTCTAAATCAAAACTTACGGACAATTTAGTGCGGACATGTCAAGTTGATCGGCAAGTTAGAAAATTGAGCTAGTTTAACAGGGGCATTGGATTCTTGTAATTAGGAGCTATAAAACAAAAGTTATGGATGATTTAGTGCAGATATGTCAAGTTGATCGGCCAATTAAATTGATCACTCCAAACTGATCATTGGTGCTCATTGAGTAAAGGCATATAAATGAAGAATAATGCATGGCATTCGTAGTTTTGGATAGATTTGATTACTTGGAGGACTTGTCAAGCCAAAATTAGTCTTAAATTTTATCACAATATAGAAAATTGAGCTAGTTCAACGTCGGCAGTGGATTCGTGTCACTCTGAACTCTAAATCGAAATTTGCAGACTATTTAGTGTGGATATGTCAAGTTGATCATGAAGTTAAAATGATCATTCTAAACAGATCATTGGTGTTCACTGAGTAAAAGCTTATAAATGAAGAATAATGCATGGCATCATGCAGCTTGGGATAGATTGGATTACTTGGACGATTTGTCGTATCAAAAGTTATAGATAATTTAATGCGGACATGTCAAGTTGATCGGCCAATTAGAATGATTGTTCTTAGCTTATCATTGGCGCGCATTGAGTAAAGGCTTATAAATGAAGTATAATGCATGACATCATGTAGTTCGGGATAAATTGGATTACTTGGATGCTTTAACATATCTATTTCTATCTTTAATTTTGTCACAATATAGAAAATTGAGCTACATTAACGTGGGCATTGGATTTGTGTCCTTCTGAGCTCTAAATAATAAGTTATAGTTGATTTAGTGTGAACATGTCAAGTTGATTGGCTAGTTAAAGTGATCATTCTAAACTGATCATTGGTGCTCATTAACTAAATGCTTATAAATGAAGCATAAAGCATGGCAACACGCAGGATGGGATAGATTGGACTATTTGGACCCCTTTTCATATCTTGTCCTATCTCAAATTTTGTCACAATATAAAAAATTAAGCTAGCTTAATGTGGGCATTGGATTCATGTCATTCTGAGCTCTAAATCAAAAGTTACGAACGATTTATTGCGGACATGTCATGTTGATCAGCCTGTTAAAGTGATAATTCTAAATTGATCATTGGTGCTCATTGAGTAAATGCTTATAAATGAAGCATAATGCATGACATCATGCAGCTTGGGATAGATTGGATTACTTGGACGATTTGTCGTATCTTTTTTGTCTCGATGTTTTTTCACAATATAGCAAATTGAGCTAGATTAACGTGGGCATTGGATTCGTGTCATTCTGAACTCTAAATCATAAGTTACAAACGATTTATTACAAACATGTCAAGTTGATCGCCCAGTTAAAGTGATCATTCCAAACTAATCATTGGTGCTCATTAAATAAACGCTTATAAGGGAAGCATATAGCATGACATCACGCAGTTTGGGATAGATTGGATTACATGGACACTTTATCGTTTTTAGTTCTGTTTAAAATTTTGGCACAATCTAAAAGATTGAGTTAGCTTAACTTGGGCACTGGATTCGTGTCATTCAGAGCTCTAAATCAGAAGTCACGGACGATTTTATGCGGACATTACAAGTTGATCGGCTAGTTAATATGATTATTCTAAATTGATCATTGTTGCTCATTCAGTAAAGGTTTATAAATGAAGCATAATGTATGGCATCACACAGTTTTGGATATATTTCGATTACTTGGACGCTTTGTTGTCTCTATTTTTTGTTTCAAATTTTTTTAAAATATAGAAAATTTATCTAGCTTAATGTGGGCATTGGATTCGTGTCTTTATGAAGTCAAAATCAAAAGTTAAGGATGATTTAGTGCGGACATTTCAAGTTGATCGGCCAGTTAATATGGTTATTCTAAATTGATCATCGATGCTCATTGAGTAAAGGCTCATAAATCAAGCATAATGCATGGCATCACACAGTTTTTGATAGATTGGATTACTTGGATGGATTGTCGTCTCTATTTTTGTCTCAAATGTTGTTAAAATATAGAAAACTTATCTAGTTTAACGTGGGCATTGAATCTGTGTCATTCTGAGCTCAAAATCAAAAGTTATGAACGATTTAGTGCGGACATGTCAAGTTGATCGGCCAGTTAATATAATTATTCTAAAGTGATCATTGGTCCTCATCGAGTAAAGGCTTATAAATCAAGCATAATGCATGGCATCACACAGTTTTGGATAGATTGGATTACTGGGACGCTTTGTCGTCTCTATTTATGTTAAAATATAGAAAATTTATCTAGCTTAACGTGGGCATTGAATTCGTGTCATTCTGAGCTCAAAATCAAAAGTTATTGACGATATAGTGCAGACATGTCAATTTCATCGGCATGTTAATATGATTATTCTAAATTGATCATTGGTGCTCATTGAGTAAAGGCTTATAAATGAAGCATAAAACATGGCATCACATAGTTTTGTATAGGTTGAAATACTTGGACGCTTTGTCGTATATATATATATATATATTTATATTTCTGTCTCAAATTTTGTTACAATATACAATATTGAGCTATGTTAGCGTGGGCATTGGATTGTGTCATTCGGAGCTCTAAATCAAAAGTTGCAGACGATTTAGTGCGGACATGTCAAGTTTATCACCCAGTTAAAGTAATTATTCTAAACTGATCATTGGTGCTCATAAAGTAAAGGCTTATAAATGAACCATAAAGCATGGCATCAGACAGTTTTGGATAGATTTGATTATTTATACGCTTTGTCGTCTCTATTTCTGTCTCAAATTTTGTCACAATATAGAAAATTGAGCTAACTTAACGTGGGCATTGGATTCGTGTCATTCTGAGCACTAAATCAAAAATTACGTACGATTTGGTGCGGACATGTCAAGTTGATCAGCTAGTTAAGATGATTATTCTAAACTGATAAATGGTAGTGATTGAGTAAAGACATATAAATCAAGCATAAAGCATGGCATCACACAGTTTGGGATAGGTTGGATTACTTGGACGCTTTGTTGTCTCTATTTGTATCTCAAATTTTGCAGAATACAAAACATTTATCTAGCTTAACATGGGCATTGTATTCGTGTCATTTTGAGGTCTAAATCAAAAGTTACATACGATTTATTGCGGACATATCAAGTTGATCAGCCTGTTAAAGTGATCATTCTAAACCGATCATTGGTGCTTATTAAGTGAAGGCTTATAAGTGAAGCATAAAACATGGCATCACGTAGTGTGAGATAGATTGGATTACATTGACACTTTGCCGTCTCTATTTCGGTCTCAAATTTTGCAAACATGTCAACGTGGGCATTGGATTGATTGGATTACTTGGACGCTTTGTCGAATCAATTTCTGCATCAAATTTTGTTACAATATAGAAAATGGCGCTAGCTTAACGTGGGCATTGGATTTTTGTCATTCTGAGCTCAAAATCAAAAGTTACGGACGATTTAGTTCGGACATTTCAAGTTTATCGGCCTGTTAATATGATTATTCTAAACTGATCATTGGTGCTCATTAAGTAAAGGCTTATAAATGAATAATAAAGCATGGCATCACACATTTTTGGATAGATTGAATTACTTGGACGTTTTGTCGTCTCTATTTCTGTCTCAAATTTTGTCAAAATATAAAAAATTGAGATAGATTAACGAGGGCATTGGATTCATGTAATTCTGAGCTCTTAATCAAAAGTTACAGAAAATTTAGTGTGGATATTTCAAGTTGATCGGCCAGTTAAACTGATTATTCTAAACTGATCATTGGTGCTCATTAAGTAAACGCTAATAAATGAAGCATAAAATATGGCATCATAATGCATGGCATCACACAGTTTTGGATAGATTGGATGCATTTTCGTATCTATTTCTGTCTCAAATTTTGTTACCATATAGAAAATTGATCTAGCTTAACGTGGGCATTGGATTCGTGTCATTATGAGCTATAAATCAAAAGTTATGTACGATTTAGTGTAGACATGACAAGTTTATCGACAAGTTAAAATGGTCATTCTAAACTCATCATTGGTGCTCATTGAGTAAAACCTTATAAATGAAAAATAATGCATGCCGTCACGCAGTTTGGGATGGATTGGATTACTTGGACACATTTTCGTATCTATTTCTATCCCAAATTTTGTTAGCATATAGAAAATTGAACTAGCTTAACGTGGGCATTGGATTCATATCATTCTAAGCTATTAATCAAAAGTTATGAACGATTTGGTGCAGAAATTACATGTTGATCGGCGAGTTAAAATGATAATTTTAAACTGATCATTGGTGCTCATTGAGTAAAACCTTATAAATGAAGCATAAGGCATGGCATCACGCAGTTTGGGATAGATTGGATTACTTGGATGCTTTGTTGTATCTAGTTCTTTCTCAAATTTTATCATAATATAGAAAGTTGAGCTAGCTTAACGTGGGCATTGCATTCATGTCAATTTTAGCTCTAAATCAAAAGTTACAAATGATTTAGTGCAGACATGACAAGTTGATCGGCCAATTAAAATGATCATTCTAAACTGATCAGTGGTGCTCATTGAGTAAATGCTAATAAATGAAGAATAATGCATGGCATCACGGAGTTTGGGATGGATTGGATTTGTTGTATGCTTTGTCCTATCTATTTCAGTGTCAAATTTTGTCACAATGTAGAAAATTGAGCTACCTTAACGTGGACATTTGATTCGTGTCATTGTGAGCTCTAAATCAAAAGTTACTGACGATTTAGTGTGGACATGTCAAGTTGATCGGCCAGTTAAATTGATCATTCTAAACTGATCATTTGTGCTCATTAAGAAATTGTTATAAATGAAGCATAAGGCATGAAATCACGCACTTTTGGGATAGATTGGATTACTTGGACGCTTTGTTGTATCTACTTCTGTTTTAAATTTTGTCACACTATAGAAAATTGAACTATCTTAATGTAGCTATTGGATTCGTGTCATTATGAGCTATGAATCAAAAGTGATGGACGATTTAGTGCATACATGTTAAGTTGATTGGCTAGTTAAAATGATCATCTTAAAGTGATCAATGGTGCTCATTAATTAAAGGCTTATAAATGAAGCATAAAGCATGGCATCACGCATTTTAGGGTAGATTGGTTTGCTTGGACGCTTTGTCATCTCAATTTCCATCTCAAGTTTGTCAAAATATAGAAAATTGAGCTAGCATAACGTGGGCATTGGATTCACTTCATTCTGAGCTCTAAATCAAAAGTTATATACAATTTAGTGTGTATATGACAAGTTGATCGGCCAATTAAAGTGATCATTCTAAACTGATCATTGGTGTTCATTGAGTAAAAGCTTATAAATGAATCATAATGCATGGCATCACACAGTTTCGGATAGATTGGATTACTTGGACAAATTTTTGTATCTATTTCTGTCCCAAAATTTGTTACCATATAGAAAATTGAGCTAGCTTAACGTGGACATTGGATTCGTATCATTCTGAGCTATAAATCAATTGTTACGGACAATTTAGTGCAGACATGACAAGTTGATCGGCCACTTAAAATGATAATTCTAAACTGATGATTGGTGCTCATTGAGTAAAACCTTATGAATGAAAAATAATGCATGGCATCATGAAGTTTGGGATGTATTGGATAAGTTGGACGCTATGTCGTATCTATTTATGTCTAAAATTTTGTCAAATTATAGAAACCTAATCTAGCTTAACGTGGGCATTGGATTCGTGTCATTTTAAACTCTTAATCAAAAGTTACGGATATGTCAAGTTCATCGGCAAATTAAAATGATCATTCTAAAGTCAACATTGGTGCTCATTGAGTAAAAGCTTATAAAAGAATAATAATACATGGCATCACATAGTTTGGGGTAGATTGGATTACTTGGACAGTTTGTTGTATCTACTTATGTCTCAAATTTTGTAGCAATATAGAAAATTGCACTAGCTTAAATTTATCAGTCATTTAGAAAAACTGGCTCTAGCAATATTAACGTCTGCTAGAAAGCTAAGACCATACTTCCAATCTCACTCGATTGTAGTAATGTCATCGCAACCTCTACGAACCATTCTCCATAGTCCCAGCCAATCTGGACGCTTGGCCAAATGGGCAATAGAGTTAAGTGAATACGACATAGAATACCGTCCAAAAACTTGCGCTAAAGCACAAGTTTTATCCGATTTCGTCGTTGAATTAATCGCTAATCCACAAGAAAATGAAAGTGAAAACGAATTCGGCATTTGGACGCTCCACGTCGACGGAGCATCCTCGAGACAAGGTTCGGGAGTAGGGATTCAACTGACATCCCTAACCAACGAAACAATAGAACAATCATTCAGACTCGGTTTCCCAGCATCTAATAGCGAAGCTGAGTACGAAGCACTGATAGACGGTTTAAGGCTCGCGATAGGAATCGGAGTATGGCGATTAACAGCATTCAGTGATTCGCAATTGGTTACTAGCCGATTCCATGGCGAATACGAAACTAGAGACGAGCGCATAAAAGCTTACCTTAAGATTGTCCTCAAACTCTCTAGCCAATTTGATAAAATCGAACTGACCAGAATCCCCCGAGGGGAAAATACTTCAGCCGATGCATTAGCAGCGCTCGCTTCTACATCGGACCCATTGGTCAAAAGAATCATTCCCATCGAAGGAATAGAAAAACCGAGCACAGAGCTCATACCAAAAACGGTTGATGTAGCCGAAATAGAAACAACTCCAGACAACGCCACCAAACTTTTTCCTTCAACCGAAGAAGCCGTGAGCCAAGAAAATGACTGGAGAAGCCCTATAAAACAGTACATAGAGAACGGCATCGTACTGCCCCATAAGTGGGAAGCCCGTAAACTCAAGGCCCTAAGCGCCAGGTACTGTATCGTTCATGGTGAACTATATAAACGCAGCATATCTGGACCATACTTCTTCAAATGCGTCCATGGCAACAAAACCTTGAACCTCATGGCAGAAATCCATGAAGGTTCTTGTGGAAATCACTTGGGAGGGGAAGGCCTTTAGCCATCTGAATTAAAAGGCAAGGGTACTTTTGGCCAACAATCGTCACCGATTGCATGACTTATTCAAGCAAATGTGACAAATGCCAAAGGCATGCCCCAATAATCCACCAACCGGCAGAAGAGTTGTCATCTATCTCAGCTCCATACCAATTTATGAGGTGGTCAGTGGACATAGTCGGTCCACTCCATGAATCAGGAGGACCAAAAAGGATAAAATTCCTATTAGTCCTAACCGACTATTTCACCAAATGGATTGAAGTAGAAGGATATCAACAGATAACCCAAATCAAAGTCAAAAACTTCGTATGGAAACATATAATATGTCGCCATGGGTTGCCGTACGAAATCGTCACAGATAATGGATCACAATTTATTTCAAAGGGTTTTGAAAAGTTCTGCGAAACATGGAAAATCCGATTGACAAAATCGACCCCTCGTTACCCCCACGGGAATGGACAAGCCGAAGTGGCAAACAAATGCATCCTGTCTAACCTGAAAAAGCGCTTAGACTCCAAAAAGGGGAAATGGTACGACGAGCTTCCAGGAGTACTTTGGGCTTGTCGAACCACTCCCCGGAAAGCTACAGGAGAAACTCCCTTCTCACTAGCTTATGGAATAGAAGCAATGGTACCCGCAGAAGTATCGATTCCAAGCCTTCAAAGAACCATATGTCCAACAAACGAAGAGCTAAATAATGAAATGCTTGTAGATCATCACGATACAATCGATGAATGCGGAGACCAAGCATTCGTTAGAGTCCAGAATTATCAACAGGCCACTGCACGCTTCTATAATTCTAAAGTAAAACAGCGCAGATTCAACGAGGGTGATCTTGTACTTAGAAAAGTTCAAAAAAACACGAAAGAGCTCAACGCCGGTAAACTGGGAACCAATTGGGAAGATCCCTATCGGGTGACCCAAATCATCCGAAACGGCGTATACAAGCTCGAAAAACTCAACAGAGTGCCGGAACTTTGATCATGGAATGCCATGAATTTGAAAAAGTATTATCACTGAGCACTTTAAATAATTGAACTACGTAAAGGATTGATCCCTTGATAGGGTACGTAGGCAGCTCTACCCACGAGTGTAGCCACCAACTTTTTATCCTATTAACCATACAGTCATCAAGAACCCTCTTATATTACAAACCCATTGCAAATTTATTTATGTCCAAAGCCGAGTTCACCTCGCACCATTTCGATTCCAAATAAAATCTCAAAGCCGAGTCCTCCTTGCACCATCTCGATTCTGAGTATAATCTCAAAGCCGAGTCCATCTCGCATTACCTCGATTCTGAGTAGAATCTTAAAGCCGAGTTCACCTCGCATCACCTCGATTCTAAGTAGAATCTCAAAGCCGAGTTTACCTCGCATCACTTCGATTCTGAGTAGAATCTCAAAGCCGAGTCCATCTCGCACTGTCTCGACTCTGAGTAGAATCTCAACGCCGAGTCCCTTAACGATCATTCAACAGTTTTTCTAAGTTTTTCAGTTCGACTGAGAATTTTCAGCTCGCATTTCGGTTTGTAACGCAAATCGTAAGAAACCAACTGATTAAATTTAGATTCTTTCAGTTCAAACAAAAGGAGTACTTATTCGGATAAAGCCCTCTCTGACACCAAAGTCAACAAAGTTTAAAAGCAACAACTAGCAAACAAAAAAAAGGGGGGAGCAAGAAAGAAAATCATCAGATAAACTAATCTGCTATCTCAGCCTCAGAGCATCAACACGAAGAGCATCACCAATCACCCCAATGTTGGAACCAAACTTAGCGCCACCGAGTCTTCCGAGACTTCAGGGAGTGCGAGCTTCCCTATGGAGAAATCCGAGACCTGAACAGCAGAAAGTTTGGCTTCAAATTGAACCTCCTGCTCCTTTAAGCTCGCCACCTCGGCATCAAAATCAACAATCTCCTTTTTTATTATCAAATCAAGAAGCTCCAAATTGGCTCCAACTTCTTGAACCTTCACGAGGGCATCGACCTCAGCTCCCTTCTTCACAAATTTGTCCTTCGTCACATTGAGAGCCGCCTGGTATTTGCTCGCGAGCTCCCTTTTCGCAGCTCTCACAGCCCTCCTAATATTAGTAGACCGATCGGCAGTCATCCTGGCTAAGAGGCCCTTCAGCTCCAAAATCTCAGCTCGATCCGTCTTTCGACTCGTGTTATAAATTTTGAGCTCATCCTTCGAGATACGAAGCTCTTCCTTCAACGACCTCTCCGAGTCATCAAGGTCACGAATATACGACCCCTGCTTACCAATCATCTCTGCATGTTCAGCAGTCTTCTTCTGAAGATTCTGAACCTCATATGTCAGGTCCTGAACAACCTTCTGCACTCGCTCGAGCTCGTCAGCTCGCGGTGCATCCTTCAATCGCAGCTCATAAAAAGCCACCATTTTATTCATCACGGCAACGATCTGCGAACTCAAAAAGTTAAAAAGAAAATTTTTGATCAAAAATTTTTCTCTGAAAATATGAGTTCAAAGGCAGACAAACCTGCGCGATCGATGCTGAGGTGTCAATGTATAGGTCTTTCTCGACCATAGTCCTCAGAGCCGGAACTGAACAGCCCGGACTCTTCATATGCCTTAGTAGGGTCGAGACACCCCGAGCATCATTGATGATAGATTCTCACGATTGTGCTCAAAGCGCAAATGATGCCGACCTGCCAAACCAGACCCTGAGCTCGACGGTGGAGTTCTGTGAGGAACTACCATCCCAACCTCGCCCTGCGATGTGCCTTCATTCTCAATGCGCGTCCTTTTCCGTACACGGGCCTCGTTCGAGCTCCCTGATGCGTTATCATGCGAGCTCACGTCGACTACCAGAGGGGAAGCGGCCCTTGGGGTAGCAGTCGTCGCAGTGTCGATCACTGCAGCGGGTATATCCGGTTCAGTACCAACGGATGCACCCTTCAGTATGTTGGTATGAGCTGCTGTCATGTCACCAGCACGCACCATGCTCGAGCTCCCAGCCGAGGTCCGAGTTACACTGCTGAAACTTGGTCTCTTAGGCATTTCTCTTGGAGAATGAGCACCGAGCTAGTATCTGGAACAAAAAGAGCTGAAACTTCCTAATTAAGAAAACTATTACCCAAGATAATACCAAGGAAAAAGTATGTGTTCAACTTCCTTACTACTTTGAGTCTGCGGATACGTGAATCGAGCTGGAGCTAAATGCACACTCTGGTCGCAAGCTCGCCTGATTCTCTTGGGAGTAAAACTGGCCCAGTTAGTAGGACCACTCTGCAATCTGCGAATGAGTTCGCGAAATTCTGGACACGCTTTCTGTCGCCTGGGAATATCTGCGAAGTCAAAAGAACCCATCAAAAGATCAATCGAGGACAGGAAATGGTTGTCAGCTGATCATAAAAGCTTCTGGTTTTAGATAAAAAACATATACTAGAAATTCAATCTACCAGCTTCAGCAGCCCAGTTCGTTGGAAGTCTATCGAAGTCCCCCAATGAAGCTGAGTTCGCTTTGAAAAAGAAAAACTTTTCCCTCCATCTGTCATCTCGATTAGGCAGATCGGCAATAATCTTGCATCAAGGTCGAGGTGACAGATAGAAGGATCCTGCGAACTTAACATTCTTTTTGAGATCACATAGTCTGAAAAACTCCCGAACTGTGAGGCTCAGCCCCTCCTCACGAACTCATACCAAGATTCCAATCACTTGACGTACGAAATTCGGAGTTATTTGGGGAAAAGCCAGTCCGATAAAATAAAGAACATCGAGCAGGAATCGTGGGATTGGAAAGAATAATCCACACCGAGTGAAGTAAGTCACTGAGGCACAGTGATAGCCTGACTTTACTATCTCCGGAGATCTTTGAGAATGCCCTAGATCGACAATATCTTCGGGCATGAGAGCAGTCGGCTGGTGAGACCCGAAAGCTTCTCGACCCAGAACTACCAGCGATTTGGAAACTAGGGATATCTCCGGCCATTTTTGCGGAAAATCAGAAGAGCAAAAACAAAAAAAACGACAAAGTTCATAGTCGATATTCGAAAACCACAAAACCTGGGAAATCTTATCAAAGGATGGCCAGAAACTCGAGAACAGATGCGGAAATCGCAAAAAAAATAGGGATGAAAGGAAGTTTGGGGAAAATAGAAGAGAAGGCGATTCAAAATTCGAAAAGGTGAGAGAGAATGCCGAGAGGTTACCTGAAAGGAGAAGAAGACGTGTGTGGGAGGGAGAAGGTCATTTCAAATGCTTTATTTAAAGAGCCTCGGTAAAAGTGAGGGCCCTTCGATCTTCCCTTAATCTCAGCCATTGATCCAGATTCGGTTCTCCACATATCTCAATGAAAGAGATTTAAAATTCAGAAAATCTCGGCCGCTCAGACAATCGCCCGGTCAGTTCGACAATTTTTGAACTAAACGGGCTGGGGGCAATTTTTGGAGTTGAGTTCGACCCCTCGAACTTGATCTGAAGTGCTCACCAGTTGGACATGGGCCTTCGGCCCATTTGGACGAGATGATCAACTCAGCGGATAAGATGAGAAAATCTGGTGCGAGATCGACGGAGAACGTGAGAAGCATCGTTGCAAGAATAATCGGAAACTTTGTTTAGGTCGTTATAAAAGTGAACTGATTGTAGCCAAAAAGGGCAGAAAATACAGTGTACCGATATCATAAGAACAATTCCATTTATCGAAGAGAAAAACCATTTTTTCCTATCTGCAAACTTCGATCTCTTTCCTCTCAGAAACTCAACTCAAATATATAAATCGAGTGTGGATTACATCATCCACAAAAATGTCAAGTTGATCGGCCAGTTAAAATGATCATTGTAAACTGATCATTGGTGCTCATTAAGTAAAGTCTAACAAATGAAGCATAATACATGACATCATGCATTTTGGGATAGATTGGATTACTTGGACGCTTTTTCGCCTTTATTTCTCTCTCAACTTTTGTAAAAATATAGAAAATTTAGATAGCTTAACGAGGACATTGGATTCGTGTCATTCTAAGCTCTAAATCAAAAGTTACAGACGATTTAGATTGGATAAGTCATTTTGATCGGCTAGTTAAAGTTATCATTCTATACTGATTATTAGGGCTCATTGAGTAAAAGGTTATAAATGAATCATAATACATTGCATCACACAGTTTTGGATAGATTGGATTACTTGCACTCATTTTCGTATCAATTTCTATCTCAAATTTTGTAACCATATAGAAAATTGAGCTAGCTTAACGTAGGCGTTGGATTCGTGTCATTCTGAGATATAAATAAAAAGTTATGGACGTTTTAGTGCGGACATGAAAAGTTGATCGGCCAGTTAAAATGATCATTCTAAACTGATAATAGGTGCTAATTGAGTAAAACCTTATAAATGAAGAATAATGCATGGCATCAAGCAGTTTGGATAGATTGGATTACTCAGAGGCTTTGTCGTCTCAATTTCTGTCTCATATTTTATCAAAATTATAGAAAATTGAGCTACCTTAACGTGGGCATTGGATACGTATCATTCTGAGCTCTAAAACAAAAGTTACACACGATTTAGTGCGGACATGTCAAATTGACCGGCTAGTTAAAGTGATCATTCTAAACTGATCATTAGTGCTCAATGAGTAAAGGCTTATAAATGAAACATAATGCATTGCATCACATAGTTTTGGATATATTGGATTACTTGAACACTTTTTCGTATCTATTTTTGTCTCAAATTTTGTTACAATATAGAAAATTGAGCTAGCTTAACGTGGGCGTCAGATTCGTGTCATTCTGAGCTCTAAATCAAATGTTATGGACGATTTAGTGCGGACATGTCAATTTTATTGGCCAGTTTATGTGATCATTCTAAACTGATCATTGGTGCACATTAAGGAAAGCCTAATAAATGAAGCATAATGCATGGCATCAAGGAGTTTTGATATATTGGATTACTTGGATGCTTTGTTGTCTCTATATTTGTCTTAAATTTTGTCAAGATATAGAAAATCGTGGGCATTGGATTCGTTTCATTCAGATCTCTAAATTAAAAGTTACGGATGATTTAGTGCGGACATGTTAAGTTGATCGGCCAGTTAAAGTGATCATTCTAAGTTGATCATTGGTGCTCATTGAGTAAAGGCTTATAAATGAAGCATAAGGCATGGCATCATGCAGGTTGGAATAGATTGGATTACTTGGATGCTTTGTCATATCTAGTTATGTCTCAAATTTTGTCACAATATAGAAAATTGATCTAGTTTAATGTGGGCATTGAATTCGTGTCATTCTAAGGTATAAATCAAAAGTTATAGACGATTTAGTACAGAAATGACAAGTTGATCGGCCATTTAAAATGATCATTCTAAACTCATCATGGGTGCGCATTGAGTAAAAGTTTATAAATGAAAAATAATGCATGACATCACGAAGTTTGGGATGCACTGGATGACTTGGGTGCTTTGTCGTATCTATTTCTGTCTCAAATTTTGTCACAATATATAAATTGAGCTTGCTTTACGTGGGCATTGGATTCGTGTAATTCGGAGCTCTAAATCAAAAGTTACAGACGATTTAGTGTGGACATGTCAAGTTGATCCGGCAGTTAAAGTGATCATTCTAAACTGATCATTAGTGCTCAATGAGTATAGGCTTATAAATTAAGTAGATTGCATGGCATCACAGAGTTATGGAGTGATTGGATTACTTAGATGCTTTGTCGTATCTAGTTCTGTCTCAAATTTTGTCACAATATAGAAAATATAGCTAGTTTAACGTAGGCATTGGGTTTGTGTCATTCTGAGCTCTAAATCAAAAGTTACGAACGATTTATTACGGACATGCAAAATTGATTGGCTAGTTAAAGTGATCATTCTAAACTGATAATTGGTGCTCATTAAGTAAAGCCTTATAAATGAAGCATATGCATGGCATCAAGGAGCTTGGATAGATTAGATTACTTGGACGCTTTGTCATCTGTATTTCTTACTCAAATTTTGTCAAAATATAGAAAATTGAGCGAGATTAACGTAGGCATTGGATTCCTGTCATTCTGATCTCTAAATCAAAAGTTAGAGACGATTTAGAGCGGACATGTGTCAAGTTGATCGGGCAGTTATAAATGAAGCATAATGCATGGCATCACACTGTTTTGGATAAATTGGATTACTCTGGCGTTTTGTCGTGTTTATTTCTATCTCAAATATTTTAACAATATAGAAAATTGAGCTACTTTAACGTGGGCATTAGATTCGTGTCATTCTGAGCTCTAAATCAAAAGTTACAAACGATTTAGTGCGGACATATAATGTTGAGTGGCCAGTTAAAGTGTTCATTCTAAAGTGATCTTTGGTGCTGATTAACCTAAGGCTTATAAATGAATCATATTGCATGGCATTAAGCAGTTGGGATAGATTGGATTACATGGACGCTTTGTCATCTCTATTTCTCTCTTAAATTTGTCAAAATATAGAAAATTGAGCTAGCTTAACGTGGGCATTGGACTCATGTCATTTTAAGCTTTAAATCAAAAATTACGGACGATATTGTGCGGACATGTGAAGTTGATAGGCCATAGAAAGTGATCATTTTAAATTGATCATTGGTGCTCATTGAGTAAAAGCTTATAAATGAAAAATAATATATGGCATCACACAGTTTGGGATTAATTGGACGCTTTGTCATACCTATTTTTGTCTGAAACTTTGTCAAAAAAATAGAAAATTGAGTAAGCTTAACATGGGCATTGGATTCGTGTCATTCGGAGCTCTAAATTGAAAGTTAGGGACGATTTAATGCAGACATGTCAAGTTGATCGGGCAGTTAAAGTGATTGTTCTAAACTAATCATTGGTGCTCATTGAGTAAGGCTTATAAATGAAGCATAACGCATGGCATCACACAACTTTTGGATAAATTCGATTACTTGGAAGCTTTGTCATATATATATTTCTATTTCAAATTTTGTTGCAATATAAGAAATTGAGCTAGCTTAACGTGGGCATTGGATTTGTGTCATTCTGCGCACTAAATCAAAGTTACGGACGATTTTGTACGAACATGTAGAGTTGATCGGCCAATTGATGTGATGATTATAAACTTATCATTGGTGCTCATTGAGTAAAGGCTTATATGAAGCATAAGGCATGACATCATGCAGTTTGGGATAGATTGCATTACTTGGACGCTTTGTCGTAACTAGTTTTCTCTCAAATTTTTTCACGATATAGAAAATTGACTAGCTTAATGTAGGCATTGGTTTGGAGTCATTCTAAGCTATAAATCAAAAGTCATGGACGATTTAGTGCAGATATGACAAGTTGATCGGCTAGTTAAAATGATCATTCTAGACTGATCATTTGTGCTCATCTAGTAAAAGCTTATAAATGCAAAATAATGCATGGCATCACGCGGTTTGGGATGGATTGGATTACTTGGATGTTTTGTCGTATCTATTTCGGTCTCAAATTTTGTCACAATATAGAATTTGAGCTTGCTTAACATGGGCATTGGATTCGTGTCATTCTAAGTTCTAAATCAATAGTTACGGAAAATTTAGTGCATACATGTCAAGTTGGTCGGCCAGTTAAAGTGATCATTCTAAACTAATCATTGGTGCTCATTAAATAAAGGCTTATAAATGACGCATAATGCATGGCATCAAGCAGTTTAGATTGATTGGATTACTTGTACGCCTGTTCGTCACTATTTTAGTCTCAAATTAAGTCAAAATATAGAAAATTGAGATAGCTTAACGTGGGCATTGGATTCGTGTCATTTTGACCTCTAAATGAAAACTTACAGACAATTTAGTGCGGACATGTCAAGTTGAGTGGCTAGTTAAAGTGATCATTCTAAACTAATCACTCGTGCTGATTAAGTTAAGGCTTATAAATGAAGCATAATGCATGGCATCAAGTTGTACGGATATATTAGATTACTTGGCGGCTTTGTCATCTCTATTTCGGTCTCAAATTTGTCAAAAAAATTGACAATTCATCTAGCTTAACGTGGGCATTGGATTCGTGTCATTTTGAACTCTAAATCAAAAGTTACGGACGATTTAGTGCAGACATGTCAAGTTGAAGGGTCAATTTAAACTGATCACTGGAGCTCATTAAGTAAAAGCTTATAAACAAAAAAATAATGATTGGCATCACGCAGTTTGGGATGGATTGGATTACTTGGACCCTTTTTCCTATCTATTTGTGTCTCAAATTTTGTTACAATATAGAAAATTTAGCTAGTTCAACGTGGGCAGTGGATTCGTATCATTCTGAGCTACAAATCAAAAGTTATGGATGATTGAGTGCGGACATGTCAAGTTGAGTGGCAAGTTAAAGTGATCATTCTAAAGAGATCATTGGTGCTCAATAAGTAAAGGCTTATAAATGAAGCATAAAGCATGGCATCAAGTAGTTTGGATAGATTGGATTACTTGGATGCTTTGTCGTCTCTATTTCTATCTCAAACTTTGTCAAAATATAGAAAATTGAGCCTGCTTAACGTGGGCATTGGATTCGTGTCATTCTCAGCTATAAATGAAAAGTTATGGACGATTTAGTGCAGACATGTCAAGTTGATCGGCCAATTAATATGATTATTCTAAACTGATCATTGGTGTTCATTGAATAAAAGCTTATAAATGAAAAATAATGCATGGCATCACGCAGTCTGGGATGAATTGGACTACTTCCAGGCTTTGTCGTATCTATATATGTCTTAGTTTTTTTCACAATATAGAAAATTGAACTAGCTTAACGTGGGCATTGGATTCGTGTCATTCTAAGCTACAAATCAGAAACTATGGACGATGTAGTGCTGATACATCAAGTTAATCGTCCAGTTAAAATGATCATTCTAAACAGATCATTGGTGCTCATTGAAGAATAATGCATGGCATCACGCAGTTTGGGATGGACTAGATTACTTGGAAGCTTTCTCGTATCTATTTATTTCTCAAATTTTATCACAATATAGAAAATTGAGCTAGCATATCGTGGGCATTAGATTCATGTCATTCTAAGGTTTAAATCAAAAGTCACGGACGATTTAGTGCGAACATGTCAAGTTGATCGGCTAGATAAAGTGATCATTCTAAACTGATCATTGGTGCTCACTGAGTAAAGGCTTATAAATGAAGCATAATGCATGGGATCACACATTTTCGGATAGATTGGATTACTTGGACTCTTAATCTTATCTAGTTCAGTCTCAAATTTTGTCACAGTATAGAAATTAAACTCGCTTAATGTGGGCAATTGATTCGTGTCATTATGACCTATCAATCAAATGTTATGGACGATATACTGCGGACATGTGAAGTTGATCAGCCAGTTAAAACGATCATTCTAAACTGATCGTTGGTGCTCATTGAGTAAAACCTTATAAATGAAGAATAATGCATGGCATCACGTAATTTGGGATGGACTAGATTACTTGGACCCTTTGTCATATCCATTTCTGTCTCAATTTTTGTTACTTTATAGAAAATTGCGCAAGCTAAACCTAGGCATTGGATTCGTTTGTTTTGGACCTCTAAAGCAAAGTTATGGACGATTTTTTGTGGACATGTCAAGTTGATCGGCGAGTTAAAATGATCATTCTAAACTGATCATTGGTGCTCATGAAGTAAAAGCTTATAAATGAAAAATAATGCTTGGCATCACACAGTTCGAGATGGATTGGATTACTTGGACGATTTGTCATACCTATTTCTATGTCAAATTTTGTCACAATATAGAAAATTTAGCTAGCTTAACGTGGGCATTGGATTCATGTCATTCTGAGCTCTAAATCAAAAGTTATGGATAATTTAGTGCGGACATGTTAAGTTGATCGGGCAGTTAAAGTAATCATTCTAAACTTATCATTGGTGCTCATTAAGTAAAGGATTATAAATGAAGCATAATGCATGGCATCACACAGTTTTGAATATATTGGATTACTTGGACGCTTTTTCGTATCTATTTATTTCTCAAATTTTGTCACAATAAAGAAAATTGAGCTTGCTTAACGTGGGCATTGGATTTGTGTCCTTCTAAGCTCTAAATCAAAAATTACGGACGATTTAGTGCGGAAATGTCAAGGTTAACGGCTAGTTAATATGATTATTGTAAACGGATCATTGGTGCTCATTAAGTAAAGGCTTATAAATGAGGCATAAAGCATGGTATCACATAGTTTGGGATATATTAGATTACTTGGACACTTTGTCGTACCTAGTTCTATTTCAAATTTTGTCACAATATAGAAAATTGAACTAGCTTAATGTGGGCATTGGATTCGTGTCATTCTGAGCTATAAATCAAAAGTTATGGACGATTTAGTCAGAAATGACAAGTTGCTCGGTGAGTTAAAATGAGCATTATAAACTGATCATTGGTGATTATTGAGTAAAAGCTTATAAATGAAAAATAATGCATGGCATCACACAAATTGGGATGGATTGGATTACTTGGACGCTTTGTGGTATCTATTTCTATCTCAAATTTTGTAACTATATAGGAAATTGAGCTGTGATCATTTTTGTAACTTGGGCATTGGATTCGTATCATTCAGAGCTGTGAATCAAAAGTTACGGATTATTTAGTGCGGACATGTTAAGTTGAGTGGAAGTTAAAATAAAGACTTATAAATGAAGCATAAAGCATGGCATCAAGTAGTTTGGCTAGATCGGATTACTTGGACTCTTTTTCGTCTCTATTTCTATCTCAAACTTTATGAAAATATTGAAAATTGAGTTTGCTTAACGTGTGCTCTGGATTCGTATCATTCTGAGCTATAAATCAAAAGTTATGGACCATTTAATGTGGACATGTCAAGTTAATCAGCCTGCTAATATGATTATTCTAAACTAATCATTGGTGCTCATTGAGTAAAAGCTTATAAATGAAAAAGAATGCATGGCATCATGCAGTTTGGGATAAATTGGATTACATGGACGCTTGGTCGTATCTATTTTTGTCTCAAATTTTGTCACAATATAGAAAATTGAACTAGCTTAATATGGGCATTGAATTCGTGTCATTCTGAGATACAAATCAAAAGTTATGGACGATGTAGTGCAGACATGTCAAGTTGATCGGCGACTTAAAATGATCATTCTAAAGTGATCATTGGTGCTCATTGAGGAACGCATATAAATGAAGAATAATGAATGACATCACGCAGTTTGGGATGGACTGGATTACTTGGACGCTTTCTCGTATCTATTTATTTCTCAAATTTTTTCATAATATTGAAAACTAGGCTACCTTAACGTTGGCATTGGCTTCTTGTGTTTCGGAGCTCTAAATCAAAAGTTACTGACGATTTAGTGCGGACATGTCAAGTTGATCGGTGAGTTAAAATTATCATTCTAAACTGATCATTGGTGCTCATTATGTAAAGGCTTATAAATGAGGCATAAAGCATGGCACCACGCATTATGGGATAGATTGGATTTCTTGGACACTATGTCGTATATAATTTCGTTTCAAATTTTGTCACAATATAGAAAATTGAACTACGTTAATATGGACATTAGATTCATGTCATTCTGAGCTACAAATCAAATGTTATGGATGATTTAGTGTATACATGACAAGTTGATCGGCCTGTTAAAATGATCATTGGGTAAAAGCGTATAAATGCTTATTGGATAAAAGCTTATAAATGCTTATTGGATAAAAGCTTATAAATGAAGAATAATGCATGGCATCACGCAGTTCTAGAAGGATTGGATTAATTGGATGCTCTGTCGTATCTACTTCTATCTCAAAGTTTGTCACAATATTGAAAATTGAGCTAGCTTAACGTGGGCATTTGTTTCGTGTCATTTCGAGCTCTAAATCAAAATTTACGGTTGACTTAGTGCAGAAATGTAAAATTGATCGGCCAGTTAAAGTTATAATTCTAAATGATCGTTGGTTGTCATTGAGTAAAGGCTTATAAATGAAGCATTATGCATGGCATCACACAGTTTGGGATAGATTGGATTACTTAGACACTTTGTCGTATATAGATCTTTCTCAAATTTTTTCACAATATAGATTGGATTACTTGGGCATTGGATTCGTGTGTTTCTAACATGTAAATCAAAAGTTACGAACGATTTAGTAAGAAGATTTAGAGCGGACATGTCAATTTGATCGGCCTGTTGAAATGATCATTCCAAACTGATCATTGGTGCTCATTGAGTAAAAGCTTATAAATGAAAAATAATGCATGGCATCACGCAGTTCGGGATGGATGGGATTACTTGGATGCTTTGTCGTATCTATTATTTCTCAAAATTTGTCACAATACCGAAAGTTGAGCTAGTTTAACGTGGGCATTGGATTTGTGTCATTCTGAGCTTTAAATCAAAAGTTTCGGACGATTTAGTGCGGACATGTCAAGTTGATCGGCCAGTTAGAGTGATCATTCTAAACTGATCATTGGTGCTCATTGAGTCAAGGCTTATAAATGAAACATAACGCATGGCATCACGCAGTTTGGGATAGATTGGATTACTTGGACGCGTTGTTGTATCTAGCTCTGTCTCAAATTTTGTCACAATATAGAAAATTTAACTAGATTAATATGCCCATTGGATTCGTGTCATTCTGAGCTACAAATCAAAAGTGCTGGATGATGTAGTGTAGACATATAAATTTGATCGGGCATTTAAAATGATCATTCTAAACTGATCATTTCTGCTCATTGAGTAAACGCTTATAAATGAAGAATAATGCATTGCATCACGCAGTTTGGGATGGACTGGATTACTTGGTCGCTTTGTCGTATCTATTATCCCTCAAAATTTGTCACAATACAGAAAATTGAGCTACCATAACATGGGCATTGGATTCGTGTCATTCTGAGCTTTAAATCAAAAGTTTTGGACGATTTAGTGCGGACATGTCAAGTTGATCGGCCAGTTAAAGTGATCATTCTAAACTGATCATTGGTGCTCATTCAGTCAAGGCTTATATATGAAACATAACGCATGGCATCACGCAGTTTGGGATAGATTAGATTACTTGGACGCTTTGTCGTATCTATTATTCTGTCTCAAATTTTGTCACTGTATAAAAAATTGAACTAGCTTAATGTGGGAAATTCATTCATGTGTTTCTGACCTTTAAATCAAAAGTTACGGACGATTTAGTGCGGACATGTCATGTTGATCAGCGAATTAAAATGATCATTCTAAACTGATCGTTGGTGCTCATTAAGTAAAAGCTTATAAATGAGGCAAAAAACATGGCATCACTCAGTTTGGGATAGATTGGATTACACGCTTTGTCATCTCTGTTTATGTTTCAAAGTTTTTCACAACATAGAAAGTTGAACTAGCTTACTGTGGGCATTGGATTCCTGTCATTTGAGCTATAAATCAAAAGTTATGGAAGATTTAGTGCATACATGTCAAGTTGATTGGCCAGTTAAAATGATCATTCTAAACTGATCGTTGGTTCTCATTCACTAAAAGCTTATAAATGAAGAATAATGCATGACATCATGCAGTTTGGGATCAACTGGATTACTTGGATGCTTTGTCATATCTATTTCTGTTTCATATATTGTTACACTATAGAAAATTGAGCTAGCTTAACGAGGGCATTGGATTCGTGTGTTTCAGAGCTCTAAATCAAAAGTTACGGACAATTTAGTGCGGACATGTTAAGTTGATCGGCAAGTTAAATGATCATTCTAAACTGATCATTGGTGCTCATTAAGTAAAGGCTAATAAATGAGGCATAAAGCATGGCATCACGCATTATGGGATAGATTGGATTATTTGGAAGTTTTGTCGTATCTAGTTCTGTTTCAAAGTTTCTCGCAATATAGAAAATTGAATTAGCTTAATATGGACATTAGATTCATGTCATTATGAGCTATAAATCAAAAGTTATGGACGATTTAGTGCAGACATGACAAAGTTATTGGCAAGTTAAAATGATCATTCTAAACTGATCATTGACCCATTGGTGCTCATTGGGTAAAAGCTTATAAATGAAAAATAATGCACGGCAGCATGCAGTTCTGGAACGATTGGATTACTTGAATGCTTTGTCGTATCTACTTCTGTCTCAAAGTTTGTCATAATATTACAAATTGAGCTAGCTTAACGTGGGCATTTCATTCGTGTCGTTGGGAGCTCTAAATCAAAAGTTATGAAAGATTTAGTGCGGACATGTCAAGTTTATCAGCAGGTTAAAATGATAATTCTAATCTAATAGTTGGTGCTCATTGAGTAAAGGCTTATAAATGAAGCATTATGCATGGCATCACGCAGTTTAGGATAGATTGGATTACTTAGACGCTTTGTCGTATCTTGTTCTGTCTCAAATTCTGTCACAACATAGAAAATTGACCTAGCATAACTTCGGCATTGGATTTGTGTCAATCTGAGCTATAAATCAAAAGTTATGAACGATATAGTGCAGGCATGTCAAATTGATTGGCCAGTTAAAATGATTATTTTCAACTGGTCGTTGGTGCTCATTGAGTAAAAGCTTATAAATAAAGAATAATGCATGGCATCACACAGTTTGGGATAGACTGGATTAATTGGACGCTTTGTCGTATCTATTTATGTCTCAAATTTTGTCACAATATAGAAGTTTGAGCTAGCTTAACGTGAACATTGGATTCGTGTAATTCTGAGCTCTATATCAAAAGTTCCAGACGATTTAGTGCGGACTTATCAAGTTGATTGGCCAGTTAATTATATCTTTCTGAACTGATCATTGGTGCTGATTGAGTAAATCCTTATAAATAAAGCATATTGCACGGCATCACACAGTTTTGGATAGATTGGATTACTTGGATGCTTTATCGTATCTATTTCTGTTATTAAATTTTGTTACACTATAGAAAATTGAGCTAGCTTAACGCATATTGGGCATTCTTGGATGCTTTATCGTATCTATTTCTGTTTTAAATTTTGTTTTAGAAAATTGAGCTAGCTTAACGTGGGCATTCGTTCGTGTGTTTTTAAGCTCTAAATCAAAAGTTACGGATGATTTAGTGCGGATGATTTAGTACGGACATGACAAGTTGATGGGCCCGTTAAAATGATCATTCGAAGCTGATCATTGGTGCTTATTGAGTAAAAGCTTATAAATGAAAAATAATGCATGGCATCGCGTAGTTTGGGATAGATTGGATTACTTGGACATTTTGTCGTATCTAATTCTGTTTCAATTTTTGTCACAATATAGCAAATTGAAGTAGCTTAATGTGGGCATTGGATTCGTGTCATTATAAGCTATAAATCAAAAGTTAACGACGATTTAGTGCTTACATGACAAGTTGATCGGTGAGTTATAATGATCATTCTAAACGGATCATTGGTGCTCATTCAGTAAAAGCTTATAAATGAATAATAATGTATGGCATCACGCAGTTTGGAATAGACTGGATTACTTAGATGCTTTGTTGTTTCGATTTCTGTCTTAAATTTTGTCACAATAAAGAAAATTGAGCTAGCTTAAAGTGGGCATTGGATTCGTGTAATTCTGAGCTCTAAATCCAAAGTTACGAACGATTTAGTGCAGACATGTCAAGTTGATCGGGCAGTTAAATTGATCATTCTAAATGGATCGTTAGTGCTCATGGAGTAAATGCTTCTAAATGTAGCATAATGCATGGCATCACACAGTTTTGGATAGATTGGATTACTTGGACGCTTTGTCGTTTCTATTTCTTTCTCAAATTTTGTTACACTATAGAAAATTGAGCTATCTTAACGAGCGCTATAGTGTCGTGTGTTTCTGAGGTCTAAATCAAAAGTTATGGACGATTTCGTGAGGACATGTTAAGTTGATCAGCGAGTTAATATGATCATTCTAAACTGATCATTGGTGCACATTAAGTAAAGGCTTATAAATGAAAAATAATGCATGGCATCACGCAGTTCGGGATGGATGGGATTACTTGGATGCTTTGTCGTATCTATTATTTCTCAAAATTTGTCACAATACAGAAAGTTGAGCTAGTTTAACGTGGGCATTGGATTTGTGTCATTCTGAGCTTTAAATCAAAAGTTTTGGACGATTTAGTGCGGACATGTCAAGTTGATCGGCCAGTTAAAGTGATCATTCTAAACTGATCATTGGTGCTCATGGAGTCAAGGCTTATAAATGAAACATAACACATGGCATCACACAGTTTGGGATAGATTGGATTACTTGGACGCGTTGTTGTATCTAGCTCTGTCTCAAATTTTGTCACAATATAGAAAATTTAACTAGATTAATATGTCCATTGGATTCGTGTCATTCTGAGCTACAAATCAAAAGTGCTGGATGATGTAGTGTAGACATATAAAGTTGATCGGGCAGTTAAAATGATAATTCTAAACTGATCATTTCTGCTCATTGAGTAAACGCTTATAAATGAAGAATAATGCATTGCATCACGCAGTTTGGGATGGACTGGATTACTTGGTCGCTTTGTCGTATCTATTATCCCTCAAAATTTGTCACAATACAGAAAATTGAGCTACCATAACGTGGGCATTGGATTCGTGTCATTCTGAGCTTTAAATAAAAAGTTTTGGACGATTTAGTGCGGACATGTCAAGTTGATCGGCCAGTTAAAGTGATCATTCTAAACTGATCATTGGTGCTCATTGAATCAAGGCTTATAAATGAAACATAACGCATGGCATCACGCAGTTTGGGATAGATTGGATTACTTGGACGCGTTGTTGTATCTAGCTCTGTCTCAAATTTTGTCACAATATAAAAAATTTAACTAGATTAATATGCCCATTGGATTCGTGTCATTCTGAGCTACAAATCAAAAGTGCTGGATGATGTAGTGTAGACATATAAAGTTGATCGGGCAGTTAAAATGATCATTCTAAACTGATCATTTCTGCTCATTGAGTAAACGCTTATAAATGAAGAATAATGCATTGCATCACGCAGTTTGGGATGGACTGGATTACTTGGTCGCTTTGTCGTATCTATTATCCCTCAAAATTTGTCACAATACAGAAAATTGAGCTACCATAACGTGGGCATTGGATTCGTGTCATTCTGAGCTTTAAATCAAAAGTTTTGGACGATTTAGTGCGTACATGTGAAGTTGATCAGCCAGTTAAAATGATCATTCTAAACTTATCGTTGGTGCTCATTGAGTAAAAGCTTATAAATGAAGAATAATGCATGGCATCACGTAATTTGGGATGGACTAGATTACTTGGACCCTTTGTCATATCCATTTCTGTCTCAATTTTTGTTACTTTATAGAAAATTGAGCAAGCTAAACCTGGGCATTGGATTCGTTTGTTTTGGACCTCTAAAGCAAAGTTACCGACGATTTTTTGTGGACATGTCAAGTTGATCGGTGAGTTAAAATGATCATTCTAAACTGATCATTGGTTCTCATGAAGTAAAAGCTTATAAATGAAAAATAATGCTTGGCATCACACAGTTTGAGATGGATTGGATTACTTGGACGATTTGTCATATCTATTTCTATGTCAAATTTTGTCACAATATAGAAACTTTAGGTAGCTTAACATGGGCATTGGATTCATGTCATTCTGGGCTCTAAATCAAAAGTTATGGATAATTTAGTGCGGACATGTTAAGTTGATCGGGCAGTTAAAGTAATCATTCTAAACTTATCATTGGTGCTCATTAAGTAAAGGATTATACATGAAGCATAATGCATGGCATCACACAGTTTTGAATATATTGGATTACATGGATGCTTTTTCGTATCTATTTATTTCTCAAATTTTGTCACAATAAAGAAAATTGAGCTTGCTTAACGTGGGCATTGGATTCGTGTCCTTCTAAGCTCTAAATCAAAAATTACGGACGATTTGGTGCGGAAATATCAAGGTTAACGGCCAATTAATATGATAATTGTAAACAGATCATTGGTGCTCATTAAGTAAAGGTTTATAAATGAGGTAGAAAGCATGGTATGACATAGTTTGGGATAGATTAGATTACTTGGACGCTTTGTCCTATCTAGTTCTATTTCAAATTTTGTCACAATATAGAAGATTGAACTAGCTTAATGTGGGCATTGGATTCGTGTCATTCTGAGCTATAAATAAAAAATTATGGAGATTTAGTCAGAAATAACAAGTTGCTCGGCGAGTAAAAATGATCCTTATAAATTGATCATTGGTGATTATTGAGTAAAAGCTTATAAATGAAAAATAATGCATGGCATCACGCAAATTGGGATGGATTGGATTACTTGGACGTTTTATGGTATCAATTTCTGTCTCAAATTTTGTAACAATATAGGAAATTGAGCTAGCTTAACATGGGATTGGATTCGTATCATTCAGAGCTGTGAATCAAAAGTTATGGATGATTTAGTGCGGACATGTTAAGTTGAGTGGCAAGTTAAAATAAAGACTTATAAATGAAGCATAAAGCATGGCATCAAGTAGTTTGGCTAGATCGGATTACTTGGACTCTTTTTCACATCTATTTCTATCTCAAACTTTTTGAAAATTTTGAAAATTGAGTTTGCTTAACGTGTGCACTGGATTCGTATCATTCTGAGCTATAAATCAAAAGTTATGGACCATTTAATGTGGACATGTCAAGTTAATCAGCCTGCTAATATTCTAAACTAATCATTGGTGCTCATTGAGTAAAAGCTTATAAATGAAAAAGAATGCATGGCATCACGCAGTTTGGGATAAATTGGATTACATGGACGCTTGGTCGTATCTATTTCTGTCTCAAATTTTATCACAATATAGAAAATTGAACTAGCTTAATATGGGCATTGAATTGGTGTCATTCTGAGATACAAATCAAAAGTTATGGACGATGAAGTGCAGACATGTCAAGTTGATCGTCGACTTAAAATGATCATTCTAAAGTGATCATTGGTGCTCATTCAGTAACGCATATAAATGAAGAATAATGCAAGACATCACGCAGTTTGGGATGGACTGGATTACTTGGACGCTTTCTCGTATCTATTTATTTCTCAAATTTTGTCATAATATAGAAAACTAGGCTACCTTAATGTTGGCATTGGCTTCTTGTGTTTCGGAGCTCTAAATCAAAAGTTACGGACGATTTAGTGCGGACATGTCAAGTTGATCGGCGAGTTAAAATTATCATTCTAAACTGATCATTGGTGCTCATTATGTAAAGGCTTATAAATGAGGCATAAAGCATGGCATCGCGCATTATGGGATAGATTGGATTACTTGGACACTTTGTCGTATCTAATTTCGTTTCAAATTTTGTCACAATATAGAAAATTGAACTCGCTTAATATGGACATTAGATTCATGTCATTCTGAGCTATAAATCAAATGTTATGGATGATTTAGTGTATACATGACAAGGTTGATCGGCCTGTTAAAATGATCATTTGAAGCTGTTCATTGGTGCTTATTGAGTAAAAGCTTAGAAATGAAAAATAATGCATCGCGTAGTTTGGGATAGATTGGATTACTTGGACCCTTTGTCGTATCTAATTCTCTTTCAATTTTTGTCACAATATAGCAAATTGAAGTATCTTAATGTGGGCATTGGATTCGTGTCATTATAAGCTACAAATCAAAAGTTAAGGACGATTTAGTGCATACATGACAAGTTGATCGGTGAGTTATAATTATCATTCTAAACTGATCATTGGTGCTCATTCAGTAAAAACTTATAAATGAATAATAATGTATGGCATCACGCAGTTTGGAATATACTGGATTACTTAGATGCTTTGTCGTTTCTATTTCTGTCTAAAATTTTGTCACAATAAAGAAAATTGAGCTAGCTTAAAGTGGGCATTGGATTCGTGTAATTCTGAGCTCTAAATCAAAAGTTACGGACGATTTAGTGCGGACATGTCAAGTTGATTGGGCAGTTAAATTGATCATTCTAATTGGATCGTTAGTGCTCATGGAGTAAATGCTTCTAAATGTAGCATAATGCATGGCATTTCACAGTTTTGGATAGATTGGATTACTTGGACACTTTGTCGTTTCTATTTCTTTTTCAAATTTTGTTACACTATAGAAAATTGAGCTAGCTTAACGTGGGCTATAGTGTCGTGTGTTTCTGAGGTCTAAATCAAAACTTATGGACGATTTAGTGAGGACATGTCAAGTTGATCAGCGAGTTAATATGATCATTCTAAACTGATCATTGGTGCACATTAAGTAAAGGCTTATAAATGAGGCACAAAGCATAGCATCACACAATTTGGGATATATTGGATTACGTGTGTAGTTTGGGATGGATTGGATTACTTGGACACTTTTTCGTATATATTTCTTTCTCAAATTTTGACACAATATAGAAAATTTACCTAGCTTAACGTGGGCATTGGATTCGTCTCATTCTGAACTCTAAGTCACAAGTTACATACGTTTTAGTGCGGACAAGTCAAGTTGATTGATCAGTCAATATGATTACTCTAAATTATTCATTGGTGCTCATTGACTAAAAGCTTATAAATGAAAAATAATGCGTGGCATCATGCAGTTTGGGATGGATTGGATTACTTGGACGCTTTGTCCTACCTATTTTTGTCTCAAATTTCATCGTAGTATAAAAATTTGAACTAGCTTAATGTTGTCATTGGATTTGTATCATTCTGAGTTACAAATAAAAAGTGATGGACAATTTAGTGCACACATGTCATGTTGATCGGATAGTTAAAAGGATCATTCTAAACTGATCAATTGTGTTCATTGAGTAAACACTTAAAAATGAAGAATAATGCATGGCATCACGCACTTTGGGATGGACTGGATTACTTGGACGCTTTTTTGTATCTATTTATTTATCAAATTTTGTCACAATATAGAAAATTGAGGTACCTTAACGTGGGCATTGTATTCATGTGTTATGAGCTCTAAATCAAAAGTACGGACGATTTAGTGCGGACATATCAAGTTGATCGGCGAGTTAAAAGGATCATTCTAAACTGATCTTCAGTGCATATTAAGTACAGGCTTATAAATGAGGAATAAAACATAGCATCACGAAATTTGGGATATATTGGATTACTTGGATGCTTTTTTGTATCTTGTTATGTTTCGAATTTATTCACAATATAGAAAATTGAACACTAACTTAATGTGGGAATTGGTTTCTTGTCATTCTGAGCTATAAATCAAAAGTTATGAAAGATTTAGAGCAGACATGGCAAGTTGAACGGCCAGTTAAAATGGACATTGTAAACTGATCATTGGTGCTCATTGAGTTAAAGCTTATAAATAAAAAATAATGCATGGCATCCCGCAGTTTGGGATGGATTTGATTTAATTACTATTTAGTGCCGCCATTTCAAGTTTATTGGGCAGTTAAAGTGATCATTCTAAACTGATCATTGGTGCTCACTGAGTAAAGGCTTATAAATGAAGCATAATGCATGGAATCACACATTTTCGGATAGATTAGATTACTTGGACTCTTAATCTTATCTAGTTCAGTCTCAAATTTTCTCACACTATAGAAAATTAAACTAGCTTAATGTGGGCAATTCATTCGTGTCATTATGACCTATCAATCAAATGTTATGGACGATATAGTGCGGACATGTGAAGTTGATCAGCCAGTTAAAATGATCATTCTAAACTGATCGTTGGTGCTCATTGAGTAAAAGCTTATAAATGAAGAATAATGCATGGCATCACGTAATTTGGGATGGACTAGATTACTTGGACCCTTTGTCATATCCATTTCTGTCTCAATTTTTGTTACTTTATAGAAAATTGAGCACGCTAAACCTGGGCATTGGATTCGTTTGTTTTGGACCTCTAAAGCAAAGTTACGGACGATTTTTTGGGGACATGTCAAGTTGATCGGCGAGTTAAAATGATCATTGGTGCTCATGAAGTAAAAGCTTATAAATGAAAAATAATGCTTGGCATCACACAGTTCGAGATGGATTGGATTACTTGGACGATTTGTCATATCTATTTCTATGTCAAATTTTGTCACAATATAGAAAATTTAGCTAGCTTAACGTGGGCATTGGATTCATGTCAGTCTGAGCTCTAAATCAAAAGTTATGGATAATTTAGTGCGGACATGTTAAGTTGATCGGGCAGTTAAAGTAATCATTCTAAACTTATCATTGGTGCTCATTAAGTAAAGGATTATAAATGAAGCATAATGCATGGAATCACACAGTTTTGAATATATTAGATTACTTGGACGCTTTTTCGTATCTATTTATTTCTCAAATTTTGTCACAATAAAGAAAATTGAGTTTGCTTAACGTGGGCATTGGATTCGTGTCCTTCTAAGCTCTAAATCAAAAATTAAGGACAATTTAGTGCGGAAATGTCAAGGTTAACGGCCAGTTAATATGATTATTGTAAACAGATCATTGGTGCTCATTAAGTAAAGGCTTATAAATGAGGCATAAAACATGGTATCACATAGTTTGGGATAGATTGGATTACTTGGACACTTTGTCGTATATAGTTCTATTTCAAATTTTTGTCACAATATAGAAGATTGAACTAGCTTCATGTGGGCATTGGATTCGTGTCATTCTGAGCTATAAATCAAAAGTTATGGACAATTTAGTCAGAAATGACAAGTTGCTCGGCGAGTTAAAATGATCATTATAAACTGATCATTGGTGATTATTGAGTAAAAGCTTATAAATGAAAAATAATGCATGGCATCACGAAAATTGGGATGGATTGGATTACTTGGACGCTTTGTGGTATCTATTTCTGTCTCAAATTTTGTTACAATATAGGAAATTGAGCTAGCTTAACGTGGGCATTGGATTCGTATCATTCAGAGCTGTGAATCAAAAGTTAAGGATGATTTAGTGCAGACATGTTAAGTTGAGTGGCAAGTTAAAATAAAGACTTATAAATGAAGCATAAAGCATGACATCAAGTAGTTTGGCTAGATCGGATACTTGGACTCTTTTTCGTCTCTATTTCTATCTCAAACTTTCTGAAAATATTGAAAATTGAGTTTGCTTAATGTGTGCACTGGATTCGTATCATTCTGAGCTATAAATCAAAAGTTATGGACCATTTAATGTGGACATGTCAAGTTAATCAGCCCGCTAATATGATTATTCTAAACTAATCATTGGTGCTCATTGAGTAAAAGCTTATAAATGAAAAAGAATGCATGGCATCACGCAGTTTGGGATAAATTAGATTACATGGACGCTTGGTCGTGTTTATTTCTGTCTCAAATTTTGTCACAAAATAGAAAATTGAACTAGCTTAATATGGGCATTGAATTCGTGTCATTCAGAGATACAAATCAAAAGTTATGGACGATGTAGTGCACACATGTCAAGTTGATCGGCGACTTAAAATGATCATTCTAAAGTGATCATTGGTGCTCATTGAGTAACGCATATAAATGAAGAATAATGCATGACATCACACAGTTTGGGATGGACTGGATTACTTGGACGCTTTCTCGTATCTATTTATTTCTCAAATTTTGTCATAAAATTGAAAACTAGGCTACCTTAACATTGGCATTGGCTTCTTGTGTTTCGGAGCTCTAAATCAAAAGTTACGGACGATTTACTGCGGACATGTCAAGTTGATCAGCGAGTTAAATTTATCATTCTAAACTGATCATTGGTAAATGAGGCATAAAGCATGGCATCACGCATTATGGGATAGATTGGTATACTTGGACACTTTGTCGTATCTAATTTCATTTCAAATTTTGTCACAATATAGAAAATTGAACTAGCTTAATATGGACATTAGATTCATGTCATTCTGAACTATAAATCAAATGTTATGGATGATTTAGTGTATACATGACAAGTTGATCGGTCTGTTAAAATGATCATTCTAAACTGATCATTGGGTAAAAGCTTATAAAAGCTTATTGGATTAGAGCTTATAAATGAAAAATAATGCATGTCATCACGCAGTTCTAGAAGGATTGGATTAATTGGATGCTCTGTCGTATCTACTTCTATCTCAAAGTTTGTCACAATATTGAAAATTGAGCTAGCTTAACGTGGGCATTTGAGATTCGTGTCATTGCGAGCTCTAAATCAAAATTTACGGACGACTTAGTGCGGAAATGTAAAGTTGATCGACCAGTTAAAGTGATAATTCTAAATGATCGTTGGTTGTCATTGAGTAAAGGCTTATAAATGAAGCATTATGCATGGCATCACACAGTTTGGGATAGATTGGATTACTTAGACACTTTGTCGTATATATATCTTTCTCAAAAATTTTCACAATATAGATTGGATTACTTGGGCATTGGATTCTTGTGTTTCTAACCTGTAAATCAAAAGTTACGAACGATTTAGTAAGAATATTTAGGGCGGACTTGACAATTTGATCGGCCTGTTGAAATGATCATTCAAAACTGATCATTGGTGCTCATTGAGTAAAAGCTTATAAATGAAAAATAATGCATGGCATCACGCAGTTCGGGATGGATGGGATTACTTGGATGCTTTGTCATATCTATTATTTCTCAAAATTTTTCACAATACAGAAAATTGACCTAGTTTAACATGGGCATTGGATTCGTGTCATTCTGAGCTTTAAATCAAAAGTTTTGGACGATTTAGTGCCGGCATGTCAAGTTGATCGGCCAGTTAAAGTGATCATTCTAAACTGATCATTGGTGCTCATTGAGTCAAGGCTTATAAATGAAACATATCGCATGGCATCACGCAGTTTGGGATAGATTGGATTACTTGGACGTGTTGTTGTATCTAGCTCTGTCTCAAATTTTGTCACAATATAGAAAATTGAACTAGATTAATGTGGGCATTGGATTCGTGTCATTCTGAGCTACAAATCAAAAGTGATGGATGATGTAGTGTAGACATATAAAGTTGATCGGCCAGTTAAAATGATCATTCTAAACTGATCATTGGTGCTCATTGACTAAATGCTTATAAATGAAGAATAATGCATGGCATCACGCAGTTTGGGATGGACTGGATTACTTGGTCGCTTTGTCGTATCTATTATCCCTTAAAATTTGTCACAATACAGAAAATTGAGCTACCATAACGTGGGCATTGGATTCGTGTCATTCCGAGCTTTAAATCAAAAGTTTTGGACGATTTAGTGCGGACATGTCAAGTTGATCGGCTAGTTAAAGTGATCATTCTAAACTGATCATTGGTGCTCATTGAGTCAAGGCTTATCAATGAAACATAACGCATGGCATCACGCAGTTTGGGATAGATTAGATTACTTGGACGCTTTGTCGTATCTAGTTCTGTCTCAAATTTTGTCACTGTATAAAAAATTGAACTAGCTTAATGTGGGAAATTCATTCATGTGTTTCTGACCTTTAAATCAAACGTTACGGACGATTTAGTGCGGACATGTCAAGTTGATCAGTGAATTAAAATGATCATTCTAAACTGATCGTTGGTGCTCATTAAGTAAAAGCTTATAAATGAGGCATAAACAAGGCATCACGCAGTTTGGGATAGATTGGATTACAAAACGCATTGTCATTTCTATTTCTGTTTCAAAGTTTTTCACAACATAGAAAGTTGAACTAGCTTACTGTGGGCATTGGATTCCTGTCATTTGATCGATAAATCAAAATTTATGGAAGATTTAATGCATACATGTCAAATTGATCGGCCAGTTAAAATGATCATTCTAAACTGATCGTTGGTTCTCATTGAGTAAAAGCTTATAAATGAAGAATAATGCATGGCATCATGCAGTTTGGGATGGACTGGATTACTTGGATGCTTTCTCATATCTATTTCTGTTTCAAATATTGTTACACTATAGAAAATTGAGCTAGCTTAATGAGGGCATTGGATTCGTGTGTTTCGGAGCTCTAAATCAAAAGTTACGGACAATTTAGTGCGGACATGTTAAGTTGATCGGCAAGTTAAATGATCATTCTAAACTGATCATTGGTGCTCATTAAGTAAAGGCTAATAAATGAGGCATAAAGCATGGCATCACGCATTATGGGATAGATTGGATTATTTGGACGTTTTCTCGTATCTAGTTCTGTTTCAAAGTTTCTCGCAATATAGAAAATTGAACTAGCTTAATATGGACATTAGATTCATGTTATTCTGAGCTATAAATCAAAAGTTATGGACGATTTAGTGCAGACATGACAAGGTTATTGGCAAGTTAAAATGATCATTCTAAACAGATCATTGGTCATTGGTGCTCATTGGGTAAAAGCTTATAAATGAAAAATAATGCACAGCATCATGCAGTTCTGGAAGGATTGGATTACTTGCATGCTTTGTCGTATCTACTTCTGTCTCAAAGTTTGTCACAATATTGTAAATTGAGCTAGCTTAACGTGGGCATTTCATTTATGTCGTTGGGAGCTCTAAATCAAAAGTTATGAAAGATTTAGTGCGGACATACCAAGTTGATCAGCCAGTTAAAGTGATAATTCTAATCTAATAGTTGGTGCTCATTGAGTAAAGGCTTATAAATGAAGCATTATGCATGGCATCACGCAGTTTAGGATAGATTGGATTACTTGGACGCTTTGTCGTATCTCGTTCTATCTCAAATTTTGTCACAACATAGAAAATTGACCTAGCATAACTTCGGCATTGGATTTGTGTCAATCTGAGCTATAAATCAAAAGTTATGAACGATATAGTGCATACATGTCAAATTGATTGGCCATTTAAAATTATTATTTTCAACTGATCGTTGGTGCTCATTGAGTAAAGGCTAATAAATAAAGAATAATGCATGGCATCACACAGTATGGGATAGACTGGATTAATTGGACGCTTTGTCGTATCTATTTATGTCTCAAATTTTGTCACAATATAGAAGTTTGAGCTAGCTTAACGTGAACATTGGATTCATGTAATTCTGAGCTCTAGATCAAAAGTTACGGACGATTTAGTGCGGACTTATCAAGTTGATTGGCCAGTTAATCTGATTTTTCTAAACTGATCATTGGTGCTGATTGAGTAAAGCCTTATAAATAAAGCATATTGCATGGCATCACACGGTTTTGGATAGATTGGATTACTTGGACGCTTTGTCGTATCTATTTCTGTTTCAAATTTTGTTACACTATAGAACATTGAGCTAGCTTAACGTGGGCATTGGGTCGTGTGTTTTTAAGCTCTAAATCAAAAGTTACGGATGATTTATTGCGGATGATTTAGTGTGGACATGACAAGTTGATGGGCCCGTTAAAATGATCATTCGAAGCTGATCATTGGTGCTTATTGAGTAAAAGCTTATAAATGAAAAATAATGCATGGCATCGCGCAGTTTGGGATGAAAACGATTACTTGGATGCTTTATCGTATCTATTTCTATCTCAAATTGTATTACAATATAGAAAATTGAACTAGTTTAATGTGAGCATTGGATTCGTGTCATTATAAACTACAAATAAAAAGATATGGACGATGTAGTGCAGACATGTCAAGTGGATCGGCCAGTTAAAATGATCATTCTAAACTAATCATTGGTGCTCATTAAGTAACGCTTATAAATGAAGAATATTGCATGGCATCACAAAGTTTGGGATAGATTGGATTACTTGGACGCTTTGTCGTATCTAGTTCTCTCTCAAATTTTGTCACAATATAGAAAATTGAACTAGCTTAATGTGGGAAATTGATTCATGTCTTTCAGACCTATCAATCAAAAGTCATGAACGATATAGTGCATACATGTCAATTTGAACGACCAGTTAAAATGATCAATCTAAACTGATTGTTGGTGCTCACTGAGTAAAAGCTTATAAATGAAGAATAATGCATGGCCTCACGCAGTTTGGGATGGACTGGATTACATGGACGCTTTGTCGTATTTATTTCGGTCTCAAATTTTTTTACACTATAGAAAATTGAGCTAGCTTAACATGAGCACAAGTATCGTGTGTTTCTGACCTCTAAATCAAAAGTTATATACGATTTAGGGCGAATGTTACGTTGATCAGCGAGTTAAAATGATCATTCCAAACTCATCATTGGTGCTCATTGAGTAAAGACTTATGAATGAGGCATAAGGCATGCCATCACGCAGCTTGGGATAGATTGGATTACTTGGACGCTTTGTCGTATCTAGTTTTGTTTCAAAGTTTGTCACAATGTAGAAAATTGACTAGCTTAATATGCGTATTAGGTTCGTGTCATTCTATGCTATAAGTCAAAAGTTATGTACGATTTAGTCCACACATGACAAGTGGATCGGCCTGTTAAAATGATCATTCTAAACTGATCATTGGTGCTCATTGAGTAAAAGCTTATAAATGAAAAATAATGCATGGCATCACGCAGTTCCGGAAGGATTAGGCTTTGTCGTATCTATTTTTTTCTCAAAGTTTGTCACAATATTGAAAATTGAGCAAACTTAACGTGGGCATTTGATTCGTGTTATTCTAAACTCTAAATCAAAAGTTACTGATGATTTAGAGCGGACATGTCAAGTTGATCGGCCAATTAAAGTGATAATTCTAAACTGATCATTAGTGCTGATTTAGTAAAGCTTATAAATGAAGAATAATGCATGGTATCACGCAGTTTGGGATAGATTGGATTACTTGGATGCTTTGTCGTATCTAGTTCTGTTTCAAATTTGGTCACAATTTAGAAAACTGAACTAGCTTAATGTGGGCATTGGATTCGTGGCATTCTGAGCTATAAATCAAAAGCTATGGACGATATAGTGCAGACTTGTCAAGTTGATGGGGCAGTTAAAATGATCATTCTAAACCGATCGTTGGTTCTCGTTGAGTAAAAGCTTATAAATGAAGAATAATGCATGGCGTCACGCAGTTTGGGATAGACTGGATTACTTGGACGCTTTGTCGTATCTATTTATGCCTCAAATTTTGTCACAATATAGAAAACTGAGGTAGCTTAACGTGGGCAATGGATTCGTGTCATTCAAAACTCTAAATAAGAAGTTATGGACAATTTAGTGCGGACATGTCAAGTTGATTGGCCAGTTAAACTGATCATTGGTGCTGATTGAGTAAAGGCTTATAAATGAAGCATAATGCATGGTATCATACAGTTTTGGATAGATTGGATTACTTGGATGCTTTGTCGTATCTATTTCTTTCTCATATTTGGTTACACTATAGAAAATTGAGCTGGCTTGACGTAGCCATTGGATTCGTGTGTTTCCGAGCACTAAATAAAAATTTACGAACGATTTAGTGCGGTCATGTCAAGTTGATTGGCTAGTTAAAATGATCATTCTAAACTGATCGGTTTTACTCATTAAGTAAAGGATTAAAAATGAGGCATAAAACATGGTATCACACAGTTTGGGATAGATTGAATTACTTGACGCATTGTCGTATCTAGTTCTGTTTCAAAGTTTCTCACAACATAGAAAATTAAACTAGCTTAATGTGCGCATTGGATTCGTGTCATTTCAGCTATAAATCAAAAGTTATGAACGATTTAGTGCATACATATCAAATTGATCAGCCAGTTAAAATGATCATTCTAAAATGATCGTCTGTTCTCATTGAGTAAAAGCTTATAAATGAAGAATAATGCGTTGCATCACGCAGTTTGGGATTGACTGGATTACTTGGACGCTTTGTCGTATCTATTTCTGTCTCAAATTCATTAGTGAATTCCCCCGTTGTTAAATCATACCGAGGTTTTTCCATCCACGATCGAAAATAACCATAAGAACCCGAAGAAGACATTTTCTTAAGATTTTTTGTTCTGGTGAAATAGCGAAGGAGCATAGCGTATTTATATTGAAAATTAGAAGATTATCACGAACTTTTAACAGATTATTATGAATTTTGAACAGATTATTACAAATTTTTAACAGATAATCACAAATTTTTAATAGATTATTTTTAAGAATATTCCCGTTTCTGATGGATTTCCGACGGTTTCCGACAACGGCCGGATAATCACAAATTTTTAATAGATTATTCTTAAGAATATTCCAGTTTCCAACGGATTTCCGAAGGTTTCCGACCATGGTTGGATATTTCGGACGACCAACCGATGACACTCGAGGTCAGCCCATCGATATGTTCCCGATGGATTCCATACGCAGAGTAAAAACAACATTCCATCACGAAATTGTCCGAAAAAACCCGACGGTTTATATTTTGTCAGTTTAAGAGAATATCCCGACGGAATGCTTTTGTCAGAAAATAGATGGAAAGCAGTCAGGTTTTACCATCGATTTCTCGACGGTAGTGCAAGCGTCGGGAATTACTGATGGAATACTGACAAAATAATTTCCCTCGGTAGTCCATTGGAAAACCGTCGCATAGGCCTTGGAACATTCAGACGGTTTTATATCCATCAGAAAACCCGTCGGAAATACTAATTTTTTCTTGTAGTGTTTGTCGTATCTATTACTATCTCAAAGTTTGTCACAATATTAAAAATTGAACTAGCTTAACGTGGGCATTTGATTTGTGTCATTCTGAGCTCTAAAACAAAAGTTACGGACGATTTAGAGCAGACATGTCAAGTTGATCAGCAAGTTAAAATGATAATTCTAAACTAATCATTGGTACTGATTGAGTGAAGGCTTAAAATAAAGCATAATTCATGGCATCACATAGTTTGGGAAAGATTGGATTACTTGCATGCTTTGTCGTATCTAGTTCTGTTTCAAATTTTGTCACAATATATAAAATTCAATGGGCATTGGAATCACGGCATTCTGAGCAATAAATCAAAAGTTATTGATTATATAGTGCAGACATGTCAAGTTGATTGGCCAGTTAAAATAATCATTCTAAACTGATCGTTGGTGCTCATTCAGTAAAAGCTTATAAATCAAGAATAACGCATGGCGTCACGCAGTTTGGATAGACTGGATTAATTGGACATTTTGTCGTATATATTTCTGTCTAAAATTTTGTCACAGTATAGAAAATTGAGCTAGCTTAACGTGGGCATTGGATTCGTGTCATTCAAAACTTTAAATCAAAACTTACGGACGATTTAGTGCGGACATGTCAAGTTGTTTGGCCAATTAAAGTGATCATTCTAAACTGATCATTAGTGCAAATTGAGTAAAGGCTTACAAATGAAGCATAATGCATGGTATCACACAGTTTTGGACAGATTGGATTACTTGGATGATTTGTCGTATCTATTTCTGTCTCTAATATTTTACACTATAGAAAATTGAGCTAGCTTAACGTGCCCATTGGATTCATGTGATTCCGACCTCTAAATCAAAAGTTACGAACGATTTAGTGCAAACAATTTAGTGCAGACATGACAAGCTGATCGGCATGTTAAACTGATCATTGGTGCTCATTGAGTAAAAGCTTAAAATGAAAAATAATGCATGGCATCGCACATTTTGGGATCGATTGGATTACTTGTACGATTTTTCGTACCTATTTCTGTCTCAAATTTTTTCACAATATAGAAAATTGAACTAGCTTAATGTGGGCATTGGACTCCTGTCAATCTGAGCTACAAATCAAAAGTTATGGACGATGTAGTGCAGACATGTCAAGTTGATTGGCCAGTTAAAATAATCATTCTAAACTGGTCGTTGGTTCTCATTGAGTAAAAGCTTTTAAATGAAAAATAATGCATGGCATCACGTAGTTTGGGATGGGCTGGAATACTTGGACGCTTTTTCGTATCTATTTCTTTCTCAAAATTTATCACAATATTGAAACTTGAGCTACCTTAACGTGGGCATTTGATTCGTGTCACTCTGAGCTATAAATCAAAATTTATTGATGATTTAGTGCAAACATGGCAAGTTGATCGGCCAGTTAAAGTGATAATTCTAAACTGATCATTGGTGCTGATTGACTGAAGGCTTATAAATAATGCATAATGCATGGCATCATGCAGTTTGGGAAAAGTTGGATTACTTGGACGCTTTGTCGTATCTAGTTCTATTTCAAATTTTGTCAAAATATAGAAAATTGAATGGGCATTGGATTCGTGGCATTCTGAGCTATAAACCAAAAGCTATGGACGATATAGTGCAGACATGTCAAGTTCATTGGCTAGTTAAAAAATAATCATTTTAAACTGGTCGTTTGTGCTCATTGAGTAAAAGCTTATAAATGAAGAATAACGCATGGCGTCACGCCGTTTGGGATAGACTGGATTAATTGGAGATTTTGTCGTATCTATTTCTATCTATAATTTCGTTACAATATAGAAAATTGAGCTAGCTTAATGTTGGCATTGGATTCGTGTCATTCAAAACTCTAAATCAAAACTTACGAACGATTTAGTGCGGACATGTTAAGATGATTGGCCAGTTTAAGTGATCATTCTAAACTGATTATTAGTGCAGATTGAGTAAAGGCTTATAAATGAAGCATAATGCATGGCATCACACAGTTTTGGATAGACTGGATTACTTGGATGCTTTGTAGTATCTATTTCTGTCTCTAATTTTGTTACACCATAGAAAATTGAGCTAGCTTAACATGCCCATTGGATTCATGTGATCCCGAGCTCTAAATCAAAAGTTATAAACGATTTATTGCAAACAATTTAGTGCGGACATGACAAGTTGATCGGCCTGTTAAACTGATCATTGGTGCTTATTGAGTAAAAGCTTAGTAATGAAAAATAATGCATGGCATCATGCAGTTTGGGATGGATTGGATTACTTGTACGCTTTGTCGTATTTATTTCTGTGTCAAATTTTGTCACAATATAGAAAATTGAACTAGCTTAATGTGGGCATTGGATTTGTGTCATTCCGAGCCACAAATCAAAAGTTATGGACGATGTAGTGCATACATGTCAAGTTGATCGGCCAGTTAAAATGATCATTCTCAACTAATCTTTGGTTCTCATTAAGTAAAAGCTTATAAATGAAGAATAATGCATGGCATCACGCAGTTTGGGATGGGCTAGAATACTTGGAAGCTTTTTCGTATCTATTTCTATATCAAAGTTTGTCACAATATTGAAAATTGAGCTAGCTTAACGTGGGCATTTGATTTGTGTCATTCCGAGCTAAGAATAAAACGTTAGTGGTGATTGAGTGAAGGCTTATAAATAAAGCATAACGCATGGCATCACGCAGTTTGGGAAAGATTGGATTACTTTGATGCTTTGTCGTATCTAGTTCTGATTCAAATTTTTTCACAATATAGAAAATTGAAGGGGCATTGGATTCGTGGAATTCTGAGCTATAAATCAAAAGCCGTGGATGATATAGTGGAGACATGCCAAGTTGATTGGCCAGTTAAAATGATCATTCTAAACTGATCGTTGGTGCTCATTGAGTAAAAGCTTATAAATGAAAAATAATGCATGGCGTCACGTAGTTTGGGATAGACTGCATTACTTGGACATTTTGTCGTATCTATTTCTGTCTAAAATTTGGTCACAGTATAGAAAATTGAGCTAGTTTAATGTGGGCATTGCATTCGTGTCATTCAGAACTCTAAATCAAAAGTTACGGACGACTCAATCCAGACATGTCAATTTGATTAGCCAGTTAAAGTGATCATTGGTGCTGATTGAGTAAAGGCTTATAAATGAAGCATAATGCATGGCATCACATAGTTTTGGATAGACTAGATTACTTGGATGCTTTATCGTATCTATTTTTGTCTCTTATTTTGTTTCACTATAGAAAATTGAGGTAGCTTAACGTGGCCATTGGATTCATGTGTTTCCGAGCTCTAAATAAAAAGTTACGGATGACTTATTGCAAATGATTTAGTGTGGACATGACAACTTGATCGGCCTGTTAAACTGATCATTCGTGCTCATTGAGTAAAAGCTTATAAATGAAAAACAATGCATGGCATCACGCAGTTCGGGATGGATTGGATTACTTGTATACTTTGTCGTATCTATTTCTCTGTAAAATTTTGTCACAATATAAAAAATTGAAGTAGTTTAATGTGGGCATTGGATTCGTGTCATTCTGAGCTACAAACCTAAAGTTATGCACGATGTAGTGCAGATATGTCAAGTTGATTGGCCAGTTAAAAGATCATTAAAAACTGATCGTTGATTCTCATTGACTAAAAGCTTATAAATGAAAAATAGTGCATGGCATCACCCAGTTTGTGATGGACTGGATTACTTGTACGCTTTTTTGTATCTATTCTATCTCAAAGTTTGTCATGATATTGAAAATTGAGCTAGCTTAACGTGGACATTTGATTAGTGTCATTCTCAGCTCTAAATCAAAAGTTACGGACAATTTAGTGCAGAAATGTCAAGTTGATATGCCAGTTAAAGTGATAATTCTAAACTAATCATTGGTGTTGATTGAGTTAAGGCTTATACATGAAGCATAATGCATGGCATTACACAACTTTGGATAGATTGGATTACTTGGATGCTTTGTCGTATCAATTTCTGTTTCTTATTTTGTTACAATATAGAAAATTGAGGTACCTTAAAGTGGGCATTGGATTCATGTGTTTCCGAGCTCTAAATAAAAAGTTACAGACGATTTAGTGTAAACGATTTGGGACGGACATGACAAGTTGATCGGCCAGTTAAACTGATCATTGGTGCTCATTGGATTCGTGGCATTCGGAGCTATAAATCAAAAGCTATGAAAGATATAGTGCAGATATGTCAAGTTGACTGGCCAGTTAAAATGATCATTCTAAACTGATCGTTGGTGCTCATTGAGTATAAGCTTATAAATGAAGAATAATACATGGCGTCACACAGTTTGGGATAGATTGGATTACATGGACGCTTTCTCGTATCTATTTCTGTCCGAAATTTTGTCCCAACATAGAAAATTGAGCTAGCTTAACGTGGGCATTGGATTCGTGTCATTCACAACTCTAAACAAACGTTACAGATGATTTTGCAGACATGTCAAGTTGATTGGCCAGTTAAAGTGATCATTCTAAACTGATCATTGGTGCTTATTGAGTAAAGGCTTATAAATGAAGCATAATGCATGGCATCACACAGTTTTGGATAGATTGGATTACTTGAATTCTTTGTCGTATCTATTTTCTTATCAAATTTTGTTACACAATAGAAAATTGAGTTAGCTTAATGTGGCAATTGAAATCGTGTGTTTCTGAGCTCTAAATCAAAAGTTACGGATGATTTAGGGCGAACGAATTAGTGTGGAAACGTCAAGTTGATTGGCCAGTTAAAATGATCATTTTAAACTTATCATTGGTGGTCATTGAGTAAAAGCTTATAAATGAAAAATAATGCATGGCATCACGCAGTTTCCTATGGATTTGATTACTTGGATGCTATATCGTATCTATTTCTGTCTCAAATTTTGTCACAATATAGAAAATTGAGCTAGCTTAATGTGGGCATTGGATTCATGTCATTCGGAGCTACAAATCAAAAGTTATAGATGATGTAGTGCAGACATGTCAAGTTGATCATCCCGTTAAAATGTTCATTTTAAACTGATCATTGGTGCTCATTGAGTAAAGGCTTATAAATAAAGCATAATGTCTAGCATCAATTAGTTTGGGATAGATTGGATTACTTGGACGCTTTGTTGTATCGAGTTCTGTTTCAAATTTTGCCACAGTATAGAAAATTGAACTAGCTTAATGTGGAAAATTGATTCTTGTCATTCTGACATATATATCAAAAGTTATGGACGATATAGTGCATACATGTAAAATTGATTGTCCAGTTAAAATGATCATTATAAACTGATCATTGGTGCTCATTGAGTAAAAGCTTACAAATGAAGAATAATGCATGGCGTCACGTAGTTTGGGATGGATTGGATTACTTGAAAAATTGAGCTAGCTTAACGTTGGCATTGGATTCGTGTCATTCAGAGCTCTAAATCAAAAGTTACGGATGATTTAGTGTAGACATGTCAAGTTGATTGGCCAGTTAAAGTGATCATTCAAAACTGATCATTGATGCTCATTAAGTAAAGGCTTATAAATGAAGCCTAAAGAATGACATCACGCAGTTTGGCATGTATTGGATTATTTGGACGCTTTGTCGTATCTATTTCTCTCTCAAACTTTTTCACAATATAGAAATTGAGCTAGCTTAACGTGGGCACTAGATTCCTGTCATTCCGAGCTCTAAACCAAAAGTTACGATGATTTAGTGAGGACATGTCAAGTTGATCAGCCTGTTAAAGTGATCATTCAAAACTGATCATTGGTGCTCATTAAGTAGAGACTTATAAATGAAGCATAAAGAATGGCATCATGCAGTTTGGGATGGATTAAATTACTTGGACGCTTTGTCGTAGCTATCTCTGTTTCAAACTTTGTACCATTTTGAAAATTTAGCTAGCTTAACGCGGGCACTGGATTCGTGTCATTCCGAGCTGTAAATCAAAATTTACGGATGATTTAGTGCGGACATATCAAGTTGATCGGCCAGTTAAAGTGATCATTCTACACTGATCATTGGTGCTCATTGAGTAAAGGCTTATAAATGAAGCATAATGTATCGTGTCACATAGTTTTAGATAGATTGGATTACCTTGGATGCTTTGTCGTATCTATTTCGTCTCAAATTTTGTTACAATATAGAAAATTGAGCTAGCTTAACATGAGCATTTGATTCGTGTGTTTCGGAGCTCAAAATCAAAAGTTATGGATGATCTAGTGCGGACATGTCAAGTTGATCGACCTGTTAAAGTGATGATTCTAAACTGATCATTGGTGCTCATTAAATAAAGGCTTATAAACGAAGCATAATGCATCGCATCAAGCAGTTTAGATTGATTGGATTACGGTACGCTTTGTCGTCTCTATTTCTGTCTCAAAATGAGTCAAAATATAGAAAATTGAGCTAGCTTAGTGTGGGCATTGGATTCCTGTCATTCTGAGCTCTAAATCAAAAGTTATGGATGATTTAGTGTGCACATGTCAAGTTGATTGTCGAGTTAAACTGATCATTCTAAACTAATCATAAGTGCTCATTGAGTAAAGGCTTATAAATGAAGCATAATGCATGGCAGCATACAATTTTGGATAGATTGGACTACTTGGACACTTTGTCATATTTATTTCTGTCTCAAATTTTGTTACAATATAGAAAATTGAGCTAGCTTAACGTGAGCATTGGATTCATGTGTTTCTAAACTCTAAATCAAAAGTTACGGACGATTTGGGCGAATGTCAAGTTGATCGGCCAGTTAAAAGTGATAATTCTAAACTGATCATTGTTGCCCATTAAATAAATGGTTATAAATGAAGCATAATGCATGGCATCAAACATTTTGGATAGACTAGATTACTTGGATGCTTTTTTGTATCTCTTTCAGTCTCAGATTTTGTTACAATATAGAAAATTGAGCTAGCTTAACGTGGGCTTTTGATTTGTGTGTATGTGAGCTCTAAATCAAAAGTTGTGGATGATTTAGTGTGTACATGTCAAGTTGATTGGCTAGTTAAAGTGATTTCTAAACTGATCATTGGGTTGATTAAGTAAAGGCTAATAAAAGAAGCATAAAGCATGACATCACGCAGTTTGTTATAAATTGGATTACTTGGATGCTTTGTCGTGTCTATTTCTATTTGAAATTTTGTTAGAATATAGAGAATTGAGCTAGATTAACATGGGTATTGGATTTGTGTCCTTCTGAGATCTAAATCAAAAGTTATGTGTAATTTAATGTAGAAATGTCAAGTTCATCGGTCTGTTAAAGTGATTATTATAAACTGATCATTGGTGCTCATTAAGTAAAGGCTTATAAATGAACCATAAAGCATGACATCATGCAGTTTGGGAAAGATTGGATTACTTGTACGCTTTGTCGTCTCTATTTTTGTCTCAAAGTTTTTCAAAAAATTGAGAATTGAGCAGCTTAACGTGCGCATTGGATTCGTGTCATTCTGAGCTCTAAATCAAAAGTTACGGACGACTTAGTGCAGAAATGTCAAGTTGATCGGCCAGTTAAAGTGATCATTCAAAACTGATCCATGGTGCTCATTAAGTAAAGGGTTATAAATGAAGCATAAATCATGGCATCATGCATTTTGGGATAGATTGGATTACTTGTACGCTTTGTCGTCTCAATTTTTGTCTCAAACTTTGTCACAGTATAGAAAATTGAGCTAGCTTAGCGTGGACACTGTATTCGTGTCATTCCGAGCACTTAATCAAAAGTTATAGACGATTTAGTGCGGACATCTCAAGTTGATTGGCCTGTTAAAGTGATTATTCTAAACTGATCATTCTAAAGGCTTAAAAATGAAGCATAGTGCATGGCATCAAGTTTTTTGGGATAGATTGGATTACTTGGATGCTTTGTCATCCCCATTTCTGTCACAAATTTTGTCATAAAACAGAGAATTGAGCTAGCATAACGTGGGCATTGGATTCGTGTAATTATGATCTCTAAATCAAAAGTTATGGATGATTTAGTGTGAACATGTCAAGTTGATCGGCCAGTTAAAGGAATCATTCTAAAGTGATCATTAGTGCTCATTGAGTAAAGGCGTATAAATGAATCATAATGCATGGCATCACACAGTTTTATGATAGATTAGATTAATTGCATGCGTTGCCCTATCTATTTCAGTCTCAAATCTTGTTACAATATAGAAAATTGAGCTACCTTAACGTAGGCCTTGGATTCATGTGTTTCTAAGCTCTAAATAAAAAGATACGGACGATTTTGTGCGTACATGTAGAACTGATCGCCCAGTTAAAGTGATCATTCTAAACTGATCATTGGTGCTCATTGAGTAAAGGCTTATAAATGAAGCATAATACATGGCATCAAACAGTTTTCGATAGATTGTATTACTTGGACGCTTTTTCATATCTATTTCTGTCTCAAATTTTGTTACAATATAGAAAATTGATCTAGATTAACGTGGGCATTGGATTCATGTATTTCCGAGCTCTAAATCAAAAGTTAGGGACGATTTAGTGCAGACATGTCAAGTTGATCGGCAAGTTAAAGTGATAATTCTAAACTGATCATTGGTGCTCATTAAGTAAAAGCTAATAAATGAAGCAAAAACCATGGCATCACACAATTTGGGATAGATTGGATTACTTGAACGGTTTGTCATCTCTATTTCCGTTCCAAATTTTGTCAAAATATAGAAAATTGAGCTACCTTAAGTGGGCATTGGATTCGTGACATTCTGAGCTGTAAATCAAAAGTTACAAATGATTTAGTGCAGAAATGTCAAGTTGATCGGCCAGTTAAAGTGATCATTCAAAACTAATCATTGGTGCTCATTAAGTAAAGGCTTGTAAAAGAAGCATAAAGCATGGCATCACACATTTTAGGATAGATTGGATTACTTGTACGCCTTGTGGTCTCTATTTCTGTCTCAAACTTTGTCACAATATAGAAAATTGAGCTAGGTTAAAACGTGGGCACTGGATTTGTGTCATTCCGAGCTCTAACTCAAAAGTTACGTACGATTTAGTGCGGATATGTCAAGTTGATCGGCCAGTTAAAATGATCATTATAAACTGATCATTGGTGCTCATTAAATAAAGGCTTATTAGTGAGGCATAATGCATGGCATAAAGCTGTTTGGGATAGATTGGATTACTTGGACGCTTTGTCGTCTCTATTTCTGTCTCAAATTTTGTCAAAATATAGCCTAACGTTGGCATCTGATTCATGTCATTCTGAGTTGTAAATCAATTGTTACGTACGATTTAGTGCGGATATGTCAAGTCGATTGGCCAGTTAAAGTGATCATTCTAAACTGATTATTGGTGCACATTGAGTAAAGGCTTATAAATGAAGCATACGGCATGACATCACGCAGTTTGGGATAGATTTGATTACTTGGACGCTTTGTCATATCTAGTTCTGTCTCAAATTTTGTCACAATTTTGAAAATTGAACTAGCTTAATGTGCGCATTGGATTCGTGTCATTTTGAGCTATAAATCAAAATTTATGGACGATTTAGTGCATAAATCAAAAGTTACTGGACGATTTAGTGCATAAATCAAAAGTTACTGGACGATATACTAACCAGTTAAAACAATGATTATAAACTGATCACTGGGGCTCATTGAGTAAAAGCTTATAAATAAAAAATAGTGCATGACATCACGCAGTTTAGGATGGATTGGATTACTTGGATGCTTTGTCGTATCTATTTCTACCTCAAAATTTGTCACAATATAGAAATGGAGCTAGCTTAACGTGGGCAAATGATTCGTGTTATTATGAGCTTTAAATCAAAAGTTACGAACGATTTAGTGTGGACATGTCAAGTTGATCGGCCAATTAATGTCATCATTCTAAACTTATCATTGGTGCTCATTGAATAAAGGCTTATTAATGAAGAATTATGCATGGCAACACACACTTTTGGATATATTGGATTACTTGGACACTTTGTCTTATCTATTTATGTCTGAAATTCTGTTACAATATAAAAAATTGAGCTAACTTAACGTGGGCATTCGATTCGTGTGTTTCTAAGCTCTAAATCAAAAGTTACGTACGATTTAGTGCGTACATGTCAAGTTTATCGGCGAGTTAAACTGATCATTCTAAAGTGATCATTGGTGCTCATTAAGTAATGCTTTTAAAATGAAGCATAAAGCATGGCATTATGCTGTTTGGTATAAATTGGATTACTTGGATGTTTTTTCGTCTCTATTTGTGTCTCAAATATTGTCAAAATATAGAGAATTGAGATAGCTTAATATGGGCATTGGATTTCTGTCAATATGAGCTCTAAATCAAAAGTTACGTACGATTTAGGGCGGACACGACAAGTTGATCGGCCAGGTAAAGTGATCATTCTAAACTGATCATTGGGGCTCATTAACTGAAGTTAAATTTTGCCAAAGAATGGCATCACGCAATTGGGGATAGTTTGGATTACTTGGATGCCTTGTCGTTTCTACTTCTGTCTCAAATTTTGTCAAAATATAGAACATTTATCTAGCTTAACGTGGGAATTCGATTCGTGTCATTATAAGCTCAAATAAAGAGGTAGGGACAATTTACTGAGGTCATGTCAAGTTGATCAGCAAGTTAATATGATTATTCTAAACTAATCATTGGTGCTCATTGAGTAAACGCTTTAAAATGAAGTATAATGCATGGCATCAAATAGTTTTCGATTGATTGGATTACTTGGATGCTTTGTCATATCTATTTCTGTCTAAAATGTTGTTATAATATAGAAAATTGATCTAGATTAACGTGAAGTCTAGATTCGTGTCATTCTGAGCTCTAAATCAAAAGTTACGGACGATTTAGTGAAGAGAAGTCAAGTTGAGAGTCTACTTAAAGTGATCATTCTATACAGATCATTGATACTCATTTAGTAAAGGCTTATAAATGAAGCATAATGCATGGCATCACGCAGTTTGAGATAAATTGGATTACTTGTACGCTTTGTTGTATCTAGTTTTGTCTCAAATTTTGTCACAATATAGAAAATTGATCTACCTTAACGTGACATTGTATTCGTGTCCGCCTGAGCTCTAAATCATAAGTTACGGACGACTAAGTGCAGTCATGTCAAGTTGATCGTCCAGTTAAAGTGATCATTCTAAACTGATCATTGGTGCTCATTGAGTAAAGGCTTATAAATGAAGCATAATGCATGGCATCTTACAGTTTTGGATAGATTGGATTAGCTGGACGGTTTATCGTATCTATTTCAATCTCAAATTTTGTTACAATATAGAAACTCGAGCTCTCTTAACGTGGGCATTGGATTCGTATCATTCTAAGCTATAAATCAAAAATTACAGACCATTTAGTGTGGACTTATCAAATTGATCGGACAGTTAAAGTGATCATTCTAAATTGATCATTGGTGCTCTTTAAGTAAAGGCATATAAATCAAGCATAAAGCATGGAATCACGCAGTTTGGGATAGATTGGATTATATTGAGGCTTTGTCGTCTCTATTTCTATCTCAAATTTTTTGAAAATATAGAAAATTTAGCTAGCTTAACGTGGGCATTGGATCCGTGTTATTCTTAGCTCTAAATAAAAAGTTACGGACGATTTTTTATGGACATGTCAAGTTGATCGGCCAGTTAATATGATTATTCTAAACTGATAATTGGTGCTCATTGGGTAAACACTTATAAATGAAACATAATGCAGGGCATCGTTGAGTTTGGGATAGATTGAATTATTTGGACGCTTTGACATAACTAGTTGATACAAGCCTCGATTCAAGGCTTATATGCGCGTGGGCTGTTTGGAGAAGGTTAGGTGAGAAACTCGACCTTAGACTTCTTGGATAGGGGTTTTTGGGTTGGTATTTGTTGGAAGGGTGAAGTGAACCACACGAGGGGTGATGAACCTCGTGATAAATCACAAACTTAGAGCTAGGAGGGCTGGTCTCAACTAGGTTTCTAAGCGCACAAGATTCTTGAGTGAAAACTTGTAAGAAAATTTGATATTTATTAATTAGCAAAAAGGTTGTTGAACTACAATGCTGGAAGGAGCCTTATTAATATGCTGGACAGCTTGACCTTCTAGGGTCGACTCAAATAAGAAAAGGAAAATTTACAAAAGTGCACAAAAGGAAAAGATACAAAAGTGTATAATCGAAAAAGGACCTATTCCTAAAATTTTTTTGACTCAATAAATGTAAATATTCTATATCCTACCCTGCAAAACAGAAAGAGGCAAATATTCTTATTGAAAACTTACCTTACTTACCCCACGGCCAAGAAATGGAAGGTGGCCGTCCATGTGGCATGCACACGCCTTGCTCCTAGTCTTCGACTTGGAGTAGGTTTAGGAATCTTTGGGCCCTAACCTCTCTTGCCACTTAAGCCCATGTCTCTAATGTCCCTTGTGTTGTTGAGAAGCCTTTGGACTCTTCTTTGCACTTCTGGCCCATTGCCCTTAGTTGATCATCCTCTAGGAGCTTGTCGACCCATAAGCTGAACTTGTGGAAGAGTGCTCTTGATCTGCTCCTTGTCATTGCTCCTGGTGGCACTACTGGTGTGGAGACTTCCTCTAGATGCATGTCCTGAAGCTGGTAGCTTATCTGGTCTGAGTTTCCTTGTGTAGAAGTAGAAATGCTTGTGCACTCGGCTGGATCGGCTGTACCGGCTTGACTGTGCGAGGTACTGGCCGGAATGCCTTCAGGACCGGCCAAGTTGATCCTGGAGTTGGTGGCATCACCAAGGGGACCGGCGGTGTCATCCTATTTAGTGCTGAGATGTCAAGTACGTTGATCGGCCAGCTAAAGTGATCATTTTAAACTAATCATTGTGCTCTTTAAGTAAAGCCTTATAAATGAAGCATAAAGCATGGCATCACCAAATTTAGGATAGATTGGATTACTTGTATGCTTTTTCGTCTCTATTTCTGTCTCAGATTTTCGGACAATATAGAAAATTGAGCTAGGTTAACGTGGGAATTCAGTTGGTGTCATTCTGAGCTCTAAATCAAAATTTATAGACGATTTAGTGTGAACATGTCAAGTAGATCAGTCAGTTAAAGTGATCATTCAACACTGAACATTGGTGCTCATTGAGTAAAGGCTTATAAATGAAGCATAATGCATGGCATCACACAGTTTTGGATAGATTTGATTACATGGACGCTTTTTCGTATCTATTTTTGTCTCAAATTCTGTTACAATAGGAAATTGAGCTAGCTTAACGTGGATATTAGATTCTTATCATTCTGAGCTGTAAATCAAAATTTACGGACGATTTACTGCGGACATGTCAAGTTGATCGGCCAGTAAAAGTTATCATTCTAAACTGAACATTGGAGCTCATTAAGTAAAGGATTATAAATAAAGCATAAAGCATGGAATCACACAGTTTGGGATAGGTTGGATTGCTTGCATGGTTTTCGTCTCTATTTCTATGTCAAAGTTTGTCCCAATATAGAAAATTTAGCAAGTTTAACGTGCGCATTGTATTCGTGTCATTATCAGCTCAAAATTAAAAGTTACAGACGATTTACTGCGGACATGTCAGGTCTATCGGCCATGTGATATGATTATTCTAAACTGATCATTGGTGCTCATTGAGTAAAGACTTCTAAATGAAGCATAATGCATGGCATCACAAAGTTTGTGATATATATGATTACTTGGACGCTTTGTCGTATCTATTTTGTCTCAAATTTTGTTACAATAAAGAAAATTAGGCTAACTTAACGTGGGCATTGGATTCATGTCATTATGAGCTCTAAATCAAAAGTTATGGACGATTTAGTGCGGACATGTCAAGTTGATCGGCCACGTAATATGATTATTCTAAACTGATCGTTTGTGCTCATTAAGTAAATGCTTATAAATGAAGCATAATGCATGACATCACATATTTTTGGATAGATTAGATTATTTGGACGCTTTGTTGTACCTATTTCTGTCTCAATTGTTGTTACAATATTGAAAATTGAGCTACCTTAACGTGGACATTGGATTTGTGTCATTCCGAGCTCTAAATCTAAAGTTATGGACGATTTAGTGTAGAAATATCAAGTTGATCGGCCATTTAAAGTTATCATTTTAAACTGATCATTGGTGCTCTTTAAGTAAAGGCTTATAAATGAAGATACAACATTGCATCACGTAGTTGTGGATAAATTGGATTACTTGTACGCTTTGTCGTCTCCATTTCTGTCTCAAATTTAGTCAAAATAGAGAAAATTTAGCAAGTTTAATGTGTGCATTGGATTCGTGTCATTCTAAGCTCAAAATTAAAAGCTACGGACAATTTACTTTGGACATGTCAAGTTGATCGGCCTGTTAATATGATTATTCTAAACTGCTCATTGGTGATCAATGAGTAAAGACTTCTAAATGAAGCATAATGCATAGCATCACACAGTTTTGGATATATTTGATTAGTTGGACGCTTTGTCGTATATATTTTTGTCACATATTTTGTTACAATATATAAAATTGAGCTCTTAATGTGGATAATGGATTTGTGTCAATATGAGCTCTAAATCAAAACTTACGGACGATTCACTGCACACATATCAAGTTGAATGGCCATTTAAAGTTATGATTTTAAACTGATCATTGGTGCTCTTAAAAAAACGGCTTATAAATGAAGCATACAACATTGCATCACACAGTTTGGGATAGATTGGATTGCTTGGACACTTTGTCATCTCTATTTTTGTCTCAAATTTTGTGAAAATATAGAAAATTAAGCAAGATTAACGTGGGTATTGATTTGTATCATTCTAAGCTCAAAATCAAATTTTTATGGAAAATTTAGTGCTCCACGTCAAGTTGATCGGCCTATTAATATGATTATTCTAAACTGATGATTTGTTCTCATTGAGTAAAGGCTTCTAAATGAAGCATAATGCATTGCATCACACGGTTTTGGATAGATTGGATTACTTGTATGCTTTGTCTTATCTTTTTTTTGTCTCAAATTTTGTTACAATATAGAAAATTGAGCTAGCTTAACGTGGGCATTAGATTTGTCTCATTTTGAGCTCTAAATCAAAAATTAGAGACGATTTACTGCAGACATGTCAAGTTGATCGCCCACTTAAAGTTATCATTCTAAACTGGTCATTGGCGCTCTTTAAGTAAAGGCTTATAAATGAATCATAAAGTGTGGCATCACGCGGTTTGAGAAAGATTGGATTAGTTGGACGCTTTGTCGTCTCTATTTCTGTCTCAAATTTTGTCAAAATATAGGAAATTTAGCAAGATTAATGCGGGCATTGATTCTTATCATTCTGAGCTCAAAATCAAAAGTTACGGACGATTTAATGCGACATGTCAAGTTGGTCGGCCAGTTAATATGATTATTCGCAACTGATCATTGGTGCTCATTGAGTAAAGGCTTATAAATGAAGCATAATGCATGGCCTCACATAGTTTTGGATATATTGGATTACTTGTACGCTTGGTAGTCTCAATTTCTTTCTCAAATTTTGTTAAAATATAGAAAATTTATCTAGCTTAACGTGAGCAATGGATACGTGTCATTCAGAGTTCAAAATCAAAAGTTACTGACGATTTGGTGCGGACATGTCAAGTTCATCGGTCAGTTAATATGATTATTCTAAATTGGTCTCTCGTGCTCATTGAGTAAAGGCTTATAAATGAAGCATAATGCATGTCATCACACAGTTTTTAATAGATTGGAATACTTGGACGATTTTTCGTATGTATATTTCTGTCTCAAATTTTGTTACAATGTAGAAAGTTGAGCTAGCTTAATGTGGGCATTGGATATGTGTCATTCTACAGTCCAAATCAAAGTTATGGACGATTTACTGCGGAAATGTCAAGTTGATTGGCCAATTAAAATAATCATTGTAAACTGATCATTGGAGCTCATTAAGTAAACGCGTATAAATGAAGCATAAAGCATGACATCACGCAGTTTGGGATAGATTAGATTACTTGCATGCTTTGTCATCTCTATTTCTATCTCAAATTTTGTCCAAATATAGAAAATTTAGCAAGCTTAACGTGCGCATTGTATTCGTATTATTCGGAGCTCAAAATCAAAAGTTAGGGAAGATTTACTGCAGACATGTGAGGTTTATCGGCCAGTTAATGAAGCATAAAGCATAGCATAGCACAGTTTAGGATAGATTGGATTACTTAGACGCTTTTTCATCTCTATTTCTGTCTCAAATTTTGTCACAATATAGAAAATTAAGCTAGCTTAACGTGGGCATTGGATTCGTGTCATTATGAGCTCAAATCGAAAATTACGAACGATTTGGTGCATACATGTCAACTTAATCGGCCAGTTAATATGATTATTCTAAACTGATCATTGGTGCTCAATGAGTAGAGGCTTATAAATGAAGCATAATGCACGACATCTTACAGGTTTGAATAGATTGGCTTGCTTGGACACTTTGTCGTATCTATTTCTCTCTCAAATTTTGCTACAATATAGAAAATTGAGCTACCATAACGTGGGTACTGGATTCGTGTAATTCTGAGCTCTAAATCAAAAGTTACATACTATTTAGTGCATAGCTGTCAAGTTGATCAGCCAGTTAAAGTGATCATTGGTGCTCTTTAAGTAAAGGCTTATAAATGAAGTACAAAGCATGGCATCACGAATTTTTGGATAGATTGGATTACTTGGATGATTTGTCGTCTCTATTTCTGTCTCAAATTTTGTGGCAATATAGAAAATTGATCTAGCTTAACGTGGGCATTCGATTGGTGTCATTCTGAGCTCTAAATCAAAAGTTAGAGACGATTTAGTGCGGACATGTCAAGTATATTTGTCAGCTAAAGTGATCATTCTAGACTTATCATTGTTGCTCATTGAGTAAAGGCTTCTAAATGAAACAATGCATGGCATCACACAGTTTTGGATAGATTTGTTTACTTGGATGATTTGTCGTATCTATTTTTTTCTCAAATTCAGTTACAATAGAAAATTGAGCTAGCTTAATGGGATATTGGATTCTTGTCATTCTGAGATGTAAATCAAAATTTACGGACGATTTATTGCGGACATGTCAAGTTGATCGGCCAGTTAAAGTTATCATTCTAAACTGGCCGTGGGTGCTACTTAAGCAAAAGCTTATAAATGATGCATAAAGCACGACATCACGCAGTTTGGGAAAGATTGGATTACTTGGACGCTTTGTCGTCTCTATTTCTGTCTCAAATTTTGTTAAAATATAGAAAATTTAGCAAGATTAACGTGGGCATTGATTCGTATCATTCTAAGCTCAAAATAAAAATTGAGTTAGAATAACATGGGTACTGGATTCGTGTAATTCTGAGCTCTAAATCAAAACTTACATACTATTTAGTGCGGAGCTGTCAAGTTTATCATCCAGTTAAAGTGATCATTGGTGCTCTTTAAGTAAAGGCTTATAAATGAAGCATAAAGCAGGGCATCACGAAATTTAGGATAGATTGGATTAATTGGATGATTTGTCGTCTCTATTTCTGTCTCAAATTTTGTGACAATATAGAAAATTGAGCTACCTTAACGTGGACAGTCGATTGGTGTCACTCTGAGCTCTAAATGAAAAGTTAGAGATGATTTAGTGCGGACATGTCAAGTATATCGCTCAGTTAAATTGATCATTCTAGACTGATCATTGTTGCTCATTGAGTAAAAGCTTCTAAATGAAACAATGCATGGCATCACACAGTTTTGGATAGATTTGTTTACTTGGACGATTTGTCGTATCTATTTTTTTCTCAAATTCAGTTACAATAGAAAATTGAGCTAGCTTAATGGGATATTGGATTCTTGTCATTCTGAGATGTAAATCAAAATTTACGGACGATTTATTGCGGACATGTCAAGTTGATCGGCCAGTTAAAGTTATCATTCTAAACTGGCCGTGGGTGCTACTTAAGCAAAGGCTTATAAATGATGCATAAAGCACGACATCACGCAGTTTGGGAAAGATTGGATTACTTGGACGCTTTGTCGTCTCTATTTCTGTCTCAAATTTTGTTAAAATATAGAAAATTTAGCAAGATTAACGTGGGCATTGATTCGTATCATTCTAAGCTCAAAATAAAAATTGAGTTAGAATAACATGGGTACTGGATTCGTGTAATTCTGAGCTCTAAATCAAAAGTTACATACTATTTAGTGCGGAGCTGTCAAGTTTATCGTCCAGTTAAAGTGATCATTGGTGCTCTTTAAGTAAAGGCTTATAAATGAAGCATAAAGCAGGGCATCACGAAATTTAGGATAGATTGGATTAATTTGATGATTTGTCGTCTCTATTTCTGTCTCAAATTTTGTGACAAAAACGAAAATTGAGCTAGCTTAACGTGGACAGTCGATTGGTGTCATTTTGAGCTCTAAATGAAAAGTTAGAGACGATTTAGTGCGGACATGTCAAGTATATCGCTCAGTTAAATTGATCATTCTAGACTGATCATTGTTGCTCATTGAGTTAAGGCTTCTAAATGAAACAATGCATGGCATCAGACAGTTTTGGATAGATTTGTTTATTTGGACGCTTTGTCGTATCTATTTTTTTTTCAAATTCAGTTACAATAGAAAATTGAGCTAGTTTAATGGTATATTGGATTCTTGTCATTCTGAGCTATAAATCAAATTTACGGACGATTTATTGCGGACATGTCAAGTTGATCGGCCAGTTAAAGTTATCATTCTAAACTGGCCATTGGTGCTACTTAAGTAAAGGCTTATAAATGATGCATAAAGCATGACATCACGTAGTTTTGGAAAGATTGGATTACTTGGACGCTTTGTCGTCTGTATTTTTGTCTCAAATTTTGTTAAAATATAGAAAATTTAGCAAGCTAGACGTGGATATTGATTCGTATCATTCTAAGCTCAAAATCAAAACTTTACGGAAAATTTAGTGCGGCACATCAAGTT
>JAENJI010000013.1:9836509-9937751 GCA_018901935.1 Pugionium cornutum | reverse complement strand
TTCAGCTAAGTTGAAATCCGTATTTATCAGCAACCTGCTTGCAGCAGATAAAGGGGATAATCCATCTCTACATCCTTTATACAAAGGCTGCTTGGATGCATCTAACATATCAAAAAATTTATGGGCTTCCAAATTAGGTTCCTCTATTCTGCTACTATCTGCAATGTACGATGCTCTTTGTTCACAAAATGCATCATTCACAATCTGACCAATACCTCCGTTTATATCAACTTGTGATGCCGGTTCCTCTATCCTAACATTAGTACTATCTAACCTTTTTAAAGTATTACCATAATATTGCATTGTTGCATCAGTTTCTCCATGTGAATACCAAATTTTGTAACCCCTCATAAATCCAGTCCTATACAAATGATTACGTACTTCTCTAACAGAGATTAATCTATGATTTTGACATTTAATTCACGGACAATACATTTTACTGTATGCCAATGTCATGCTATTGTTTGATGCAAATGTCATGAACTCTTCAACACCTTGTGCAAATTCATCAGTCAATTCCTCCATTGTTAAATCATACCGAGGTTTATCCATCCACGATCGAAAATAACCATAAGAACCCGAAGAAGACATTTTCTTAAGATTTTTTGTTCTGGTGAAATTGCGAAGGAGCATAGCGTATTTATATTGAAAATTAGAAGATTATCACGAACGTTTAACAGATTATTATGAATTTTGAACAGATTATTACAAATTTTTAACAGATAATCACAACTTTTTAATAAATTATTTTTAAGAATATTCCCGTTTCTGATGGATTTCCGACAGTTTCCGACAACGGCCGGATAATCACAAATTTTTAATAGATTACTCATAAGAATATTCCAGTTTCCAATGGATTTCCGACGGTTTCCGACCATGATCGGATATTTCAGACGACCAACCGATGACACTCGACGTCAGCCCATCGCTATGTTCCCGACGGATTCCATACGCAGAGTAAAAAAAACATTCCATCAGGAAATCGTCGGAAAAAACCCGACGGATTCCATACGCAGAGTAAAAACAACATTCCATCAGGAAATCGTCGGAAAAAACCCGACGGTTTATATTTTGTCGGTAATTTGAGATAGTTATAAGAGAATATCCCGACGTAATGCTTTTGTCAGAAAACAGACGGAAAGCCGTCAGGTTTTACCATCGATTTCTTGAAGGTAGTGCAAGTGTCGGGAATTACTGATGGAATACTGACGAAATAATTTCCCTCGGTAGTCCGTTGGAAAACATCGCATAGGCCTTGGAACATTCCGACGGTTTTATATCCATCGGAAAACCCGTTGGAAATACTTATTTTTTCTTGTAGTGTTTGTCGTATCTATTACTATCTCAAAGTTTGTCACAATATTAAAAATTGAGCTAGCTTAACGTAGGCATTTGATTTGTGTCATTCTGAGCTCTAAATCAAAGGTTACGGACGATTTAGTGCAGACATGTCAAGTTGATCAGCCAGTTAAAGTGATAATTCTAAACTAATCATTGGTACTGATTGAGTGAAGGCTTGAAATAAAGCATAATGCATGGCATCACATAGTTTGGAAAGATTGGATTACTTGCATGCTTTGTCGTATCTAGTTCTGTTTCAAATTTTGTCACAATATATAAAATTCAATGGGCATTGGAATCGCGGCATTCTGAGCTATAAATCAAAAGTTATGGACTATATAGTGCAGACATGTCAAGTTGATTGGCCAGTTAAAATAATCATTCTAAACTGATCGTTGGTGCTCATTGAGTAAAAGCTTATAAATGAAGAATATCGCATGGCGTCACGCAGTTTGGGATATACTGGATTAATTGGACATTTTGTCGTATCTATTTCTGTCTAAAATTTTGTCACAATATAGAAAATTGAGCTAGCTTAACGTGGGCATTGGATTCGTGTCATTCAAAACTCTAAATCAAAACTTACGGACGATTTGGTGCGGACATGTCAAGTTGATTGGCCAATTAAAATGATCATTCTAAACTGATCATTAGTGCAAATTGAGTAAAGGCTTATAAATGAAGCATAATGCATGGCATCACACAGTTTTGGACAGATTGGATTACTTGGATGATTTGTCGTATCTATTTCTGTCTCTAATTTTTTACACTATAGAAAATTGAACAAGCTTAACGTGCCCATTGGATTCATGTGATTCCGAGCTCTAAATCAAAAGTTACGAACGATTTAGTGCAAACAATTTAGTGCGGACATGACAAGTTGATCGGCATGTTAAACTGATCATTGGTGCTCATTGAGTAAAAGCTTATAAATGAAAAATAATGCATGGCATCGCGCAGTTTGGGATGGATTGGATTACTTGTACGATTTGTCGTACCTATTTCTGTCTCAAATTTTGTTACATTATAGAAAATTGAACTAGCTTAATGTGGGCATTGGATTCCTGTCATTCTGAGCTACAAATCAAAAGTTATGGACGATGTAGTGCAGACATGTCAAGTTGATTGGCCAGTTAAAATAATCATTCTAAACTGGTCATTGGTTCTCATTGAGTAAAAGCTTATAAATGAAAAATATTGCATGGCATCACGCAGTTTGGGATGGGCTGGAATACTCGGACGCTTTTTCGTATCTATTTCTATCTCAAATTTTTCACAATATTGAAAATTGAGCTACCTTAACGTGGGCATTTGATTCGTGTCACTCTGAGCTATAAATCAAAATTTACTGATGATTTAGTGCAAACATGGCAAGTTGATCGGCCAGTTAAAGTTATAATTCTAAACTGATCATTGGTGCTGATTGACTGAAGGCTTATAAATAATGCATAATGCATGGCATCATGCAGTTTGGGAAAAATTGGATTACTTGGATGCTTTGTCGTATCTAGTTCTGTTTCAAATTTTGTCATAATATAGAAAATTGAATGGGCATTGGATTCGTGGCATTCTGAGCTATAAATCAAAAGCTATGGACGATATAGTGCATACATGTCAAGTTCATTGGCTAGTTAAAAATAATCATTTTAAACTGATTGTTGGTGCTCATTGAGTAAAAGCTTATAAATGAAGAATAACGCATGGCTTCACGCCGTTTGGGATAGACTGGATTAATTGGACATTTTGTCGTATCTATTTCTGTCTAAAATTTTGTCACAATATAGAAAATGGAGCTAGCTTAACGTTGGCATTGGATTCGTGTCATTCAGAACTCTAAATCAAAACTTACGAACGATTTAGTGCGGAAATGTCAAGTTTAATTGCCAATTAAAGTGATCATTCTAAACTGATTATTAGTGCAGATTGAGTAAAGGCTTACAAATGAAGCATAATGCATGGCATCACACAGTTTTGGATAGACTGGATTACTTGGATGTTTTGTAGTATCTATTTCTGTCTCTAATTTTGCTACACCATAGAAAATTGAGCTAGCTTAACATGCCCATTGGATTCATGTGATTCCGAGCTCGAAATAAAAAGTTACAAACGATTTATTGCAAACAATTTAGTGCGGACATGACAAGTTGATCGGCCTGTTAAACTGATCATTGGTGCTTATTGAGTAAAAGCTTATAAATGAAAAATAATGCATGGCATCACGCAGTTTGGGATGGATTAGATTACTTGTACGCTTTGTCGTATCTATTTCTGTGTCAAATTTTGTCACAATATAGAAAATTGAACTAGCTTAATGTGGGCATTGGATTTGTGTCATTCCGAGCTACAAAGAAAAAGTTATGGACGATGTAGTGCAGACATGTCAAGTTGATCGGCCAGTTAAAATGATCATTCTAAACTAATCTTTGGTTCTCATTAAGTAAAAGCTTATAAATGAAGAATACTGCATGGCATCACGCAGATTGGGATGGGCTGGAATACTTGGACGCTTTTTCGTATCTATTTCTATCTCAAAGTTTGTCACAATATTGAAAATTGAGCTAGCTTAACGTGGGCATTTGATTTGTGTCATTCCGAGCTATGAATAAAAAGTTACTGAGGATTCAGTGTAGACATGTCAAGTTTATCAGCCAGTTTAAGTGATAATTCTAAAATGATCATTGGTGCTGATTGAGTGAAGGCTTATAAATAAAGCATAACGCCTGGCATCACGCAGTTTGGGAAAGATTGGATTACTTGGAGGCTTTGTCGTATCTAGTTCTGATTCAAATTTTTTCACAATATAGAAAATTGAATGGGCATTGGATTCGTGGAATTCTGAGCTATAAATCAAAAGCTGTGGATGATATAGTGCAGACATGCCAAGTTGATTGGCCAGTTAAAATGATCATTCTAAACTGATCATTGGTGCTCATTGTCTAAAAGCTTATAAATGAAGAATAATGCATGGCGTCACATAGTTTGGGATAGACTGGATTACTTGGACATTTTGTCGTATCTATTTCTGTCTAAAATTTGGTCACAATTTGAAAATTGAAGTAGTTTAATGTGGGCATTGGATTCGTGTCATTCTGAGCTACAAACCTAAAGTTATGCACGATGTAGTGCAGATATGTCAAGTTGATTGGCCAGTTGAAATGATCATTAAAAACTGATCGTTGATTCTCATTGACTAAAAGCTTATAAATGAAAAATAGTGCATGGCATCACCCAGTTTGTGATGGACTGGATTACTTGGATGCTTTTTCGTATCTATTCTATCTCAAAGTTTGGCACCATATTGAAAATTGAGGTAGCTTAACATGGGCATTTGATTCGTGTCATTCTGAGCTCTAAATCAAAAATTACGGACAATTTAGTGCACAAAAGTCAAGTTGATATGCCAGTTAAAGTGATAATTCTAAACTAATCATTGGTGTTGATTGAGTTAAGGCTTATACATGAAGCATAATGCATGGCATTACACAATTTTGGATAGATTGGATTACTTGGATGCTTTGTCGTATCTATTTCTGTCTCTTATTTTGTTACAGTATAGAAAATTGAGGTACCTTAAAGTGGCCATTGGATTCATGTGTTTCCGAGCTCTAAATAAAAAGTTACAGATGATTTAGTGTAAACGATTTAGTACGGACATGACAAGTTGATCGGCCAGTTAAACTGATCATTGGTGCTCATTGAGAAAAAGCTTATAACTGAAAAATAATGCATGGCATCGCACATTTCGGGATGGATTGGATTACTTGTACGCTTTGTCGTATCTGTTTTTGTATCAAATTTTGTCAGAATATAGAAAATTGAACTAGCTTAATGTGGGCATTGGATTTGTCTCATTCTGAGCTACAAATCAAAAGTTATGGACGATGTAGTGCAGACATGTCAAGTTGATCGGCCAGTTAAAATGATCATTCTAAACTGATCGATGGTTCTCATTGAGTAAAAGTTGATAAATGAAGAATAATGCATGGCATCATGCAGATTGGGATAGACTGGATTACTCTGATACTTTGTCGTATCTATTTATATCTCAAAGTTTGTCACAATATTGAAAATTGAGGTAGCTTAAGGTTGGCATTTGATTCGTGTCATTCTGACCTCTAAATCAAAAGTTACGAATGATTTAGTGCAAACATGTCAAGTTGCTCGACCAATTAAAGTGATAATTCTAAACTGATCATTGGTGCTGAGATTTAGTGAAGGCTTATAAATAAAGCATAATGCATGGCATCACGCAGTTTGGGAAAGATTGGATTACTTGAACGCTTTGTTGTATCTAGTTCTTTTTCAAATTTTGTCACAATATAGAAAATTGAATGGGCATTGGATTCGTGGTATTCTGAGGTATAAATCAAAAGCTATGAACGATATAGTGCAGACATATCAAGTTGATTGGCCAGTTAAAATGATCATTCTAAACTGGTCGTTGGTGCTCATTGAGTAAAAGCTTATAAATGAAGAATAACGCATGGCGTCACGCAGTTTGGGATAGACTGGATTACTTGGACATTTTTGTCGTATCTATTTCTGTCTAAAATTTTGTCACAATATAGAGAATTGAGCTAACTTAACATGGGCATTGGATTCCTGTCTTTCAGAATTCTAAATCAAAATTTCCAAACGATTTAGTGCGGACATGTCAAGTTGATTGGCCAGTTAAAGTGATCATTCTAAACTGATCATTGGTGCTGATTGAGTAAAGGCTTATAAATGAAGCATAATGCATGGCATCACACAGTTTTCTATAGATTAGATTACTTATATGCTTTGTCGTATCTATTTCTGTCTCTAATTTTCTTACACTATAGAAAATTGAGCTAGCTTAAGGTTGTCATTGGATTCGTGTGTTTCCAAGCTCTTAATCAAAAGTTACAGACGATTTAACACAAACGATTTAGTGCAGACATAACAAGTTGATCAGCCTGTTAAACTGATGATTTGTGCGCATTGAGTAAAAGCTTATAAATGAAAAATAATGCATGGCATCGCTTAGTTTGGGATGGAGTGGATTACTTGTACACTTTCTCGTATCTATTTTATCTTAAATGTTGTCACAATAAAGAAAATTGAATTAGCTTAATGTGGGCATTGGATTTGTGTCATTCTGAGCTACAAATCAAAAGTTATGGACGATATAGTGCTGAAATGTCAAGTTTATTGGCCAGTTAAAATGAACATCCTAAACTGATCGATGGTGCTGAATGAGTGAAGGCTTATAAATAAAGCATAGTGCATCTCATCACGCAGTTTAGGAAAGATTGGATTACTTGGACGCTTTGTCGTATCTAGTTCTTTTTCAAATTTTGTCAACATATAGAAACTTGAATGGCATTGGATTCGTGTGTTTCTGATCTCTAAATCAAAAGTTACGGACGATTTAATGCAGACATGTCAAATTGAACGGCCTGTTAAAGTGATAATTCTAAACTGATCATTGGTGCTCATTGAGTAAAGGCTTATCAATGAAGCATGATGCATGGCATCACGCATTTTGGGAAAAATTGGATTACTTGGACGCTTTGTCTTATCTAGTTCCTTTTCAAATTTTGTCACAATATAGAAAATTGAATGGGCATTGGATTCGTGGTATTCTGAGGTATAAATCAAAAGCTATGAACTATATAGTGCAAACATGTCAAGTTGATTGGCCAGTTAAAATGATCATTCTAAACTGGTCGTTGGTGCTCATTGAGTAAAAGCTTATAAATGAAGAATAACGCATGGTGTCATGCAGTTTGGGATAGACTGGATTATTGGACATTTTTGTCGTATCTATTTCTGTCTAAAATTTTGTCACAATATAGAGAATTGAGCTAACTTAACGTGGGCATTGGATTCCTGTCTTTCAGAATTCTAAATCAAAATTTCCAGACAATTTAGTGCGGACATGTCAAGTTGATTGGCCAGTTAAAGTGATCATTCTAAACTGATCATTGGTGCTGATTGAGTAAAGGCTTATAAATGAAGCATAATGCATGGCATCACACAGTTTTCTATAGGTGGGATTACTTGTATGCTTTGTCGTATCTATTTCTGTCTCTAATTTTGTTACACTATAGAAAATTGAGCTAGCTTAACGTTGTCATTGGATTCGTGTGTTTCTAAGCTTTAAATCAAAAGTTACAGGCGATTTAATACAAACGATTTAGTGCAGACATAACAAGTTGATCAGCCTGTTAAACCGATGATTGGTGCTCATTGAGTAAAAGCTTATAAATGAAAAATAATGCATGGCATCGCTTAGTTTGGGATGGATTGGATTACTTATACACTTTGTCATATCTATTTTATTTCAAATTTTGTGACAATAAAGAAAATTGAACTAGCTTAATGTGGGCATTGGATTTGTGTCATTCCGAGCTACAAATCAAAAGTTATGGACGATATAGTGCATACATGTCAAGTTTATCAGCCTGTTAAAATGAACATCCTAAACTGATCGATGGTGCTGATTGAGTGAAGGCTTATAAATAAAGAATAATGCATCGCATCACACAGTTTGGGAAAGATTGGATTACTTGGACGCTTTGTCGTTTCTAGTTCTTTTTCAAATTTTGTCAAGATATAGAAAATTGAATGGCATTGGATTCGTGTGTTTCTGATCTCTAAATCAAAAGTTACGGACGATTTAATGCATCCATGTCAAGTTGATCGGCCTGTTAAAGTGATAATTATGAACTGATCACTGGTGCTCATTGAGTAAAGGCTTATCAATGAAGCATAATGCATGGCATCACGCATTTTGGGAAAAATTGGATTAATTGGACGCTTTGTCGTATCTAGTTCTCTTTCAAATTTTGTCACAATATAGAAAATTGAATGGCCATTGGATTCGTGGTATTCTGAGGTATAAATCAAAAGCTATGAACGATATAGTGCAGACATGTCAAGTTGATTGGCCAGTTAAAATGATCATTCTAAACTGGTCGTTGGTGCTCATTGAGTAAAAGCTTATAAATGAAGAATAACGCATGGTGTCACGCAGTTTGGGATAGACTGGATTACTTGGACTTTTTTTTCGTATCTATTTCTGTCTAAACTTTTGTCACAATATAGAGAATTCAGCTAACTTAACGTGGGCATTGGATTCCAGTCTTTCAGAATTCTAAATCAAAAGTTCCAGAAGATTTAGTGCGGACATGTCAAGTTGATTGGCCAGTTAAAGTGATCATTCTAAACTGATCATTGGTGCTGATTGAGTAAAGGCTTATAAATGAAGCATAATGCATGGCATCACACAGTTTTATATAGATTGGATTACTTGTATGCTTTGTCGTATCTATTTCTGTCTCTAATTTTGTTACACTACAGAAAATCGAGCTAGCTTAACGTTGTCATTGGATTCGTGTGTTTCCGAGCTCTTAATCAAAAGTTACAGACGATTTAATACGAACGATTTAGTGCAGACATAACAAGTTGATCAGCCTGTTAAACTGATGATTGGTGCTCATTGAGTAAAAGCTTATAAATGAAAAATAATGCATGGCTTCGCTTAGTTTGGGATGGATTGGATTACATGGACGCGTTGTCGTATCTATTTATGTCTCTTATTTTGTTACACTTCAGAAATTGAGCTAGCTTAACGTGGCCATTGGATTCATGTGTTTCCGAGCTCTAAATCAAAAGTTACAGAGGATGTAGTGGAAACGATTTATTGCGGACATGACAAATTGATCGGCCTGTTAAACAGATCATTGGTGCTCATTGAGAAAAAGCTTATAAATGAAAAATAATGCATGGCATCACATAGTTTGGGATGGATTGGATTACTTGTACACTTTGTCGTATCTATTTTATCTCAAATTTTGTCACAATACAGAAAATTGAACGAGCTTAATGTGGGCATTGGATTTGTGTCATTCTGAGCTACGAATCAAAAGTTATGGACGATGTAGTGCAAACATGTCAAGTTTATCGGCCAGCTAAAATGAACATATAAACTTATCATTGGTGCTGATTAGTGAAGGCTTATAAATAAAGCATAATGCATGGTATCACGTAGTTTGGGAAAGATTGGATTACTTTGACGCTTTGTCGTATCTAGTTCTTTTTCAAATTTTGTCAAAATATAGAAAATTGAATGGCATTGGATTCGTGTGTTTCTAATCTCTAAATCAAAACTTACGGATGATTTAGTGCATACATGTCAAGTTGATAGGCCTGTTAGAGTCATAATTCTAAACTGATCATTGGCACTCATTGAGTAAAGGGTTATCAATGAAGCATAATGCATGGCATCACGCAGTTTTGGATAGATTGGATTACTTGGACGCTTTGTCGTATCTAGTTTTGTTACAAATTTTGTTATAATATAGAAAATTGAACTAGCTTAATGTGGGCATTGGATTCGTGGCATTCGGAGCTATAAATCAAAAGCTATGGAAGATATAGTGCAGACATGTCAAGTTGATTGGCCAGTTAAAATGATCATTCTAAACTGATCGTTGGTGCTCATTGAGTATAAGCTTATAAATGAAGAATAATACATGGCGTCACACAGTTTGGGATAGATTGGATTACTTGGACGCTTTCTCGTATCTATTTCTGCCCGAAATTTTGTCCCAACATAGAAAATTGAGCTAGCTTAACGTGGGCATTGGATTCGTGTCATTCACAACTCTAAACAAACGTTACGGATGATTTTGCGGACATGTCAAGTTGATTGGCCAGTTAAAGTGATCATTCTAAACTGATCATTGGTGTTTATTGAGTAAAGGCTTATAAATGAAGTATAATGCATGGCATCACACAGTTTTGGATAGATTGGATTACTTGAATGCTTTGTCGTATCTATTTCCTTATCAAATTTTGTTACACAATAGAAAATTGAGTTAGCTTAACGTGGCCATTGAATTCGTGTGTTTCTGAGCTCTAAATCAAAAGTTATGGATGATATCGGGCGAACGAATTAGTGCGGAAACGTCAAGTTGATCGGCCAGTTTAAATGATCATTCTAAACTTATCATTGGTGGTCATTGAGTAAAAGCTTATAAATGAAAAATAATGCATGGCATCACGCAGTTTTCGATGGATTTGATTACTTGGATGCTATGTCGTATCTATTTCTGTCTCAAATTTTGTAACAATATAGAAAATTGAACTAGCTTAATGTGGGCATTGGATTCATGTCATTCGGAGCTACAAATCAAAAGTTATAGATGATGTAGTGCAGACATGTCAAGTTGATCATCCCGTTAAAATGTTCATTTTAAACAGATCATTGGTGCTCATTGAGTAAAGACTTATAAATAAAGCATAATGCATGGCATCAATTAGTTTGGAATAGATTGGATTACTTGGACGCTTTGTTGTATCGAGTTATGTTTCAAATTTTGCCACATTATAGAAAATTGAACTAGCTTAATGTGGAAAATTGATTCTTGTCATTCTGACATATATATCAAAAGTTATGGATAATATAGTGCATACATGTAAAATTGATCGTCTAGTTAAAATGATCATTATAAACTGATCGTTGGTGCTCATTGAGTAAAAGCTTACAAATGAAGAATAATGCATGGCATCACGTAGTTTGGGATGGATTGGATTACTTGGAAAATTGAGCTAGCTTAAAGTTGGCATTGGATTCGTGTCATTCAGAGCTCTAAATTAAAAGTTACGCAAGATTTAGTGTAGACATGTCAAGTTGATTGGCCAGTTAAAGTGATCATTCAAAACTGATCATCGATGCTCATTAAGTAAAGGCTTATAAATGAAGCCTAAAGAATGGCATCATGCAGTTTGGGATGTATTGGATTATTTGGACGCTTTGTCGTGTCTATTTCTCTCTCAAACTTTGTCACAATATAGAAATTGAGCTAGCTTAACGTGGGCACTAGATTCCTGTTATTCCGAGCTCTAAACCAAAAGTTACGATGATTTAGTGAGGACATGTCAAGTTGGTCAGCCTGTTAAAGTTATCATTCAAAACTGATCAATGGTGCTCATTAAGTAAAGACTTATAAATGAAGCATAAAGAATGGCATCATGAAGTTTGGGATGGATTGCATTACTTGGACACTTTGTCGTAGCTATCTCTGTTTCAAACTTTGTACCAATTTTGAAAATTTAGCTAGCTTAACGTGGGCACTGGATTCGTGTCATTCCGAGCTGTAAATCAAAATTTACGGATGATTTAGTGCGGACATATCAAGTTGATCGGCCAGTTAAAGTGATCATTCTACACTGATCATTGGTACTCATTGAGTAAAGGCTTATAAATGAAGCATAATGCATGGTGTCACATAGTTTTAGATAGATTGGATGACCTTGGACGCTTTGTCGTATCTCTTTTTTCTCAAATTTTGTTACAATATAGAAAATTGAGCTAGCTTAACATGAGCATTTGATTCGTGTGTTTCTGAGCTCAAAATCAATAGTTATGGATGATCTAGTGCGGACATGTCAAGTTGATTGACCTGTTAAAGTGATGATTCTAAACTGATCATTGGTGCTCATTAAATAAAGGCTTATAAATGAAGCATAATGCATGGCATCAAGCAGTTTAGATTGATTGGATTACGGTACGCTTTGTCGTCTCTATTTCTGTCTCAAATTGAGTAAAAATATAGAAAATTGAGCTAACTTAGCGTGGGCATCGGATTCTTGTCATTCTGAGCTATAAATCAAAAGTTATGGATGATTTAGTGTGCACATGTCAAGTTGATCGTCGAGTTAAAGTGATCATTCTAAACTAATCATTAGTGCTCATTGTGTAAAGGCTTATAAATGAAGCATAATGCATGGCATCATACAGTTTTGGATAGATTGGACTACTTGGACACTTTGTCATATTTATTTATGTCTTAAATTTTGTTACAATATAGAAAATTGAGCTAGCTTAACGTGAGCATTGGATTCATGTGTTTCTAAACTCTAAATCAAAAGTTAGGGACGATTTTGGCGAATGTCAAGTTGATCGGCCAGTTAAAAGTGATAATTCTAAACTGATCATTGTTGCCCATTAAATAAATGCTTATAAATGAAGCATAATGCATGGCATCAAACATTTTGGATAGACTAGATTACTTGGACGCTTTTTTGTATCTATTCCGTCTCAAATTTTGTTACAATACAGAAAATTGAGCTAGCTTAACGTGGGCTTTTGATTTGTGTGTATGTGAGCTCTAAATCAAAAGTTATGGATGATTTAGTGTGTACATGTCAAGTTGATTGGCTAGTTAAAGTGATTTTTAAACTGATCATTGGGTTGATTAAGTAAAGGCTTATAAAAGAAGCATAACGCATGACATCACGCAGTTTGTTTTAAATTGGATTACATGGATGCTTTGTCGTTTCTATTTCTGTTTGAAATTTTGTTAGAATATAGAGAATTGAGCTAGATTAACATGGGTATTGGATTTGTGTCATTCTGAGATCTAAATCAAAAGTTATGTGTAATTTAATGTGGAAATGTCAAGTTCATCGGTCTGTTAAAGTGATTATTCTAAACTGATCATTGGTGCTCATTAAGTGAAGGCTTATAAATGAACCATAATGCATAACATCATGTAGTTTGGGAAAGATTGGATTACTTGTACGCTTTGTCGTCTCTATTTTTGTCTCAAATTTTCAAAAATTGAGAATTGAGCTAGCTTAACGTGCGCATTGGATTCATGTCATTCTGAGCTCTAAATCAAAAGTTACGGATGACATAGTGCGGAAATGTCAAGTTGATCGGCCAGTTAAAGTGATCGTTCAAAACTGATCAATGGTGCTCATTAAGTAAAGGGTTATAAATGAAGCATAAATCATGGCATCATGCATTTTGGGATAGATTGGATTACTTGTACGCTTTGTCGTCTCAATTTTTGTCTCAAACTTTATCACAGTATAGAAGATTGAGCTAGCTTAACGTGGGCACTGTATTCGTGTCATTCCGAGCACTAAATCAAAAGTTATAGATGATTTAGTGCGGACATAACAAGTTGATTGGCCAGTTAAAGTGATTATTCTAAACTGATCATTATGAAGGCTTATAAATGAAGCATAGTGCATGGCATCAAGTTTTTTGGGATAGATTGGATTACTTGGATGCTTTGTCATCCCCATTTCTGTCACACATTTTGTCATAAAATAGAGAATTGAGCTAGCATAACGTGGGCATTGGATTTGTGTAATTCTGATCTCTTTATCAAAAGTTATGGATGATTTAGTGTGGACATGTCAATTTGATCGGCCAGTTAAAGGAATCATTCTAAAGTGATCATTAGTGCTCATATAAATGAATCATAATGCATGGCATCACACAGTTTTATGATAGATTGGATTAATTGGATGCTTTTCCCTATCTATTTTAGTCTAAAATCTTGTTACAATATAGAAACTTGAGCTACCTTAACGTAGGCCTTGGATTAATGTGTTTCTAAGCTCTAAATCAAAACATACGGACGATTTAGTGCGTACATGTAGAACTGATCGGCCAGTTAAAGTGATTATTCTAAACTGATCATTGGTGCTCATTGAGTAAAGGCTTATAAATGAAGCATAATACATGGCATCAAACAGTTTTCGATAGATTGTATTACTTGGACGCTTTGTCATATCTATTTCTGTCACAAATTTTGTTACAATATAGAAAATTTATCTAGATTAACGTGGGCATTAGATTCATGTGTTTCCGAGCTCTAAATAAAAAGTTAGGGACGATTTAGTGCAGACATGTCATGTTGATCGGCCAGTTAAAGTGATAATTCTAAACTGATCATCGGTGCTCATTAAGTAAAAGCTAATAAATGAAGCAAAAACCATGGCATCACACAATTTGGGATAGATTGGATTACTTGAACGGTTTTTCATCTCTATTTTCGTTCCAAATTTTGTCAAAATATAGAAAATTGAGCTACCTTAAGTGGGCATTGGATTCGTGACATTCTGAGCTATAAATCAAAAGTTACAGATGATTTAGTGCGGAAATGTCAAGTTGATCGGCCAGTTAAAGTGATCATTCAAAACTAATCATTGGTGCTCATTAAGTAAAGGCTTGTAAATGAAGCATAAAGCATGGCATCACGCATTTTAGGATAGATTGGATTACTTGTACACTTTGTGGTCTCTATTTTTGTCTCAAACTTTGTCACAATATAGAAAATTGAGCTAGGTTAAAACGTGGGCACTGGATTTGTGTCATTCCGAGCTCTAACTCAAAAGTTACGTACGCTTTAGTGCGTATATGTCAAGTTGATCGGCCAGCTAAAATGATCATTATAAACTGATCATTGGTGCTCATTAAATAAAGGCTTATTAGTGAGGCATAATGCATGGCATAAAGCTGTTTGGGATAGATTGGATTACTTGGACGCTTTGTTGTCTCTATTTCTGTCTCAAATTTTGTCAAAATATAGAAAACTGAGCTAGCCTAACGTGGGCATCTGATTCATGTCATTCTGAGTTGTAAATCAATAGTTACGTACGATTTAGTGCAGACATGTCAAGTCGATTGGCCAGTTAAAGTGATCATTCTAAACTGATTACTGGTGCACATTGAGTAAAGGCTTATAAATGAAGCATAAGGCATGACATCACGAAATTTGGGATAGATTGGATTACTTGGACACTTTGTCATATCTAGTTCTGTCTCAAATTTTGTCACAATTCTGAAAATTGAACTAGCTTAATGTGCGCATTGGATTCGTGTCATTTTGAGCTATAAATCAAAAGTTATGGATGATTTAGTGCATAAATCAAAAGTTACTGGATGATTTAGTGCATAAATCAAAAGTTACTGGATGATTTACTGACCAGTTAATACAATGATTATAAACTGATCATTGGGGCTCATTGAGTAAAAGCTTATAAATGAAAAATAGTGCATGACATCACGCAGTTTAGGATGGATTGGATTACTTGGACGCTTTGTCGTATCTATTTCTACCTAAAAATTTGTCACAATATAGAAATGGAGCTAGCTTAACGTGGCAAATGATTCGTGTTATTATGAGCTCTAAATAAAACGTTACGAACGATTTAGTGTGGACATGTCAAGTTGATAGGCCAATTAATGTCATCATTATAAACTTATCATTGGTGCTCATTGAATAAAGGCTTATTAATGAAGCATAATATATGGCAACACACACGTTTGGATATAATGGATTACTTGGACACTTTTTCTTATCTATTTCTGTCTCAAATTTTGTTACAATATAAAAAAATTGAGCTAACTTAACGTGGGCATTCGATACGTGTGTTTCTAAGCTCTAAATCAAAAGTTACATACGATTTAGTGTGTACATGTCAAGTTGATCAGCGAGTTAAACTGATCATTCTAAACTGATCATTGGTGCTCATTAAGTAAAGCTTTAAAATGAAGTATAAAGCATGGCATTACGCTGTTTGGTATAAATTGGATTACTTGGATGTTTTTTCATCTCTATTTGTGTCTCAAATATTGTCAAAATAAAGAGAATTGAGATCGCTTAATATGGGCATTGGATTTCTGTCAGTATGAGCTCTAAATCATAAGTTACGTACGATTTAGGGCGGACACGACAAGTTGATCGGCCAGGTAAAGTGATCATTCTAAACTGATCATTGGGGCTCATTAACTGAAGTTAAATTTAGCCTAAAGAATGGCATCACGCAATTTGGGATAGATTGGATTACTTGGACGCCTTGTCGTTTCTACTTCTGTCTCAAATTTTGTCAAAATATAGAACATTTATCTAGCTTAACGTGCGAATTCGATTCGTGTCATTATAAGCTCAAATAAAGAGGTAGGGACAATTTACTGAGGTCATGTCAAGTTTATCAGCAAGTTAATATGATTATTCTAAACTGATCATTGGTGCTCATTGAGTAAACGCTTTAAAATGAAGTATAATGCATGGCATCAAATAGTTTTCGATTGATTGGATTACTTGGATGCTTTGCCATATCTATTTCTGTCAAAAATGTTGTTATAATATAGAAAATTGATCTAGATTAATGTGAAGACTGGATTCGTGTCATTCTGAGCTCTAAATCAAAAGTTACGGACGATTTAGTGAAGACAAGTCAAGTTGAGAGTCTACTTAAAGTGATCATTCTATACAGATCATTGGTACTCATTTAGTAAAGGCTTATAAATGAAGCATAATGCATGGCATCACGCAGTTTGAGATAAATTGGGTTACTTGTACGCTTTGTTGTATCTAGTTTTGTCTCAAATTTTGTCACAATATAGAAAATTGATCTACCTTAACGTGAGCATTGTATTCGTGTCCGTCTAAGCTCTAAATCATAAGTTACGGACGACTAAGCGTAGTCATGTCAAGTTGATCGTCCAGTTAAAGTGATCATTCTAAACTGATCATTGGTGCTCATTGAGTAAAGGCTTATAAATGAAGCATAATGCATGGCATCTTACAGTTTTGAATAGATTGGATTAGCTGGACAGTTTATTGTATCTATTTCAATCTCAAATTTTGTTACAATATAGAAAATTGAGCTCACTTAACGTGGGCATTGGATTCGTATCATTCCAAGCTATAAATCAAAAATGAAGGACCATTTAGTGTGGACTTATCAAATTGATCGGATAGTTAAAGTGATCATTCTAAACTGATCATTGGTGCTCTTTAAGTAAAGGCTTATAAATCAAGCATAAAGCATGGAATCACGCAGTTTGGGATAGATTGGATTATATTGAGGCTTTGTCGTCTCTATTTCTATCTCAAATTTTGTGAAAATATAGAACATTTTGCTAGCTTAACGTGGGCATTGGATCCGTGTTATTCTTAGCTCTAAATAAAAAGTTACGGACGATTTTTTATGGTCATGTCAAGTTGATCAGCCAGTTAATATGATTATTCTAAACTGATAATTGGTGCTCATTGGGTAAACACTTATAAATGAAACATAATGCAAGGCATCGTTGAGTTTGGTATAGATTGAATTATTTGGACGCTTGACATAACTAGTTCTATCACGAAAATTTTTGCGATATAGAAAATTGAGCTAGAATAACGTGGGGGTTGGATAGGTGTCGCTCTGAGCTCAAAATCAAAAGTTACGGAAGATTTAGCGCGTACATTTCAAGTTGATCGGCCAGTTAATATGATTATTCTAAAATGATCATTGGTGTTAATTGACTAAAAGCTTATAAATGAAGTATAATGCATGGCATCACACAGTTTTGGATAGATTGGATTACTTTGCGCTTTGTCTTATCCATTTCTATCTCAAATTTTATTAAAATATAGAAAATTAATCGAGCTTAACATGGGCATTGGATTTGTGTCATTTTGAGCTCAAAATCAAAAGTTACGGACGATTTAGTGCGAACATGTCAAGTTAATCGGCCATATAATATGATTATTCTAAACTGATCATTGGTGCTCTTTACGTAAAGGCTTATAAATCAAGCGTAAAGCATGGAATCATGCAGTTTGGGATAGATTGGATTATAATGCGGCTTTGTCGTCTCTATTTCTATCTCAAATTTTGTTAAAATATAGAAACTTTAGCTAGCTTAACGTGGGCATTGGATTCGTGTCATTCTTAGCTCTAAAAAAAAGTTACGGACGATTTTTTTATGGACATGTCAAGTTGATTGGCCAGTTAATATGATTATTTTAAACTGATAATTGGTGCTCATTGGGTAAACGCTTATAAATGAAACATAATGCAGGGCATCGTTTAGTTTGGGATATATTGAATTATTTGGACGCATTGACATAACTAGTTCTGTCTCAAAAAATTTTACAATATAGAAAATTGAGCCAGAATAACGTGGGCATTGGATAGGTGTCGTTCTGAGCTGAAAATCAAAAGTTACGGAAGATTTAGTGCATATATTTTAAGTTTATTGGCCAGTTAATATGATTATTCTAAACTGATCATTGGTGGTCATTTAGTAAAGGCTTAAAAATGAAACATAGTGCATGGCATCACACAGTTTTGGATAGATTGGATTACTTGGTGCTTTGTCCTATCCATTTCTATCTCAAATTTTATTAAAATATTGAAAATTTATCGAGCTTAACATGGGCATTGGATTCGTGTCATTTTGAGCTCAAAATCAAAAGTTACGGACAATTTAGTGCGGACATGTCAAGTTGATCAGCCAATTAATATGATTATTCTAAACTGATCATTGGTGCTGATTGAGAAAAGGCTTCTAAATGAAGCATTATCCATGGCATCACACAGATTTAGATATATTGGATTACTTGTACACTTTGTCGTATCTATTTTTGTCTCAAATTTTGTTACAATATAGAAAATTCAGCTAGCTTAACTTGAGCATTGGAGTCGTGTCATTCTGAGTTATAAATCAAAGTTACGGACGATTTAGTGCAGACATGTCAAGTTGATCAGCCAGTTAAAGTAATCATTCAATACTGATCATTGGTGCTCATTGAGTAAAGACTTATAAATGAAGCACAAAGCATGGATCACATAGGTCGCGATAGATTCGATTACTTGGACACTTTGTCGTCTCTAGTTTTGTCTCAAATTTTCTCACAATATAGAAAATCGAGAAAGCTTAACGTGGGCCTCGGATTCGTGTCAATCTTATCTCTAAATCAAGAGTTACACACGATTTAGTGCGGACAATTCAAGTTGATCGCCTAGTTAAAGTGATCATTCTAAACTGATCATTGGTGCTCTTTAAGTAAAGGCTTATAAATGAAGCATAAAGCATGGAATCACAAAGTTCGGGATATATTGGATTACATGGAGGCTTTGTCATATCTATTTCTGTCTCAACTTTTGTCAAAATATAGAAAATTTAGGTAGCTTAATGTGGTCATTGGATTCATGTCATTCTTTGCTTTAAATCAAAAGTTATGGACAATTTTGTGCGGACATGTCAAGTTGATCAGTTAGTTAATATGATTATTCTAAACTGATCATTGGTGCTTATTGAGTAAAGGCTTATAAATGAAGCATAATGAAGGGAATCGTGGAGCTTGGGATAGATTGAATTATTTGGACGCTTTTTCGTATCTATTTCTGCATTAAATTTTTTTACGATATAGAAAATTGAGCTAGAATAATGTGGGCATAGGATATGTGTCATTCCGCGCTCAAAATCAAAAGTTACAGACGATTTAGTGTGTACATGTCAAGTTGATCGGCTAGTTAATATGATTATTCTGAACTGATCATTGGTGCTCATTGAGTAAAGGCTTATAAATGAAGCATAATGTATGGCATCACAAAGTTTTGGATAGATTGGATTACTTAGCGCTTTGTCTTATCCATTTCTATCTCCAATTTGTAAAAATATATAAAATTTATCTAGCTTAACATGGGCATTGGATTCGTGTCATTCTAAGCTCAAAATCAAAAGTTATGGACGACTTATTTCAGACATGTCAAGTTGATCGGCCAATTAATATGATTATTCTAAACAGATCATTTGGTGCTATTGAGTAAAAACTTCTAAATGAAGCATAATCCATGGCATTACATTGGTTTTGATATATTGGATTACTGGGACGATTTGTCATATCTATTTTTGTCTCAGATTTTGTTACAATATAGAAAATTGAGCTAGCTTAACTTGGGCATTGGATTCGTGTAATTCTGAGCTCTAAATCAAAAGTTGCGGAAGATTTAGTGCATACATGTCAAGTTGATCTGCCAGTTAAAGTGATCATTCAATACTGATCTTTTGTGCTCATTGAATAAAGGCTTATAAATAAAGCATAAAGCATGGAACACGCAGTTTGGGATTGATTCAATTACTTGGACACTTTGTTGTCTCTATTTCTGTCTCAAATTTTCTCACAATATAGAAAATCGAGAAAGCTTCACGTGGGCATCGGATTCCTGTCATTCTATCTCTAAATCAAGAGTTACGGACGATTTAGTGTGGACAAGTCAAGTTGATCGCTTAGTTAAAGTGTTCATTCTAAAGCGATCATTGATGCTCTTTAAGTAAAGGCTTATAAATGAAGCATAAAGTATGGAATCACGCAGTTTGGTATAGATTTGATTACATGGAGGCTTTGTCGTATCTATTTATGTCTCAAATTTTGTCAAAATATAGAAACTTTAGCAAGCTTAACGTGGTCATTGGATTCGTGTCATTCTTAGCTCTAAATCAAAAGTTACGGACGATTTAGTGCGCATATGTCAAGTTGATCGGCTAGTTGATATGATTATTCTAAACTGATCATTAGTGCTTATTGAGTAAAGGCTTATAAATGAAGGATAATGCAGGGCATCATGGAGCTTGGGAGAGATTGAATTATTTGGATACTTTGTTGTATCTAGTTCTGTCTCAAATTTTTTTTACGATATAGAAAATTGAGCTAGAATAACGTGGGCATTGGATACGTGTCATACTGAGCTAAGAATCAAAAGTTACGGACGATTTAGTGCGTACATGTCAAGTTGATTGGCCAGTTAATATGATTGTTCTGAACTGATCATCGGTGCAGATTGAGTAAAGGCTTATAAATGAAGCATAAAGCATTGATCACGTAGTTTGGGATAGATTCGATTACTTGGACACTTTGTCGTCTCTATTTCTGCCTAAAACTTACTCACAATAGAAAAAATCGAGAACGCTTAACGTGGGTATATGATTCGTGTCATTCTTAGCTCTAAATCAAGAGTTACAAACGATTTAGTGCGGACAAGTCAAGTTGATCGGCTAGTTAAAGTGATCATTGTAAACTGATCATTGGTGCTCATTAAGTAAAAGCTTATAAATGAAGTATAAATCATGGCATCACACAGTTTGGGATAGATTGGATTACTTGGACGCTTTGTCGTCTCTATTTCTGTCTTAAATTTTACAAAATATAGAAAATTTAGCTAGCTTAACCTGGGCATTGGATTCGTGTCATTCATAGCTCAAAATCAAAAGTTACGGATGATTTAGTGCGGACATGTCAAGTTGATCGGCCAATTAATATGATTATTTTAAACTGATCATTGGTGATCATTGAGTAAAGTCTTATAAATGAAGCATAATGCAGGCCACCGTGGAGTTTGGGATAGATTGAATTATTTGGATACTTTGTCGTATCTAGTTCTGTCTCAATTTTTTTTACGATACAGAAAATTGAGGTAGAATAACATGGGCATTGGATACGTCTCATTTTGAGCTCAAAATCCAAAGTTACGGACGATTTGGTGCATACACGTAAAGTTGATTGGCCAGTTAATATGATTATTCTAAACTAATCATTGGTGCTCACTGAGTAAAGGATTATATATGAAGCATAATGCATGATATCACACAGTTTTGGGTAGATTGGATTCCTGGCGCTTTATCGTCTCTATTTCTATCACAAATATTTGTTAAAATAAAGAAACTTTAGCTAGCTTAATGTGGTCAGTGGATTCGTGTCATTCTTATCCCTAAATCAAAAGTTACGGATGATTTAGTGCGGACATGTCAAATTGATCGGCCTGTTAACTTGATTATTCTAAACTGATCATTGGTGCTTATTGAGTAAAGGCTTATAAATGATGCATAATGCAGGGCATCGTGGAGCTTGGGATAGATTGAATTATTTGGACGCTTTGTCGTATCTAATTCTGTCTCAAATTGTTTTATGATATAGAAAATCGAGCTAGAATAATGTGGGAAATTGATACGTGTCATTCTGAGCGCAAAATAAAAAGTTACGAACGATTTAGTGCGTACATGTCAAGTTGATCGGCCAGATAATTTGATTATTCTGAACTGATCATTGGTGCTCATTGAGTAAATGCTTATAAATGAAGCATAAAGCATTGATCATGGAGTTAGGGATAGATTCTATTACTTGGACACTTTGTCGTCTCTATTTCTGCCTCAGACCTACTCACAATATAGAAAATCGAGAACGCTTAACGTGGGCATATGATTCGTGTCATTCTTAGCTCGAAATCAAGAGTTACACACGATTTAGTGCGGACAAGTCAAGTTGATTGGCTAGTTAAAGTGATCATTCTAAACTGATCATTGGTGGTCATTAAGTAAAAGCTTATAAATGAAGTATAAATCATGGCATCACACAGTTTGGGATAGATTGGATTACTTGGACACTTTGTCGTCTCTATTTCTGTCTTAAATTTTGAAAAATATAGAAACTTTAGCTAGCTTAACCTGGGCATTGGATTTGTGTCATTCTTAGCTCAAAATTAAAAGTGACGGACGATTTAGTGTGGACATGTCAAATTGATTGGCCAGTTAATATGATTATTCTAAACTGATCATTGGTGCTCATTGAGTAAAGTATTATAAATGAAGCATAATTCACGGTCTCTTATAGATTTGGATATATTGGATTACTTGGACGCTTTGTCATATCTATTTATGTCTCAAATTTTTTCACAATATAGAAAATTGAGCTTGCTTAAGGTGGACATTGGATTCGTGTGATTTTAAGCTCTAAATCAAAAGTTATGGACGATTTAGTGCGGACATGTCAAGTTAATCAGCCAGTTAAAGTGATCATTCTAAACTCATCATTGGTGCTTTTTAAATAAGGGCTCATAAGTGAAGCATAGAGCATAGCATCATGCAGTTTGGGATATACTGGATTACGTGGATGCTTTGTTGTCTCTATTTCAGTCTCAAATTCTTTCAAAATATAGAAACTTTTGTTAGCTTAACATGGGCATTGGATTCATGTCATTCTAAGCTCAAAATCAAAAGTTATGGCGATTTAGTGCGGACATGTCAACTTGATCGGCCAGCTAATATGATTATTCTAGACTGATCATTAGTGCTCATTGAGTAAAGGCTTATAACTGAAGTATAATGCATGTCATCACACAGTTTTGAATAGATTGGATTATTTGGACAGTTTGTCGTCTCCATTTCCGCCAAAAATATTGTTAATATATAGAAAATTTATCTAGCTTAATGTGGGCATTGGATTCATGTCATTCTAAGCTCAAAATCAAAAGTTCCGGACGATTTATTGCGGACATGTCAAGTTTATCGGCCAGTTAATATGATTATTCTAAACAGATCATTGGTGCTCATTGAGTAAAGGCTTATAAATGAAGCATAATGTATGGCATCACACAGTTTTGTATAGATTGGATTATTTGGATAATTTGTCGTCTCTATTTCTGTCTCAAATTTTGTTAATACATAGAAATTTTATCTAGCTTAATGTGGGCATTGGATTCATGTCATTCTTAGCTCAAATCAAAAGTTGCGGACGATTTAGTGCGGACATGTCAAGTTGATCAGCCAGTTAATATGATTATTCTAAACTGATCACTGGTGCTCATTGTGTAAAAGCTTATGAATAAAGCATAATACATGGTATCTTATAGTTTTGGATAGATTGGATTACTTGGACGCTTTGTTGTACCTATTTATGTCTCTAGTTTTGTTACAATAAAGAAAATTGAGCTAGCTTAATGTGGACACTTGATTCGTGTTCTTCTGAGCTCTAAATCAAACGTTTCAGACGATTTAGTGCGGACATGGCAAGTTGGTCGGCCCGTTAAAGTGATCATTCTAAACTGATCACTGGTGCTTTTTAAAAAAGGGCTTATGAGTGAAGCATAAAGCATAGAATCACGCAGTTTGGGACATATTGGATTACGTGGACACTATGTTGTCCCTATTTCTGTCTCAAATTCTATTAAAATATAGAAAATTTTGCTAGCTTAACATGAGCATTGGATTCATGTCATTCTGAGCTCAAAATAGAAATGTATGGACGATTTAGTGTGGACGTGTCAAGTTGATCGACTAGTTAATATGATTATTTTAAACTCATCATTGGTGCTCATTAAGTAAAGGCTTATAAATGAAGCATAATGCATGGCATCACATAGTTTTGTATAGATTGGATTATTTGGACACTTTGTCGTCTCCATTTTTGGTGCTCATTGGGTAAACGCTTATAAATGAAACATAATGCAGGGCATCGTTTAGTTTGGGATATATTGAATTATTTGGACGCATTGACATAACTAGTTCTGTCTCAAAAAAATTTACGATATAGAAAATTGAGCCAGAATAACGTGGGCATTGGATAGGTGTCGTTCTGAGCTGAAAATCAAAAGTTACGGACGATTTAGTGCGGACATGTCAAGTTGTTCGAAGAGTTCATATGATTATTCTAAACTTATCATTGGTGCTCATTGAGTAAAGGGTTATAAATGAAGCATAATGCATGAATCACACAGTTTTGTATAGATTGGACTATTTGGACACTTTGTCGTCTCCATTTCTGTCTCAAACTTTTATAATATATAGAAAATTTATCTCGCTTAACGCGGGCATTGGATTCATGTCATTATGAGCTCAAGATCAAAAGTTACGAACGATTTATTGTGGACATGTGGAGTTTTTTGGCCAGTTAATATGATTTTTCTAAACTCATCATTGGTGCTCATTGAATATAGGGTTATAAATGAAGCATAATGCATGGCATCACACAATTTTGTATAGATTGGATAATTTGGACAATTTGTCGTCTCTATTTCTGTCTCAAATTCTTTCAAAATATAGAAACTTTTGTTAGCTTAACATGGGCATTGGATTCATGTCATTCTGAGCTCAAAATCAAAAGTTATGGACGATTTAGTGCGGACATGTCAACTTGATCGGCCAAATAATATGATTATTCTAGATTAATCATTAGTACTCATTGAGTAAAGGCTTATAAATGAAGTATAATGGATGTCATCACACAGTTTTGAATAGATTGAATTATTTGGACAGTTTGTCGTCTCCATTTCTGCCAAAAATATTGTTAATATATAGAAAATTTATCTAGCTTAATGTGGGCATTGGATTCATGTCATTCTGAGCTCAAAATCAAAAGTTACGGACGATTTATTGCGGACATGTCAAGTTTATCGGCCAGTTAAAATGATTATTCTAAACAGATCATTGGTGCTCATTGAGTAAAGGCTTATAAATGAAGCATAATGTATGGCATCACACAGTTTTGTATAAATTGGATTATTTGGAAAATTTGTCGTCTCTATTTCTGTCTCAAATTTTGTTAATACATAGAAACTTTCTCTAGCTTAATGTGGGCATTGGATTCATGTCATTCTAAGCTCAAATCAAAAGTTGCGGATGATTTAGTGCGGACATGTCAAGTTGATCAGCCAGTTAATATGATTATTCTAAACTGATCACTGGTGCTCATTGAGTAAAAGCTTATAAATAAAGCATAATACACGGTATCTTATAGTTTTGGATAGATTGGATTACTTGGACGCTTTGTTGTACCTATTTATGTCTCTAGTTTTGTTACAATAAAAAAAATTGAGCTAGCTTAACGTGGACATTGGATTCGTGTTCTTCTGAGCTCTAAATCAATTTCGGACGATTTAGTGCGGACATGGCAAGTTGATCGGCCCGTTAAAGTGATCATTCTAAACTGATCATTGGTGCTTTTTAAAAAAGGGCTTATAAGTGAAGCATAAAGCATAGAATCACGTAGTTTGGGACATATTGGATTACGTGGACACTATGTTGTCTCTATTTCTGTCTCAAATTCTATTAAAATATAGAAAATTTTGCTAGCTTAACATGGGCATTGGATTCGTGTCATTCAGAGCTCAAAATAGAAATGTATGGACGATTTAGTGTGGACATGTCAAGTTGATCTACTAGTTAATATGATTATTTTAAACTGATCATTGGTGGTCATTGAGTAAAGGCTTATAAATGAAGCATAATGCATGGCATCACACAGTTTTGTATAGATTGGATTATTTGGACACTTTGTCGTCTCCATTTTTGTCTCAAATTTTGTTATTACATAGAAAATTTATCTAGCTTAACATGGGCATTGGAATCATGTCCATTTGAGCTCAAATCAAAACTTACGGACGATTTAGTGCGGTCATGTCAAGTTGTTCGGCGAGTTCATATGATTATTCTAAACTTATCATTGGTGCTCATTGAGTAAAGGGTTATAAATGAAGCATAATGCATGACATCACACAGTTTTGTATAGATTGGACTATTTGGACACTTTGTCGTCTCCATTTCTGTCTCAAACTTTTATAATATATAGAAAATTTATCTCTCTTAACGCGGGCATTGGATTCACGTCATTATGAGCTCAAGATCAAAAGTTACGAACGATTTATTGTGGACATGTGGAGTTTTTCGGCCAGTTAATATGATTTTTCTAAACTCATCATTGGTGCTCATTGACTACATGGTTATAAATGAAGCATAATGAATGGCATCACACAATTTTGTATAGATTGGATATCTTGGACAATTTGTCGTCTCTATTTCTGTCTCAAATTCTTTCAAAATATAGAAACTTTTGTTAGCTTAACATGGGCATTGGATTCATGTCATTCTGAGCTCAAAATCAAAATTTATGGACGATTTAGTGCAGACATGTCAACTTGATCGGCCAGCTAATATGATTATTCTAGACTGATCATTAGTACTCGTTGAGTAAAGGCTTATAAATGAAGTATAATGCATGCCATCACACAGTTTTGAATAGATTGGATTATTTGGACAGTTTGTCGTCTCCATTTCTGCCAAAAATATTGTTAATATAGAAAATTCATCTAGCTTAATGTGGGCATTGGATTCATGTCATTCTAAGCTCAAAAAGCAAAAGTTACGGACGATTTATTGCGGACATGTCAAGTTTATCGGCTAGTTAATATGATTATTCTAAACAGATCATTGGTGCTCATTGAGTAAAGGCTTATAAATGAAGCATAATGTATGGCATCACACAGTTTTGTATAGATTGGATTATTTGGATAATTTGTCGTCTCTATTTCTGTCTCAAATTTTGTTAATACATAGAAACTTTATGTAGCGTAATGTGGGCATTGGATTCATGTCATTCTAAGCTCAAATCAAAAGTTGCGGACAATTTAGTGCGGACATGTCAAGTTGATCAGCCAGTTAATATGATTATTCTAAACTGATCACTGGTGCTCATTGAGTAAAAGCTTATAAATAAAGCATAATACACGGTATCTTATAGTTTTGGATAGATTGGATTACTTGGACGCTTTGTTGTACCTATTTATGTCTCTAGTTTTGTTATAAAGAAAATTGAGCTAGCTTAATGTGCACATTGGATTCGTGTTCTTCTGAGCTCTAAATCAAAAGTTTCGGAGGATTTAGTGCGGACATGACAAGTTGATCGGCCCGTTAAAGTGATCATTCTAAACTGATCATTGGTGCTTTTTAAAAAAGGGCTTATAAGTGAAGCATAAAGCATAGAATCACGTAGTTTGGGACATATTGGATTACGTGGACACTATGTTGTCTCTATTTCTGTCTCAAATTCTATTAAAATATAGAAAATTTTGCTAGCTTAACATGGGCATTGGATTCGTGTCATTCTGAGCTCAAAATAGAAATGTATGGACGATTTAGTGTGGACATGTCAAGTTGATCGACTAGTTAATATGATTATTTTAAACTGATCATTGGTGCTCATTGAGTAAAGGCTTATAAATGAAGCATAATGCATGGCATCACACAGTTTTGTATAGATTGGATTATTTGGACACTTTGTCGTCTCCATTTTTGTCTCAAATTTTGTTATTACATAGAAAATTTATCTAGCTTAACGTGGGCATTGGATTCATGTCATTCTGAGCTCAAAATCAAAAGTTACAGATGATTTAGTGCAGACATATCAAGTTTATCGGTCAGTTAATATGATTATTGTAAACTGATCACTGGTGCTCATTGAGTAAAGACATATAAACGAAGCATAATGCAAGGCATCACACAGTTTTGCATAAATTGGATTATCTGGACACTTTGTCGTCTCCATTTTTGTCACAAATTTTGTTATTACATAAAAATTTATCTAGCTTAACGTGGGCATTGGAATCATGTCCATTTGAGCTCAAATCAAAAGTTACGGACGATTTAGTGCGGACATGTCAAGTTGTTCGGCGAGTTCATATGATTATTCTAAACTTATCATTGGTGCTCATTGAGTAAAGGGTTATAAATGAAGCATAATGCATGGCATCACACAGTTTTGTATAGATTGGACTATTTGGACACTTTGTCGTCTCCATTTCTGTCTCAAACTTTTATAATATATAGAAAATTTATCTCGCTTAACGCGGGCATTGGATTCATGTCATTATGAGCTCAAGATCAAAACTTACGAACGATTTAGTGTGGACATGTGAAGTTTTTCGGCCAGTTAATATGATTATTCTAAACTCATCATTGGTGCTCATTGAATACAGGGTTATAAATGAAGCATAATGCATGGCATCACACAATTTTGTATAGATTGGATTATTTGGACAATTTGTCGTCTCTATTTCTGTCTCAAATTCTTTCAAAATATAGAAACTTTTGTTAGCTTAACATGGGCATTGGATTCATGTCATTATGAGCTCAAAATCAAAAGTTATGGACGATTTAGTGCGGACATGTCAACTTGATCGGCCAGCTAATATGATTCTTCTAGACTGATCATTAGTGCTCATTGAGTAAAGGCTTATAAATGAAGTATATTGCATGTAATCACACAGTTTTGAATAGATTGGATTATTTGGACAGTTTGTCGTCTCCATTTCTGCCAAAAATATTGTTAATATATAGAAAATTTATCTAGCTTAATGTGGGCATTGGATTCATGTCATTCTGAGCTCAAAATCAAAAGTTATGGACGATTTCTTGCGGACATGTCAAGTTTATCGGCCAGTTAATATGATTATTCTAAACAGATCATTGATGCTCATTGAGTAAAGGCTTATAAATGAAGCATAATGTATGGCATCACACAGTTTTGTATAGATTGGATCATTTGGATAATTTGTCGTCTCTATTTCTGTCTCAAATTTTGTTAATACATAGAAACTTTATCTAGCTTAATGTGGGCATTGGATTCATGTCATTCTAAGCTCAAATCAAAAGTTGTGGACGATTTAGTGCGGACATGTCAAGTTGATCAGCCAGTTAATATGATTATTCTAAACTGATCACTGGTGCTCATTGAGTAAAAGCTTATAAATAAAGCATAATACACGGTATCTTATAGTTTTGGATAGATTGGATTACTTGGACGCTTTGTTGTACCTATTTATGTCTCTAGTTATCTTACAATAAAGAAAATTGAGCTAGCTTAACGTGGACATTGGATTCGTGTTCTTCTGAGCTCTAAATCAAAAGTTTCGGACGATTTAGTGCGGACATGGCAAGTTGATCGGCCCGTTAAAGTGATCATAAATTGATCATTGGTGCTTTTTAAAAAAGGGCTTATCAGTGAAACATAAAGCATAGAATCACGTAGTTTGGGACATATTGGATTACGTGGACACTATGTTGTCTCTATTTCTGTCTCAAATTCTATTAAAATATGGAAATTTTTGCTAGCTTAACATGGGCATTGGATTCGTGTCATTCTGAGCTCAAAATAAAAATGTATGGACGATTTAGTGTGGACATGTCAAGTTGATCAACTAGTTAATATGATTATTTTAAACTGATCATTGGTGCTCATTCAGTAAAGGCTTATAAATGAAGCATAATGCATGGCATCACACAGTTTTGTATAGATTGGATTATTTGGACACTTTGTCGTCTCCATTTTTGTCTCAGATTTTGTTATTACGAAGAAAATTTATCTAGCTTAACGTGGGCATTGGATTCATGTCATTCTGAGCTCAAAATCAAAAGTTACAGATGATTTAGTGCAGACATATCAAGTTTATCGGCCAGTTAATATGATTATTGTAAACTGATCATTGGTGCTCATTGAGTAAAGACTTATAAACGAAGCATAATGCAAGGCATCACATAGTTTTGCATAAATTGGATTATCTGGACACTTTGTCATCTCCATTTTTGTCTCAAATTTTGTTATTACATTGAAAATTTATCTAGCGAATCATGACAATTTGAGCTCAAATAAAAAGTTATGGACGATTTAGTGCGTCCATGTGAAGTTGTTCGGCGAGTTCATATGATTATTCTAAACTTATCATTGGTGCTCATTGAGTAAAGGGTTATAAATGAAGCATAATGCATGACATCACTCTGTTTTGTATAGATTGGACTATTTGGACACTTTGTCGTCTCCATTTCTGTCTCAAACTTTTATAATATATAGAAAATTTATCTCGCTTAACGCGGGCATTGGATTCATGTCATTATGAGCTCAAGATCAAAAGTTACGAACGATTTAGTGTGGACATGTGAAGTTTTCGGCCAGTTAATATGATTATTCTAAACTCATCATTGGTGCTCATTGAATAAAGGGTTATAAATGAAGCATAATGCATGGCATCACACAATTTTGTATAGATTGGATTATTTGGACAATTTGTCGTGTCTATTTTTGTCTCAAATTTTGTTAATACATAGAAAATTTATCTAGCTTAATGTGGCCATTGGTTTCATGTCACTCTGAGCTCAAATCAAAAGTTACGGACGATTTAGTGCCAACATGTCAAGCTGATCGGCCAGTTAATATGATTATTCTAAAATAATCATTGGTGTTCATTGAGTAAAAGCTGATAAATGAAGCATATTGCACGACATGTTATAGTTTTGGATAGATTGGATTACTTGAACGCTTTGTCGTATCTATTTATGTCTCAAATTTTGTTAGTATAGAAAATTGAGCTAGCTTGACGTGGACATTGGATTCGTGTGATTTTGAACTCTAAATCAATAGTTAAAGACGATTTAGTGCAGTCATGTGAAGTAGATCGGCCAGTTAAAGTGATCATTCTAAACTTATCATTTGTGCTTTTTAAGTAACGGCTTATAAGTGAAGCATAAAGCATAACATCATCAGTTTTGGATATATTGGATTACTTGGATGCTTTGTCGTATCTATTTTTGTCTCAAATTTTATTACACTATAGAAAATTGAGTTAGCTTAACGTGGGCATTGGATTCGTGTCATTCTAAGCTCTAAATCAAAAGTAATGGACGATTTAGTGCGGACATGTCAAGTTGATCGGCCTATAAATAAGATTATTTTAAACTGATCACTGGTGCTCATTGAGTAAATACTTATAAATTAAGCATAATGCACGGCATCTTATAGTACTGGATAGATTAGATTACTTGGACGCTTTGTTGTATCTATTTATGTCTCAAATTTTGTTACAATATAGGAAATTGAGCTAGCTTAACGTGGGCATTGGATTCGTGTCATTCTAAGCTCCAAATAAAACGTTACAAACAATTTAGTGCAGACATGTCATGTAGATCAGCGAGTTAAAGAGATCATTCTAAACTGATCATTGGTGCCCTTTAGGTAAAGGCTTATATATAAAGCATAAAGAATAGCATCATGCAGTTTTGGTTAGATTGGAATACTTGAACGCATTTTGTCTCTATTTGTGTCTCAAATTTTGTGAAAATATAGAAAATTTAGCTAGCTTAACGTGGGCATTGGATTCGTGTCATACTGAGCTCAAAATTAAAAGTTACGGACGATTTGGGGCGGACACATCAAGTTGAACTGCCAGTTAATATGACTATTCTAAACTTATCATTGGTGTTCATTGAGTAAAGGCTTATAAGTGAAGCATAATGCATAGCATTACACTGCTTGGGATATATTGGATTACTTGGACTCTTTTTCTTATCTATTTCTGTCACAAACATTGATTTATAAGCTATATAGAAAATTTATCTCGCTTAACGCGGGCATTGGATTCATGTCATTATGAGCTCAAGATCAAAAGTTACGAACGATTTAGTGTGGACATGTGAAGTTTTCGGCCAGTTAATAGATTATTCTAAACTCATCATTGGTGCATTGAATAAAGGGTTATAAATGAAGCATAATGCATGGCATCACACAATTTTGTATAGATTGGTTGGACAATTTGTCGTGTCTATTTTTGTCTCAAATTTTGTTAATACATAGAAAATTTACTAGCTTAATGTGGCATTGGTTTCATGTCATCTGAGCTCAAATCAAAAGTTACGGACGATTTGTGCCAACATGTCAAGCTGATCGGCCAGTTAATATGATTATTCTAAAATAATCATTGGTGTTCATTGAGTAAAAGCTGATAAATGAAGCATATTGCACGACATGTTATAGTTTTGGATAGATTGGATTACTTGAACGCTTTGTCGTATCTATTTATGTCTCAAATTTTGTTAGTATAGAAAATTGAGCTAGCTTGACGTGGACATTGGATTCGTGTGATTTTGAACTCTAAATCAATAGTTAAAGACGATTTAGTGCAGTCATGTGAAGTAGATCGGCCAGTTAAAGTGATCATTCTAAACTTATCATTTGTGCTTTTTAAGTAACGGCTTATAAGTGAAGCATAAAGCATAACATCATGCAGTTTTGGATATATTGGATTACTTGGATGCTTTGTCGTATCTATTTTTGTCTCAAATTTTATTACACTATAGAAAATTGAGTTAGCTTAACGTGGGCATTGGATTCGTGTCATTCTAAGCTCTAAATCAAAAGTAATGGACGATTTAGTGCGGACATGTCAAGTTGATCGGCCTATAAATAAGATTATTTTAAACTGATCACTGGTGCTCATTGAGTAAATACTTATAAATTAAGCATAATGCACGGCATCTTATAGTACTGGATAGATTAGATTACTTGGACGCTTTGTTGTATCTATTTATGTCTCAAATTTTGTTACAATATAGGAAATTGAGCTAGCTTAACGTGGGCATTGGATTCGTGTCATTCTAAGCTCCAAATAAAACGTTACAAACAATTTAGTGCAGACATGTCATGTAGATCAGCGAGTTAAAGAGATCATTCTAAACTGATCATTGGTGCCCTTTAGGTAAAGGCTTATATATAAAGCATAAAGAATAGCATCATGCAGTTTTGGTTAGATTGGAATACTTGAACGCATTTTGTCTCTATTTGTGTCTCAAATTTTGTGAAAATATAGAAAATTTAGCTAGCTTAACGTGGGCATTGGATTCGTGTCATACTGAGCTCAAAATTAAAAGTTACGGACGATTTGGGGCGGACACATCAAGTTGAACTGCCAGTTAATATGACTATTCTAAACTTATCATTGGTGTTCATTGAGTAAAGGCTTATAAGTGAAGCATAATGCATAGCATTACACTGCTTGGGATATATTGGATTACTTGGACTCTTTTTCTTATCTATTTCTGTCTTAAATTTTATTACAATATAGAAAATTGAGCTCGCGTAATGTGGGCATTGGATTCGTATCATTTTGAGCTCTAAATCAAAAGTTACGGAAAATTTAGTGAGGACATGTCAAGTTGATCGGCAAGTTAATATGATTATTCTAAGCTGAGCTAGATTAATGTGGGCATTCGATTGATGTCATTTTGAGCTATAAATCAAGAGTTACAGACGATTTAGTGTAGACATGTCATATTGATCAGCGAGTTAAAGAGATCATTCTAAACTGATCATTGGTGCCCTTTAGGTAAAGGCTTATATATAAAGCATAAAGAATAGCATCATGCAGTTTTGGTTAGATTGGAATACTTGAACGCATTTTGTCTCTATTTGTGTCTCAAATTTTGTGAAAATATAGAAAATTTAACTAGCTTAACGTGGGCATTGGATTCGTGTCATACTGAGCTCAAAATTAAAAGTTACGGACGATTTGGGGGGGACACATCAAGTTGAACTGCCAGTTAATATGACTATTCTAAACTTATCATTGGTGCTCATTGAGTAAAGGCTTCTAAGTGAAGCATAAGGCATAGCATCACACTGCTTGGGATATATTGGATTACTTGGACTCTTTTTCTTATCTATTTCCGTCTTAAATTTTATTACAATATAGAAAATTGAGCTCGCGTAATGTAGGCATTGGATTCGTGTCATTTTGAGCTCTAAATCAAAAGTTATGGACAATTTAGTGAGGACATGTCAAGTTGATCGGCAAGTTAATATGATTATTCTAAGCTGAGCTAGATTAACGTGGGCATTCGATTGATGTCATTTTGAGCTATAAATCAAGAGTTACAGACGATTTAGGGTGGACATGTCAAGTTGATCGGCCAGTTAAAGTGATCATTCGAAACTAATCATCGGTGCTCATTGAGTAAAGGCTCTATGGACGCTTTGTCATATCTATTTTTTTCTCAAATTTTGTTACAATATTGAAAATATAGCTAGCTTAACTGGGCATTTCATTCGTGTCATTATGAGCTCTAAATCAAAATTTACGGACGATTTAATGCAGACATGTCAAGTTGATCGGCTAGTTAAAATGATCATTCTAAACTAATCATTGGTGCTCTTTAAGTAAAGCATAAATGAAGCATAAAGAATGACATCAAGAAGTTTTGGGATAGATTGGATTACTTGGTCACTTTGTCATCTCTATTTTAGTCTCAAATTTTGTGGCAATTTAGAAAATTGAGCTAGATTAATGCGGGCATTGGATTGGAATCATTCTGAGCTATAAATAAAAAGTTACGGACGATTTAGTGTGGACATGTCAAGTTGATCAGTAGTTTTGGATATATTGGATTACTTGGACGCTTTTTCATCTCTATTTCTGTCTCAAATTTTGTTAAAATATAGAAAATTTATCTAGCTTAACGTGGGTATTGGTTTCGTGTCATTCTGAGCGCAAAATCAAAAGTTACTGACGATTTAGCGTAGACAGGTCAAGTTCATCGGCCAGCTAATATGATTATTCTAAATTGATAATTGGTTCTCATTGAGTAAAGGCTTATAAATGAAGCATAATGCATGGCATCACACAGTTTTGGATAGATTGGAATACTTGGACGCTTTGTCGTATATATATTCTGTCTCAAATTTTGTTATAATATTGAAAGTTGAGATAGCTTAACGTTGGCATTGGATTTGTGTCATTCTGAGCCCTAAATCAAAAATTACAAACGATTTACTCCGGACATGTAAGTTTATCCGCCAGTTAAAGTAATCATTCTAAACTAATCATTCTAAACTAATCATTCAAGCTCATTAAGTAAAGGCTTATAAATGAAGCATAAAGCATGGCATCACGTAGTTTGGGATAGATTGGATTACCTAAACGCTTATTTCTTTCTCAAATTTTGCCACAATATAGAAAATTGGGCTAGCTTAACGTGGGCTTTGGATTCGAGTCATTATGAGCTCTAAATTTAAAATTACAGACGATTTGGTGCAAACATGTCAAGTTAATCGACCAGTTAAGATAATTATTCCAAACTGATTAATGGTGCTGATTGAATAAAGGCTTATAAATGAAGCATAAAGCACGACATCACGCAGTTTGGGATAGATTAAATTACTTGGACATTGTGTTGTCTCTATTTCTGTCTCAAATTTTGCAAAATGTTAAACTTTTATCTAGCTGAACGTGGACATTGGATTCGTGTCATTCTGAGCTCTAAATTAAAAGTTACGGATTATTTAGTGCGAACATGTCCAATTGATTGGTCAGTTAATATGATTATTCTAACCTAATCATTGGTGCTCATTGAGTAAAGCCCTCTAAATGAAGCTTAATACATGGCATAACACAGTTTTAGATTTATTGGATTACTTGGACGCTTTTTCGACTCTATTTCTATCTCAAATTTTGTAATATATAGAAAATTTAGCTAGCTTAACCTGTGTATTTGATTCGTGTCATTCTGAGCTCTAAATCGAAAGTTACGTATGATTTAGTGCGTACATGTCAAGTTGATCGGCCAGTTAATATGATTATTCTAAACTGATCATTGGTGCTCATTGAGTAAAGGCTTCTAAATGAACCATAATGTATGGCATCACACAGTTTTAGATTTATTGAATTACTTGCATGATTTGTCGTATCTATTTTTGTCTCAAATTTTGTTACAATATAGAAAGTTGAGCAAACTTAACGTAGCATTGGATTCATGTCATTCTAAGCTCTAAATCAAAAGTTATGGGCGATTTAGTGTGGACATGTCAAGTTGATCGGTCAGTTAAATGGATCATTCTAAACTCATCGTTGGTGCTCTTTAAGTAAAGGCTTATAAATGAAGCATAAAGCATGGCATCACGCAGTTTGGGATATATTTGATTACTTGGACGCTTTGTTATCTCTATTCCTCTCTCAAATTTTGTCAAAATATACAAATTTTAGCTAGCTTAACGTGAGCATTGGATTCATGTCATTCTGAACTCAGAAACAAAAGTTACATACGGTTTAGTGCGAACATGTTAAGTTGATCGGCCTGTTAATATGGTTATTCTAAACTGATGATTGGTTCTCATTAAGTAAAGGCTTCTAAATGAAGCATAATGCATTGCATCACACGGTTTTAGATAGATTGGATTACTTGTATTCTTTGTCGTATCTATTTTTGTCTCAAAATTTGTTACAATATAGAAAATTGAGCTACCTTAACGTGGGCATTGGATTCGTCTCATTTTTAGCTCTAAATCAAAAATTACAGACGATTTAGTGGGGACATGTCAATTTGATCGCCCACTTAAAGTTATCATTCTAAACTGGTCATTGGCGCTCTTTAAGTAAAGGCTTATAAATGAATCATAAAGTGTGGCATCACGCAGTTTGAGAAAGATTGGATTAGTTGGACGCTTTGTCGTCTCTATTTCTGTCTCAAATTTTGTCAAAATATAGAAAATTTAGAAAGATTATTGCGGGCATTGATTCTTATCATTCTGAGCTCAAAATCAAAAGTTACGGACGATTTAATGCGACATGTCAAGTTGGTCGGCCAGTTAATATGATTATTTGCAACTGATCATTGGTGCTCATTAAGTAAAGGTTTATAAATGAAGCATAATGCATGGCATCACATAGTTTTGGATATATTGGATTACTTGTACGCTTTGTCGTCATAATTTCTTTCTCAAATTTTGTTAAAATATAGAAAATTTATCTAGCTTAACGTGAGCAATGGATACGTGTCATTCTGAGCTCAAAATCAAAAGTTACTGACGATTTGGTGCGGACATGTGAAGTTCATCGGTCAGTTAATATGATTATTGTAAATTGGTCTCTGGTGCTCATTGATTAAAGGCTTATAAATGAAGCGTAATGCATGGCATCACACAGTTTTGAATAGATTGGAATACTTGGACGATTTTTCATATGTATATTTCTGTCTCAAATTTAGTTACAATGTAGAAAGTTGAGCTAGCTTAACGTGGGCATTGGATATGTGTCATTCTACGGTCCAAATCAAAGTTATGGACGATTTGGTGCGGAAATGTCAAGTTGATTGGCCAATTAAAATAATCATTGTAAACTGATCATTGGAGCTCATTAAGTAAAGGCTTATAAATGAAGCATAAAGCATGACATCAGGCAGTTTGGGATAGATTGGATTACTTGCATGCTTTGTCATCTCTATTTCTATCTCAAATTTCGTCCAAATATAGAAACTTTAGCAAGCTTAACGTGCGCATTGTATTCGTATCATTCTGAGCTCAAAATCAAAAGTTAGGGAAGATTTACTGCACACATGTGAGGTTTATCGGCTAGTTAATGAAGCATAAAGCATAGCATAGCACAGTTTGGGATAGATTGGATTACTTAGACGCTTTTTCATCTCTATTTCTGTCTCAAATTTTGTCACAATATAGAAAATTGAGCTAGCTTAACGTGGGCATTGGATTCGTGTCATTCTGAGCTCAACTCAAAAATTACGAACGATTTGGTGCATACATGTAACCTTAATCGGCTAGTTAATATGATTATTCTAAACTGATCATTGGTGCTCAATGAGTAGAGGCTTATAAATGAAGCATAATGCACGACATCTTACAGGTTTGAATATATTGGTTTGATTGGACACCTTGTTGTATCTATTAATCTCTCAAATTTTGCTACAATATAGAAACTTGAGCTAGCATAACGTGGGTACTGGATTCGTGTAATTATGAGCTCTAAATCAAAAGTTACATACTATTTAGTGCGGAGCTGTCAAGTTGATCAGCCAGTTATAGTGATCATTGGTGCTCCTAAAGTAAAGACCTATAAATGAAGCATAAAGCATGGCATCACGAATTTTAGGATAGATTTGATTACATGGATGATTTGTCGTCTCTATTTCTGTCTCAAATTTTGTGACAATATAGAAAATTGAGCTAGCTTAACGTGGGCATTCGATTGGTGTCATTCGGAGCTCTAAATCAAAATTTAGAGACGATTTAGTGCGGACATGTCAAGTATGTCTGTCAGTTAAAGTGATCATTCTAGACTTATCATTGGTGTTCATTGAGTAAAGGCTTCTAAACGAAACAATGCATGGCACTACACAGTTTTGGATAGATTTGTTTACTTGGACGATTTGTCGTATCTATTTTTTTCTCAAATTCAGTTACAATAGAAAATTGAGCAGCTTAATGGTATATTGGATTCTTGTCATTCTGAGATGTAAATCAAAATTTACGGACGATTTATTGCGGATATGTCAAGTTGATCGGCTAGTTAAAGTTATCATTCTAAACTGGCCATGGGTGATACTTAAGTAAGGGCTTATAAATGATGCACAAAGCATGACATCACACAGTTTGGGAAAGATTGGATTACTTGGACGCTTTGTCGTCTCTATTTATGTCTCAAATTTTGTTAAAATATAGAATATTTAGCAAGATTAACGTGGGCATTGATTCATATCATTCTAAGCTCAAAATAAAAATTGAGTTAGAATAACATGGGTACTGGATTCGTGTAATTCTGAGCTCTAAATCAAAAGTTACATACTATTTAGTGCGGAGCTGTCAAGTTTATCGTCCAATTAAAGTGATCACTGGTGCTCTTTAAGTAAAGGCTTATAAAAGAAGCATAAAGCTTGGCATCACGAAATTTAGGATACATTGGATTAATTGGATGATTTGTCGTCTCTATTTCTGTCTCAAATTTTGTGACAATATAGAAAATTGAGCTAGCTTAACGTGGGGGTTCGATTGGTGTCATTCTGAGCTCTAAATCAAAAGTTAGAGACGATTTAGTGCAGACATGTCAAGTATATCGGTGAGTTAAAGTGATCATTCTAGACTGATCATTGTTGTTCATTGAGTAAAGGCTTCTAAATGAAACAATGCATGGCATCACACAGTTTTGGATAGATTTGTTTATTTGGACGCTTTGTCGTATCTATTTTTTTTCTCAAATTCAGTTACAATAGAAAATTGAGCTAGCTTAATGGGATATTGGATTCTTCTCATTCTGAGCTGTAAATCAAAATTTACGGACGATTTATTGCGGACATGTCAAGTTGATCGGCCAGTTAAAGTTATCATTCTAAACTGGCCATTGGTGCTACTTAAGTAAAGGCTTATAAATGATGCATAAAGCATGACATCACGTAGTTTGGGAAAGATTGGATTACTTGGACGTGTCCTCTCTATTTCTGTCTCAAATTTGTTAAAATATGGCAAATTTAGCAAGCTAGACGTGGGTATTGATTCGTATCATTCTAAGCTCAAAATCAAAATTTTACGGAAAATTTAGTGCGGCACGTCAAGTTGATCGGCCAGTTAATATGATTATTCTAATCTGATCATTGGTGCTCATTGAGTAAAGGCTTATAAAAGAAGCATAATGCATGACATCACACAGTTTTAGATAGATTGGATTACTTGGACGCTTTGTCATCTCTATTTCTGTCCCAAATTTTGTTAAATTATAGAAAATTTATCTAGCTTAATGTGAGAATTGGATACGTGTCATTTCAGAGATCAAAATCAAAAGTTACTGATGATTTTGTGTGGACATGTCAAGTTCATCCGTCAGTTAATATGATTATTCTAAATTGGTCATTGGTGCTCATTGAGTAAAGACTTATAAATTAAGCATAATGCATGGCATCACACAGTTTTGGATAGATTGGAATACTTGGACGATTTGTCGTATGTATATTTATCCCTCAAATATTGCTACAATGTAGAAAGTTGAGCTAGCTTATCGTGGGCATTGGATTTGTGTCATTCTACTGTCTAAATCAAAAGTATGGACGATTTAGTGCGGACATGTCAAGTTGATCAGCCACTTAAAATAATCATTCTAAACTGATCATTGGAGCTCATTAAGTAAAGGCTTATAAATGAAGCATAAAGCATGGCATCACGCAGTTTTGGATAGATTGGATTACTTGCACGCATTTTTCGTCTCTATTTCTATCTCAAATTTTGTCCAAATATAGAAAATTTAGCGAGCTTAACGTGTGCATTGAATTCGTGTAATTCTGAGCTCAAAATCAAAATATACGGATGATTTACTGTGGACATGTCAGGTTTATCGTCTAGTTAATGAATCATAAAGCATAGCATAACACAGTTTGGGATAGATTGGACTACTTAGACGCTTTTTCATCACTATTTCTGTCTCAAATTTTGTCACAATATAGAAAATTGTGCTAGTTTAATGTGGGCATTGGATTCGTATCATTCTGAGCTCTAACTCGAAAATTACAGACAATTTGGTGCATACATGTTAACTTAATCGGCAAGTTAATATGATTATTCTAAACTGATCATTGGTGCTCAATGAGTAAAGGCTTATAAATGAAGCATAATGCACGACATCTTACAGTTTTGGATAGATTGGCTTGCTAAGACACATTGTCGTATAGAAAATTGAGATATATCGTGGGTATTGGATTCGTGTAATTCTTAGATCTAAATCAAAAGTTACATACTATTTAGTGCTGAGATGTCAAGTATATCGGCCAGCTAAAGTTATTATTTTATACTGATCATTGTGCTCTTTAAGTAAAGGCTTATAAATGAAGCATAAAGCATGGCATCGCGAATGTTAGGATAGATTGGATTACTTGGATGCTTTGTCGTCTCTATTTTTTTCTGTCACAAATTTTCTGACAATATAGAAAATTGAGCTAGCTTAACGTGGGCATTCGATTGGTGTCGTTCGGAGCTCTAAATAAAAATTTACAGACGATTTAGTGCGAACATGTCAAGTAGATCGGTCACTTAAAGTGATCATTCTACACTGATCATTGGTGCTCATTGAGTAAAGGCTTATAAATGAAACATAATGCATGGCATCACACAGTTTTGGATAGATTTGATTACTTGGACGCTTTGTCGTATCTATTTTTCTCTCAAATTCTGTTACAATAGGAAATTGAGCTAGCTTAACGTGGATATTAGATTCTTATCATTCTAAGCTGTAAATCAAAATTTACGGACGATTTACTGTGGACATTTCAAGTTGATCGGCCAGTTAAAGTTATCATTCTAAACTGATCATTGGAGCTCATTATGTAAAAGATTATAAATAAAACATAATGCATGGAATCACGCAGTTTGGGATAGATTGGATTACTTGCATGCTTTATCGTCTCTATTTCTATGTCAAATTTTGTCCAAATATAGAAAATTTAGCAAGCTTAACGTGCACATTGTATTCGTGTCATTATCAGCTCAAAATTAAAAGTTACAGACGATTTCCTGCGGACATGGCAGGTCTATCGGCCAGTTGATATGATTATTCTAAACTGATCATTGGTGCTCATTGAATAAAGACTTCTAAATGAAGCATAATGCATGGCATCACAAATTTTGTGATATATATGATTACTTGAACGCTTTGTCGTATCTATTTTGTCTCAAATTTTGTTACAATAAGGAAAATTAAGCTAGCTTAACGTGGGCATTGGATTCGTGTCATTATGAGCTCTAAATCAAAAGTTACGGAAGATTTAGTGCGGACATGTCAAGTTGATCGGCCACGTAATATGATTATTCTAAACTGATCATTTGTGCTCATTGAGTAAATGCTTATAAATGAAGCATAATGCCTGACATCACATAACTTTGGATAGATTGGATTACTTGCACGCTTTGTCATCTTTATTCTTCTCTCAAATTTTGTCAAAATATAGAAGTTTTAGCTAGCTTAACGTGGGCATTGGATTCATGTCATTCTGAACTCAAAAACAAAAGTTACAAACGGTTTAGTGCGAACATGTTGAATTGATCGGCCAGTTAATATGATTATTCTTAACTGATGATTGGTTGTCATTGAGTAAAGGCTTCTAAATGAAGCATAATGCATTGCATCACACGGTTTTGGATAGATTGGATTACTTGTATGCTTTGTCGTATCTATTTTTGTCTCAAATTTTTTTACAATATAGAAAATTGAGCTAGCTTAACGTGGGCATTGGATTCGTCTCATTTTGAGCACTAAATCAAAAACTACAGACGATTTAGTGCGGACATGTCAAGTTGATCGCGCACTTAAAGTTATCATTCTAAACTGGTCATTGGCGCTCTTTAAGTAAAGGCTTATAAATGAATCATAAAGAGTGGCATCACGCAGTTTGAGAAAGATTGGATTAGTTGGACGCTTTGTCGTGTCTATTTCTGTCTCATATTTTTTCAAAATATAGAAAATTGAGCAAGATTAATGCGGGCATTGATTCTTATCATTCTGAGCTCAAAATCAAAAGTTAGGGAAGATTTACTGCGGACTTGTCAGGTTTATTGGCCAGTTAATGAAGCAGAAAGCATACCATAGCACAGTTTGGCATAGATTGGATTACTAAGACGCTTTTTCATCTCTATTTCTGTCTCAAATTTTGTCACAATATAGAAAATTGAGCTAGCTTAACGTGGGCATTGGATTCGTGTCATTCTGATCTCTAAATCGAAAACTACGAACGATTTGGTGCATACATGTCAACTTAATCGGCCAGTTAATCTGATTATTCTGAACTGATCATTGGTGCTCAATGAGTAGAGGCTTATAAATGAAGCATAATGCACGACATCTTAAAGGTTTGAATAGATTGGCTTGCTTGGACACTTTGTCGTATCTATTTCTCTCACAAATTTTGCTATAATATAGAAAGTTGAGCTAGCATAACGTGGGTACTTGATTCATGTAATTCTGAGCTCTAAATCAAAAGTTACACACTATTTAATGTGGAGCTGTCAAGTTGATCGGCCAGTTAAAGTGATCATTGGTGCTCTTTAAGTAAAGGCTTATAAATGAAGCATAAAGCATGGCATCACGAAATTTAGGATAGATTGGATTACTTGGATGATTTGTGTCTCAAATTTTTTGACAATATAGAAAATTGAGCTAGCTTAACGTGGGATTCGATTGGTGTCATTCAGAGCTCTAAATCAAAAGTTAGAGACGATTTAATGCGGACATGTCAAGTATATCGCTCAGTCAAAGTGATCATTCTAGACTGATCAATGTTGCTCATTGAGTAAAGGCTTCTAAATTAAACAATGCATGGCATCACACAGTTTTGGATAGATTTGTTTATTTGGACGCTTTGTCGTATGTATTTTTTTTTCAAATTCAGTTACAATAGAAAATTGAGCTAGCTTAATGGGATATTGGATTCTTGTTATTCTGAGCTGTAAATCAAAATTTACGGACGATTTATTGCGGACATGTCAAGTTGATCGGCCAGTTAAAGTTATCATTCTAAACTGGCCATTGGTGCTACTTAAGTAAAGGCTTATAAATGATGCATAAAGCATGACATCACGCAGTTTGGGAAAGATTGGATTACTTGGACGCTTTGTCGTCTCTATTTCTGTCTCAAATTTTGTTAAAATATAGGAAATTTAGCAAGCTAAACGTGGGTATTGATTCGTATCATTCTAAGCTCAAAATCAAAATTTTACGGAAAATTTAGTGCGGCACGTCAAGTTGATCGGCCAGTTCATATGATTATTCTAAACTGATCATTGGTGCTCATTGAGTAAATGCTTATAAATGAAGCATAATGCATTACATCACACAGTTTTGAATAGATTGGATTACTTGGATGCTTTGTCGCCTCTATTTCAGTTCCAAATTTTGTTAAAATATAGAAAATGTATCTAGCTTAACGTGAGCATTGGATACGTGTCATTCAGAGCTCAAAAACAAAAGTTACTGATGATTTTTTGTGGACATGTCAAGTTCATCTGTCAGTTAATATGATTATTCTAAATTGGTCATTTGTGCTCATTGAGTAAAGACTTATAAATTAAGCATAATGCGTGGCATCACACAGTTTTGGATTGATTGGAATACTTGGACGATTTGTCGTATGTATATTTCTCCCTCAAATATTGCTACAATGTAGAAACTTGAGCTAGCTTAACGTGGGCATTGGATTTGTGTCATTCTACTGTCTAAATCAAAGTTATGGACGATTTAGTGTGGACATGTCAAGTTGATCAGCCACTTAAAATAATCATTCTAAATTGATCATTGGAGCTCATTAAGTAAAGGCTTATAAATGAAGCATAAAGCATGGTATCACACAGTTTTGGATAGATTGGACTACTTGCACGCTTTGTCATCTCATTTCTATCTCAAATTTTGTCCAAATATAGAAAATTTAGCAAGCTTAACGTGTGCACTGTATTCGTGTCATTCTGAGCTCAAAATCAAAAATTATGGACGATTTACTGTGGACATGTTAGGTTTATCGTCCAGTTAATGAATCATAAAGCATAGCATAACACAGTTTGGGATAGATTGGATTACTTAGATGCGTTTTCATCACTATTTCTGTCTCAAATTTTTATCACAATATAGAAAATTGTGCTAGTTTAACGTGGGCATTGGATTCGTGTCATTCTGAGCTCTAACTCGAAAATTACAGACAACTTGGTGCATACATGTCTTAATCGGCCAGTTAATATGATTATTCTAAACTGATCATTGGTGCTCAATGAGTAAAGGCTTATAAATGAAGCATAATGCACGACATCTTACAGTTTTGGATAGATTGGCTTGCTAGGATACTTTGCATATAGACAATTGAGCTACCATATCGTGGGTATTGGATTTGTGTAATTCCGAGATCTAAATCAAAAGTTGCATACTATTTAGTGCTGAGATGTCAAGTTGATCGGCCAGCTAAAGTGCTCAATTTAAAATGATCATAATTGTGCTCTTTAAGTAAAGGCTTATAAATGAAGCATAAAGCATGGCATCACGAAATTTAGGATAGATTGGATTACTTGGATGCTTTGTCGTCTCTATTTCTATCTCAAATTTTCTGAGAATATAGAAAATTGAGCTACCTTAGCGTGGGCATTCGAATTGTGTTATTCAGAGCTCTAAATCAAAATTTACAGACGATTTAGTGCGAACATGTCAAGTAGATCGGTCAGTTAAAGAGATCATTCTAGATTGATCATTGGTGCTCATTGAGTAAAGGCTTATAAATGAAGCATAATGCATGGCATCACACAATTTTGGATAGATTTGATTACTTGGACGCTTTGTGGTATCTATTTTTGTCTCAAATTCTGTTACAATAGGAAATTGAGCTCACTACAAGAAAACATTATCATTTCCGATGACATTTCCGACGGATATAAAACCGTCGGAAATTTCTGACGAAGTTGAGACGGATTACCGACGGAACACCGAGGGAAATAAACCCATTGGAGATCTGTCGGTAATTTCCGACGCTAGAGAGGCCGTCGGTAAATCGATGGTAAAACCTGATGGTAAAACCGTTGAATTTCCGACGAAAGCGTAATCATCGGGATATCCTCTTGAAACCATCGGAACTTTACCGATGTATCTCAGGCCGTCGGTAATCTCCCAACGATTTACCGATGGATCTTGTGTTTTACTATCCGTCGGGAATCCGTCGGCACTCATAGTCGGAAAACCAATGGAAGTATTCGACCATTGTCCGACACCGTCGGCAATCCATCGGAAAATTAAGAATAATCTATTAAAATTTTGTGTTTATCCATCGGTTGTCGGAAACCGTCGGAAATCCATCGGTTAATGAAGATAAAATCTATTCAAAATACGTGAATATCCGGTTGTGGTCGGTAACCGTCGGAATTCCGTCGGAAATAGAGAATATTCTGAAGAATAATCTTTTTAAAATTTGTAATTATCTGTTAAAAATTCTTAATAATCTGTTAAAAATTCATGATAATATCTAATTTTCACTACAAATAAGCTTTGATCTTTCACAATTTTAACAGAACCAAAACTTTTAAGAAAATGTGTTCTTCGGGTTCTTTTGAGTATTTTCGATCGTGGATGGATAAACCTCGATATGATTCAACCACGGGGGAATTGACTGATGAATTTGCGCAAGGTATTGAAGAGTTCATGACATTTGCATCAAAGAATAGCATGACATCGGAATATAGCAAAATGTATTGTCCGTGTATTAAATGTCGAAATCATAGAATAACCTTTGTTAGAGAAGTACGTAATCATTTGTATAGAAATGGATTTATGCCGGGTTACAAAATTTGGTATTCACATGGAGAAACTGATGCAACGATGCAATATTATGGTGTTACTTCAAAAAGGATAGATAGTACTAATGTTAGGGTAGAGGAACCGGCATCAGAAGTTGATATAAATGGAGGTACTGTTCAAATGGTGAATGATGGATTTCGTGAACAAAGAGAATCGTACATTGAGGATATTAGCAGAATAGATGAACCTAATTTGGAAGCCCGGAAATTTTTTGATATGTTAGATGCATCCAAGTAGCCTTTGTATCAAGGATGTAGAGATGGATTATCGCCTTTATCTGCTGCAAGCAGGTTGATGACGATAAAGACGGATTTCAACTTGCCTGAAGATTGTGTGAATGTGATAGCTGATTTTGTTAGAGATATATTACCTGAAGATAATATTGCACCTGCTTCATATTACGAAGTTCAAAAACTTGTATCTGGTCTTGGATTGCCATATCAGATGATCGATGTATGTATTGACAACTGCATGATCTATTGGAGAAATGATGAAAACCGCATGAAGTGCCGATTTTGTCACAAAACTCGATTTCAAGAGACAAGTGGTAGAGTACCTATTCCGCATAAACGGATGTGGTATTTGCCATTAACAGAGAGGTTAAAGAGGTTATATCAATCTGAACACACGACAAAACCTATGAGATGGCATGCAGAACATAATTCGAATGGAGAAATTATGCATCCCTCGGATGCAGAAGCATGGAAACATTTTCAACAGGTTTATCCTAGTTTTGCATATGAGCCTAGAAACGTATACCTCGGGTTATCTACAGATGGATTCAACCCTTTTGGGAAGCATGGGAGGCAATACTCGTTGTGGCCAGTTATCGTTACACCTTAATGAATACCGTTCTAAATGTTCAAGGAAAAACAAAAGATAATTTGAATGCTAGATTGGATTTGCCGGATATTTGTTCCCGGAAGGAACTACATGTAATGTCAAATGGAAAATCATTGTCTCCCGCATTCCGGTTGGATGCGCATGCAAAAGATGAATTCTTTGACTGGATTAAGCATAGTGTCAAATTTGCAGATGGATACGCATCTAATCTTCGTAATTGTGTCGATACTATTGAAGGTAAATTTTCAGGGATGAAAAGTCATGATTGTCATGTTCTCATGCAAAGATTATTCCCATTTGCCTTTAGCGATATACTGCCTAAAAACGTCCACCGAGCAATTACAGGTACGACATTTACATTATTTTATATATAAATAATAATATTTTCATATATTATATGATATTAAAATATATTTTTTTACGTAGGAGTTGGTGCTTTTTTCCAAGATTTATGTACAAGATCACTTACTGTAGACGATCATTGGTGCTCTTCAAAGAAAGGCTTATAAATGAAGCATACAACATTGCATCACACAGTTTGGGATAGATTGGATTGCTTGGACACTTTGTCATCTCTATTTTTGTCTCAAAGTTTGTGAAAATATAGAAAATTAAGCAAGATTAGCATGTGCATTTGATTCGTGTTATTCGGAGCTCAAAATCCAAAGTTACGAACGATTTATTGCGTACATGTCAAGTTGATCTGCCAGTTAATATGATTATTCTAAACTGATCATTGGTGATCATTGAGTAAAGACTTCTAAATGAAGCATAATGCATGGCATCACACAGTTTTGGATATAAAGCATAGCATCAAGCATTTTGGGATAGATTGGATTACTTGAATGCTTTTTCGTCTCTATTTTTGTTTTCAATTTTTCAAAATATAGAAAAGTTAGCTAGCTTAACGTGGACATTAGAGTTGTGTTATTATGAGCCCAAAATCAAAAAAATATGGATGATTTAGTGTGGACATGTCAAGTTGATCGGCTAGTTAATATGAATATTCTAAACTAATAATTGGTGCTCATTGATTAAAGGCTTATAACTGAAACATAATGCATGGCATCGTGCAGTTTGGTATAGCTTGAATTATTTGTACGCTTCGTCGTATCTAGTTTTGTATCCTATTTTGTCACAATATAAAAATTGAATAGCTTAACGTGGGCATTGGATTCCTATCATTCTTAGCTCAAAATCAAAACTTACGAATGATTTAGTGTTGACACGTCAAGTCGATCGGCTAGTTAATATGATTATTCGAAAATGATAATTGGTGCTCATTGAGTAAAAGCTTATAAATGAATTATAATGCATGCCATCACACAGTTTTGGATATATTGGATTACTTGTATGCTTTTTCGTATCTATTTTTGTCTGTAATTTTGTTACAATATAGAAAATTGAGCTAGCTTAACATGGACATTGTATTTGTGTCCTTCTGAGCTCTAAATCAAAACTTACGGACGATTTAGTGCAGATATATCAAGTTGATCGGCCATTTATAGTTATGATTCTAAACTGATCATTGGTGCTCTATAAGTAAATGCTTATAAATGAAGCATACACCATTTCATCATGCAGTTTGGGATAGACTAGATTACTTGTACGCTTTGTCGTTTCTATTTCTGTCTCAAATTTTGTCAAAATATAGAAAATTAAACAAGCTTAACAGATGCATGTGATTCGTGTCATTCTGAACTCAAAATCCAAAGTTACAAATGATTTACTGCGGACATGTCAAGTTGATCGGCCTGTTAATATTATTATTCTAAACTGATAAGTGCTTCTCATTGAGTAAATACTTCTAAAAGTTTTGGATATATTTGATTACTTGGACCTTTTTCGTATCTATTTATGTCTCAAATTTTGTTACAATATAGACAATTAAGCAAGCTTAACGTGGGCATTGGATTCGTGCATTCTTAGCTCTAAATCAAAAGTTATGGATGATTTAGTGCGGACATAACAAGTTGATCGGCCATTTAATATGATTATTCTAAACTGATCATTGGTTCTCATTGAGTAAAGGCTTCTAAATGAAGCATAATACATGGCATCACATAGTTTTGGATATATTGGATTACTTGGACACTTTGTCATATCTATTTCTATCTCAAATTTTGTTACAATATTGAAAATTGAGCTAGCTTAATGTGAGCTTTGTATTCGTGTCACTCGGAGCTCTAAATCAAAAGTTACGGATGATATACTACGGATATGTTAAGTTGATCAGCTAGATAAAGTGATCATTTTAAACTGATCATTGATGCTTTGTCATATCTATTTCTGTCTCAAATTTTGTTACAATATAGAAAATTTAGCTAGCTTAACGTGGATATTGGATTTGTGTCAATATGAGCTCTAAATCAAAACTTACAGACGATTTAGTGCACACATATCAAGTTGATCGGCCATTTAAAGTTATGATTCTAAACTGATCATTGGTGCTCTTTAAGTAAAGGTTTATTAATGAAGCATACAACATTCCATCATGTAGTTTGGGATAGATTGGTTTACTTGGACACTTTGTCGTCTCTATTTCTGTCTCAAATTTTATCAAAATACAGAAAATTAGGCAAGTTTAACATGTGCATTGGATTCGTGTCATTCGGAGCTCAAAATCCAAAGTTACGGATGATTTACTGCAGATATGTCAAGAGTATCTGCCAGTTAATATGATTATTCTAAACTGATCATTGCTGCTCATTGAGTAAAAGCTTATAAATGAAGCATAATGCATGGCATTACACAGTTTTGGATATATTTGATTACTTGGACTTTTCTCGTATTTATTTTTGTCTCAAACTTTGTTACCACATAGAAAATTAAGCTAGCCTAACGTGGCCATTGGATTCGTGTCATTCTGAGCTCTAAATCAAATGTTACGGATGATTTAGTGAGGACATATCAAGTTTTTCGGACAGTTAATATGATTATTCTAAACTGATCACTGGTTCTCATTGAGTAAAGGCTTCTAAATGAAGCATAATGCATGGCACCACATAGTTTTGGATATATTTGATTACATGGATGCTTTGTCGTATCTATTTTTGTCTCAAATTTTGGTACAATATAGAAAATTGAGCTAGCTTAATGTGGGCTTTGAATTCGTGTAATTTTGAGCTCTAAATACAAATACGGATGATTTACTGCTTACATGTTAAGTTGATTGGCTAGATAAAGTGATCATTTTAAACTGATCATCGAGACTCATTGAGTAAAGCGTTATAAAATGAAGCATAAAGCATGGATCATGCAGTTTGGGATAGATTGGATTACTTGGACGCTTTATTGTCTCTATTTCTGTCACAATATAGAAAATCAAGAAACGTTAACGTGGGCATTGCATTCATGTCATTCTAAGCTCTAAATCAAGAGTTATAGAGTATTTAGTGCAGATAAGTCAAGTTGATCGACTAGTTAAAGTGATCATTCTAAACTGATCATTGGTGCTCATTAAGTAAAAGCTTATAAATGAACTAAAAAGCATGGCATCACGCAATTTGAGATAGATTGGATTACTTGGATTTTTTTCGTCTCTATTAATGTTTGAAATTTTACAAAATATAGAAAATTTAGCTAGATTAACGTGGGCATTAGATTTGTGTCATTCTGAGCTATAAATCAAAAGTTACGGACGATTTAATGCGGACATGTCAAGTTGATCGGCCAGTTAATATGACTATTCTAAACTGATCATTGGTGCTCATTGAGTAAATGCTTATAAATGAACCATAATGCATGTCATCGTGCAAATTTTGGGATAGATTAAATTATTTTTACGCTTCGTCGTATCTAGTTTTGTCTCCAATTTTCACAGTAGAAAAAATTGAATAACTTAACATGGGCATTGGATTCGTATCATTTTGAGCTCAAAATCAAAAGTTATAGATGATTTAGTGTGGACACGTTAAGTCAATCGGCTAGTTAATATAATAATTCTAAAATAATAGTTAGAGCTCATTGAGTAAAGGCTTATAAATGAATCATAATGCATGGCATCACATAGTTTTGGATAGATTGGATTACTTGGACGCTTTGTCGTATCTATTTGTGTCTCAAATATTTTTTTCAATTAGAAAATTGAGCTACTTTAACATGGACATTGGATTTGTATCATTATAAGCTCTAAATCAAAACTTACTGACGATTTAGTGCTGGCATATCATGTTGATCGGCCATTTAAAGTTATGACTATAAACTGATCACTAGTGCTCTTTGTGTAAAACTTTATAAATGAAGCATACAACATTGCATCACACAGTTTGGGATAGATTTTATTACTTGGACATTTTGTCGTCTTTATTTCAGTCTCAAATTTTTTCAAAAAACTGGCCGATAAACTTGACATATCTACACTAAATCGTCCATAACTTTTATTTATAGCTTATAATGACACGAATCCAATGCCCACATTAAGCTAACTCAATTTGCTATATTTTGACAAAATTGGAGACAGAAATAGATAGAACAAAGACTCCAAGTAATCAAATATATCCCAAACTCCGTGATGCCATGCATTATTCTTCATTTATAAGCACTTACTTAATGAACACCAATGATAAGTTTGGAATGATCACTTTAACTGGCCGATCAACTCGACACGTATGATGTAAATCGTCCATAAATATTTATTTATAGCTTGGAATGACACGAATCCAAAACCTACGTTAAACTAGCTCAATTTTCTCTTTTGTGACACATTTTAAGATAAAAATATATACGACAAAGCATACAAGAAATCCAATCTATCTCGAACTGCATGTTGACATATATTATGCTTCATTTATAAGGATTTACTCAATGAGCACCAATGATCAGAAGAATGATCATTTTTACTTGCCGATCAACTTAAAATTGCCAAACTAAATCGTCCGTGACTTTTCATTTATATCTCTGAATGACACGAATCCAATGCCCTCGTTAAGCTAGCTCAGTTTTGTATATTGTGACAAAATTTGAGACATAAATTAATACCAAAACCGTCCAAATAATCAAATCTATCTTGAACTGCGTGATGCCATGCATTATGCTTCATTTATAAGCCATTACTCAATGAGCACAAATGATCGGAAGAATGATCATTTTAACTGTCCGATCAACTTGATATGTCTGCACTAAATTGTCCTTAAGTTTTGATTTAGAGCTCATAGTGACACGAATCCAATGCCCACGTTAAGCTAGCGTAATTTTCTATATTTTGACAAAAGTTCAGATAGAAATAGAGACGACAAAGAGTTCAAGTAATTCAATCTATCCCATAATCTGTGATGCCATGCTTTATGCTTCTTTTATAAGCCTTTACTCTATGGGCACCAATGATCAGTTAAGAATGATCATTTAATAGGCCGAACAACTTGACATGTCCGCACTAAATCATCCGTAACTTTTGATTTAGACTTTAGAATGACACGGGCCCAATGATCTCATTAAGCTAGCTCAATATTTTATATTGTGACAAAATTTGAGATAGAAATAGATACCACAAACTGTCTAAGTAATCTAATCTATCCCGCACTGCGTGATGCCATGCATTATGCTTCATTTATAAGCCTTTACTTAATGACACTAATGATCAGTTTAGAATGATCACTCTAACTGGCCGAGAAACTTGACATATCTACACTAAATTGTCCATAACTTTTGATTTATAGCTCATAATGACACGAATCCAATGCCCATATTAAGCTAACTCAATTTTCTATATTGTGACAAAATTGGAGACAAAAATAGATACGACAAAGAAACCAAGTAATCAAATATATCCCAAACTCCGTGATGCCATGCATTATTCTTCTTTTATAAGCGTTTACTTAATGAGCACCAATGATAAGTTTAGAATGATCAGTTTAACAAGCCGATCAACTCGACACGTCTGCTGTAAATCTTCCATAAATTTTAATTTATAGCTGAGAATGACACGAATCCAAAACCTACGTTAAACTAGCTCAATTTTCTCTTTTGTGACAAATGTTAAGATAAAAATATTTATGACAAAGCATCCAAGTAATCCAATCTATCTCCAACTGCATGTTGACATATATTATGCTTCATTTATAAGGATTTACTCAATGAGCACCAATGATCAGAAGAATCATCATTTTTACGGGCAAGTCAACTTGGCATAGCCGAACTAAATCGTCCGTCAGTTTTCAATTGTAGCTCTGAATCACACGAATCCAATGTCCACGTTAAGCTAGCTCAGTTTGTATATTGTGACAAAATTTGAGTCATTAATTGATATGAAAACCGTCCAAACAATCAAATCTATCTCGAACTGCGTGATGCCATGCATTATGCTTCATTTATAAGCCTTTACTCAATGAGCACAAATGATCGAAAGAATGATCATTTTAACTGGACAATCAACTTGACATGTCAGCGCTAAATTGTCCAAAACTTTGTTTTGGAGCTTAGAATGACACGAACCATTGCCAACTTAAAAATAGTTCAATTTTTTATATAAAGAAAAAATTAAAGACAGAAATAGATACAGCAAAGCGTATAAGTAATCTAATCTATCCAGAACTGCGTGATGCTCTGTATTTTGCGTCATTTATAAGCCTTTACTCAATGAGCACCAATGATCAGTTAAGAATGATCATTTTAACTGGCCGATCAACTTGACATGTCCGCACTAAATCGTCCGTCACTTTTCATTTAGAGCTCCGAATGACACAAATCCAATGCCCAGGTAAAGGTATCTCAGTTTTCTATATTTTGACAAAATTATAGACACAAATAGAAACAACAAAGTTTCCAAGTAATCCAATCTATCCCGAACTGTGTGATGCCATGTATTATGCATCATTTATAAGCTTTTTATCAATGAGTACCAAAGATCAGTTAAGAATTATCATTTTAACTGGCCGATTACCTTGACATGTCTGCAATAAATCATCTGTAACTTTTGATTTAAAGCTTCGAATGACACGAATCCAATGACCACGTTAAACTTGCTCAATTTCTGTATTGTAACCAAATTTGAGACCAAAATAGAAACGAAAAAGCGTCCAAGTAATCTACTCTATCCAAACTGCTTGATGAAGCCTATACTTAATGAGGACCAATGAAATTTGAGAATGATCACTTTAACTGTTCAACTTGACATCTCCGCACTAAATCGTCGATAAGTTTAGAATGATCATTTTAATTGGCCGATCAACTCGACATGTATGATGTAAATCGTCCATAAATTTTGAATTATAGCTCAGAATGACACGAATCCAAAACCTATGTTAAACTAGCCCAGTTTTCTCTTTTGTGACAAATCTTAAGATAAAAATATATACGAAAAAGCATCCTAGTAATCCAATCTATCCAAAACTGTGTGATGCCATGCATTATGCTTCATTTATAAGCCTTTACTTAATGAGCACCAATGATCAGTTTAAAATAATCATATTAACTGGCCTATGAACTTCACATTAAATCGTTCGTAAATTTTGATTTAAAGCTCATAATGACATGTATCCAATGCCCACGTTAATCTTGCTAAATTTTCTATATCTTGACAAAATTTGAGATGGGAATAAAGTCAACAAAGCGTCCAAGTAATCCAATCTTTCCCAAACTTTTGTGATGCCATGCTTTATGCTTCACTTATAAACCTTTGATTAAAGAGCACCAATATAAGTTTATGATCACTTTAACTAGCCCATCAACATGACATGTCTGCACTAAATCTTCCGAAACTTTTGATTTAGAGCTCCGAATGACACGAATCCAATGTCTACATTAAGCTAGCTCAATTTTCTATATTGTAACAAAATTTGAGACAGAAATAGATACGAAAAACCATCCAAGTTAGCCAATCTATCCAAAAATGTGTGATGCCATGCATTATGCTTTATTTATAAGCCTTTATTCAATGGGCACCAATGATCAGTTTAGAATGATCACATTATCTAGCCGATCAAGTTGTCATGTCTGCACTAAATCATACGTAACTTTTGATTTAGAGTTTAGAATGACACCAACCGAATGCCCACGTTAAGCTAGGTAAATTTTCTATATTTTGCAAAATTTGAGATAGAAATAGAGACAACAAAGCGTCCAAGTAATCGAATCTATCCCAACCTGCGTGATGCCATCGTTTATGCTTCATTTATAAGCCTTTACTCAATCAGCACCATTGATCAGTTTAGAATAGTCATCTTAACTTGTCGATAACCTTGACATATCCGCACCAAACCCTCCGTAACTTTTAATTTAGAGCTCATAATGACACGTATCTAATGCCCACGTTAATCTTGCTAAATTTTCTATATTTTGACAAAATTTGGGACATAAATAGACTCGATAAAGCGTTCAAGTAAACCAATCTTTCCCAAACTTTGTGATGCCAAGCTTTATGCTTCATTTATAAACCTTTGCTTAAAGAGCACCAATGATCAGTTTAGAATGATCACTTTAACTTTCCAATCAACATGACATGTCCGCACTAAATCTTCTGAAACTTTTGATTTAGAGCTCAATATGATATGAATCCAATGTCTACGTTAAGCTAGCTCAATTTTCTATGTTATAACAAAATTAAAGATGGAAATAGATACGAAAATCCGTCCAAGTAATCCAATCTATCCAAAACTGTGTGATGCTATGCATTATGCTTCATTTATAAGCCTTTACTTAATGAGCACCAATGATCAGTTTAAAATAATCATATTAACTGGCCCATGAACTTCACATATCCACACTAAATCGTCCGTAAATTTTGATTTAAAGCTCATAATGACATGTATCCAATGCCCACGTTAATCTTGCTAAATTTTCTATATCTTGACAAAATTTGAGATGGCAATAGAGTCAACAAAGCGTCCAAGTAATCCAATCTTTCCCAAACTTTTGTGATCCCATGCTTTATGCTTCATTTATAAACCTTTGCTTAAAGAGCACCAATATAAGTTTATGATCACTTTAACTAGCCCATCAACATGACATGTCTGCACTAAATCTTCCGAAACTTTTGATTTAGAGCTCCGAATGACACGAATCCAATGTCTACGTTAAGCTAGCTCAATTTTCTATATTGTAACAAAATTTGAGAAAGAAATAGATACGAAAAACCGTCAGAGTTAGCCAATCCATCCAAAAATGTGTGATGTCATGCATTATGCATCATTTATAAGCCTTTATTCAATGAGCACCAACGATCAGTTTAAAATTATCACATTATCTAGCCGATCAAGTTGTCATGTCTGCACTAAATCATACGTAACTTTTGATTTACAGTTAAGAATGACACCAATCGAATGCCCACGTTAAGCTAGGTAAATTTTCTATATTTTGCAAAATTTGAGATAGAAACTGAGACAACAAAGCGTCCAAGTAATCGAATCTATCCAAACCTGCGTGATGCCATCCTTTATGCTTCATTTATAAGCCTTTACTCAATCAGCACCATTGATCAGTTTAGAATAATCATCTTAACTGGCCGATAACTTTGACATATCCGCACCAAACCCTCCGTAACTTTTAATTTAGAGCTCATAATGACACGTATCCAATGCCCACGGAAATCTTGCTAAATTTTCTATATTCTGACAAAATTTGAGACATAAATAGAGTCGATAAAGCGTTCAAGTAAACCAATCTTTCCCAAACTTTGTGATGCCATGCTTTATGCTTCATTTATAAACCTTTGCTTAAAGAGCACCAATGATCAGTTTAGAATGATCACTTTAACTGTCCAATCAACATGACATGTCCGCACAAAATCTTCTGAAACTTTTGATTTAGAGCTCAATATGACATGAATCCAATGTCTACGTTAAGCTAGCTCAATTTTCTATATTATAACAAAATTAAAGATGGAAATTGATACGAAAATCCGTCCAAGTAATCCAATCTATCCAAAACTGTGTGATGCCATGCATTGTGCTTCATTTATAAGCCCTTACTCAATGAGCACGAATGATCAGTTAAGAATAATCATATTAACTGGCCGATCAACTTGACATGTCCGCTGTAAATCGTCCATAAGTTTTGATTTTGAACTCCGAATGACACGAATCTAATGGCCACATTAAGCTAGATAAACTTTCTATATTTTAACAAAATTTTTAACAAAAATAGAGATGACAAAGCGTCCAAGTAATCCAATATATCCAAAACGATGTGATGTCATGCATTATGCTTCATTTATAAGCCTTTACTCAATCAGCACTAATGATTAATTTAGAATAATCATATTAACTGGTCAATGAACTTGACATGTTCGCACTAAATCGTCAGTTATTTTGATTTTGAGCTTGAATGACATGAATCCAATGCCCACGTTAAGCTAGATGAATTCTCTATATTTTTTCAAAATTTGAAACATAAATAGAGATGACAAAGCGTCCAAGTAATCCAATCTATCCAAAACTGTGTGATGCCATGCATTATGCTTGATTTATAAGCCTTTAATCAATGACCACCAATAATCAGTTTAGAATGATCATATTAACTGGCCGATCAACTTGACATGTCCTCACTAAATCGTCCATACAAGTTTTTTAGAATGACACGAATTCAATGCCCACGTTGACATGCCTGCACTAAATTTTCTATATTTTGAAAAATTTGTGACAGAAATAGGGACGACAAAGCGTCTAAGTAATCCAATCTATCCTAAACTCCGTGATGCCATGCCATATGCTTCATTTATAAGCCTTTACTTAATGAGCACCAATGATTTGTTTAGAATGATCAGTTTAACTAGCGTATCAACTTGATACGTCCGTACTAAATCATACGTAACTTTTATTTAGAGCTCATAATGACACGAATCCAATACCATTGTTAAGCTAGCTAAATTTTCTATATTTTGCAAAATTTGAGACATAAATAGAGACAACAAAGCGTCCAAGTAATCCAATCTATCCCAAACTACGTGATGCCATGCATCATGCTTCATTTATAAGCCTTTACTCAATGAGCACCAATGATCAATTATGTATGATCATTTTAACTGGCCTACCAATTTGACATTTTTGCACTAAATTTGATACAGAAATACATACGACAAAACGTTTAAGTAATCCAATCAATCCAAAACTATGTAAGATGGCATGCATTATGCTTCATTTATAAGCGTTTACTCTATGAGCACCAATCATCAGTTTAGAATAATCATTTTAACTGGTCTATCAACTTGACATGTCCACACTAAATCATCTGTGATTTTTGATTTTGACCTCACAATGACACGAGTTCAATGCCTACGTTAAGCTAGATAATTTTTCTATATTTTAGCAAAATTTAAGGCAGAAATAGGGACAGCAAAGCGTCCAAGTAATCCAATATATCTAAAATTATGTGATGGCATGCATTATGCTTGATTTGTAAGCCTTTACTCAATGAACACCAATGATCAGTTTAGAATAATCATATTAACTGGTCGATCAATTTGACATGTCCGAACTAAATCGTCCGTAACTTTTGATTTTGAGCTCAGAATGACAAGAATCCAATGCCCACATTAAGGTAGATAAATTTTCAATATTTTACCACTTTAAGCTAGCTCAATCTTCTATATTGACAAAAAATTCAGACAGAAATAGATACGACAAAGCGTCCAAGTAATCCAATCTTTCCAAAACTGTGTGATACCATGCATTATTCTTCATTTATAAGCATTTACTCAATGAGCACCAATTATCAATTTAAAATAATCATATTAACTGGCCGATCAACTTGATATGTAAACACTGAATCGTTCATAACTTTTGATTCTCAGCTCGTAATGACACAAATCCAATGCCAACGTTAACCTAGCTCAATTTTCTATATTTAAGCAAAATTTGAAACATAAATAGAGATGACAATGAGTCCAAGTAATCCAATATATCCAAAAATGTGTGATGCCATGCTTTATGATTCATTTATAAGCCTTTACTCCATGAGAACCAATGAGCTGTTAAAACGATCACTTTAACTTGCCGATCAACTTGACATGTCCCCCCTAGATCGTCCGTAACTTTTGATTTTGAGCTCGGAATGACACAAATTCAATGCCCACGTTGACATGTCCGCACTAAATTTTCTATATTTTGCAAAATTTGAGACAGAAATAGAGACGACAAAGCATCCAAGTAATCCAATCTATCCCAAACTGCGTGATGCCATGCTTTATGCTTCATTTATAAGCCTTTACTTAATGAGCACCAATGATTGTTTTAGAATGACCACTTTAACTGGCCGATCAACTTGATATGTCCACTCTAAACCGTATGTATGTTTTGATTTGGAGCTCAGAATGACACGAATCCAATGGCCCTATTAAGATAGCTAAATTTTCTATATTTTGCAAAGTTTGAGAAAAAGTAGAGACAACAAAGCATCCAAGCAATCCAATCTATCTCAACCTGCGTGATGCCATGCTTCATGCTTCATTTATAAGCCTTTACGTAATCAGCACCATTGATCAGCTTAGAATAATAATCCTAACTGGCCGATAACCTTTACATATCTTCCCCGAATCGTTCGTAACTTTTGATTTAGAGCTCAGAAAGACACGAATCCAATGCCCTTGTTAAGCTAGCTCAATTTTCTATAGTGTGACAAAATTTGATACAAAAACAGAGATAACAAAGCGACTAAGTAATCCAATCTATCTAAAACTGCGTGATGCCATGCTATATGCTTCATTTATAAGCTTTACTTAATGAGCACCAATGATCAGTTTAGAATGATTACTTTAACTGGCCGATTAACTTGAAATGTCCACACTAAATCGTCCGTAACTTTTGATTTAGAGCTCAGAATGACACAAATCCTACGCCCACGTTAAGCTATCTCAATTTTGTATTTTGTAACAAAATTTGATACAGAAATAGATCCAACAATGCGCCCAAGTAATCCAATCTATCCAAACTGTAAGATGGCGTGCATTATGGTTCATTTATAAACCTTTACACAATGACCACCAATTCTCAGTTTAGAATAATCATATTAACTGGCCGATCAACTTGACATGTCCGCACTAAATCGTCCGTAATTTTTGATTTTGAGCTTAGAATAACACGAATTCAATGCCCACGTTAAGCTAGATAAATTTTCTATAATTTAACAAAATTTTAGACAGAAATAGAGATGACAAAGCATCAAAGTAATTCAATCTATCCAAAACTGTGTGATGTCATGCATTATGCTTGATTTATGAGCCTTTACTCAATGAGCACCAATGATCAGTTTAAAATAGTCATTTTAACTGTCCGATCAACTTGAGATGTCCGCACTAAATCGTCCGTAGCTTTTGATTATGAGCTCAGAATGACATGAATCCAATGCCCACGTTAAGCTAGCTCAATTTTCTCTATTGTTACAAAATTTGAAACATAACTAGCTACGCCAAAGCGTCCAAATAATACAATCTATCCGAAACTACGTGATGCCATGCATTATGCTTCATTTAAAAGCCTTTACTCAATGAGCAGCAATGCATGGCTTTAGAATAATCATATTAAGATGCAGATCAACTTGACATATCCGCACTAATGACATATCCGCACTAATCGTCCGTAACTTTTGATTTAAAGCTCATAATGACACGTATCCTATGCCCACACTAATCTTGCTAAATTTTCTATCTTTTGACAAAATTTGAGACAGAAATAGAGATGATAAAGCGTCCAAGTAATCCAATTTTTTCCAAACTTTGTGATGCCAAGCTTTATGCTTCATTTATAAACCTTTGCTTAAAGAGCACCAATGATCAGTTTAGAATGATCACTTTAACTCGCCGATCAACTTGACATGTCCGCACTAAATCTTTCGTAACTTTTGATTCAGAGCTCAGAATGACACGAATCCAATGTCTACGTTAAGGTAGCTCCATTTACTATATTGTAACAAACTTTGTCACAGAAATAAATTCGAAAAACCGTCCAACTAATCCAATCTATCCAAAAATGTGTGATGCCATGCATTATGCTTTATTTATAAGCCTTTACTCAATGAGCACCAATGATCAGTTTAGAATTTTTTCATTAACTAGCCGATCAAGTTGTCATGTCCGCACTAAATCGTCCGTAACTTTTGATTTAGAGTTCAGAGTGACACCAATCGAATGCCCACGTTAGGCTAGGTAAATTTTCTATATTTTGCAAAATTTTAGATAGAAATAGAGACAACAAAGCGTCCAAGTAATCTAATCTATCCCAACATGTGTGATGCCATGCATTATGCTTCATTTAAAAGCATTTACTCAATTAGCACCAATGATATGTTTAGAAGAATCATATTAACCGGCCGATCAACTTGACAAGTTCACACTAAATCCTTAGTAACTTTTGATTTTAAGCTCAGAATGACACGAATCCAATGCCCACGTTAAGCTAGATAAATTTTCTATGTTTTGACAAAATTTGAGATAGAAATAGAGACCACAAAGCATCCAAGTAATCCAATCTATCCAAAACTGTGTGATGCCATACATTATGTTTCATTTATAAGCCTTTTCTCAATGAGCACCAATGATTTGTTTAGAAAATCATATTAACTGGTCGATCAACTTGACATGTCCACACTAAATCATCCATAACTTTTGATTTTGAGCTCCGAATTATACATATCAAATGCCCACGTTAACCTAGCTCAATTTTCTATATTTTTACACAATTTAAGACATAACTAGATAAGATAAAGCATCCAAGTAATCCAATATATCTGAATTTTTGTGATGCCATTCATTCTGCTTCGTTTATAAGCCTTTACTCAATAAGCACCAATGATCAGCTTATAATAATCATATTAACTTTCCGATCAACTTGACATGTTCGCACTAAATCGCCCGTAACTTTTAATTTTGAGTTCAGAATGACGAGAATCCAATGCCCACGTTAAGCTTGCTAAATTTTTTATATTTTGACAAAATTTGAGATATAAATAGAGACGAAAAAGCTTCCAAGTAATCTAATCTATCCCAAACTGTGTGATGCCATGCTTTATGCTTCATTTATAAGCCTTTACTTAAAGAGCAGCAATGATCAGTTTAGAATGATCACTTTAACTGGTCGATCAATTTGACATGTCCACAATAAATCGGCGGTAACTATTGATTTAGAGCTTATAATGACACGAATCCAATGTCCACGTTAAGGTACCTCAATTTTCTATATTGTCAAAAATTAGAGATAGAAATAGATACGACAAAACATCCAAGTAATCCAATATATCCAAAACTCTGTGATTCCATGCATTATGCTACATTTATAAGCATTTACTCAATGAACACCAATGATCAGTTTAGAATAATCATATTAACTAGCCGATCAACTTGACATGACCACACTAAATCGTCCGTAACTTTTGAATTTGAGCTCCGAATGACACGAATCCAATGCCCACGTTAAGCTAGCTAATTTTCTATATTTTGACAAAATTTAAGACAGAAATAGAGACGACAAAGCGTCGAAGTAATCCACTCTATCCTAAACTGCGTGGTGCCATGCTTTCTGCTTCATTTATAAGCCTTTACTTAAAGAGCACCAATGATCACTTTAGAATCATAACTTTAACTGGCCGATCAACTTGACATGTCTGCAATAAATCGGCCGTAACTTTTGTTTTACAGCTTAGAATGACACGAATCCAATGTCCACGTTAACTACGTCAATTTTCTATATTGCAATAAAATTTGAGACAGAAATGGATACGACAAATCATCCAAGTAATCCAATCTATCCAAAACTGTAAGATGTCGTGCATTATGCTTCATTTATAAGCCTCTACTCCATGAGCACCAATGATAAGTTTAGAATAATCATATTAACTGGAAAATCAACTTGACATGTCCACACTAAATCATCCGTAACTTTTGATTTTGAGCTCCAAATGTCACGAATCCATTACACACGTTAAGCTAGATAAATTTTCTACAATTTATCAAAGTTTGAGATAGAAATAGAGACGACAAAGCATCCAAAAAATCCAATTTATCCAAAAATGTGTGATGCCATGCATTATGCTTGATTTAAAAGCCTTTACTCAATGAGCACCAATGATCAGTTCAGAATAATAATATTTACTGGGCGATCAACTTGATATGTAAACACTAAATTGTTCATAACTTTTGATTCTCAGCTCGTAGTGACATGAATCCAATGCCCACGTTAAGATAGCTCAATTTTCTATATTGGACAAAATATGAGACAGAATTAGGTATGGCAAAGCATCCAAATATTTCAATCTATCCCAAACTGCATGATGCCATGCATTATGCTTCATTTATAGGCTTTACTAAATGAGCAACAATGATCAATTTAGAATAAACATACTAAATGACCAATCAACCTGACATGTCTGCACTAAATCGTCCGTAACTTTTGAGACAGAAATAGAGACAACAAAGTGTCCAAGTAATCCAATATATCCTCCGTGATGCCATGCTTTATATTAGTTTATAAGCTTTTACTTAATGAGTACAAATAATCAGCTTAGAATGATAATTTTAACTAGCGGATCTACTTGAATTTTCGGCACTAAATTGTTTGTAACTCTTGATTTAGAGCTCAGAATGGCACGAATCCAATGACCACGCTAAGCATTCTCGATTTTCTATATTGCGATAAAATTTGAGTCAGAAATAGAGACGACAAAATGTCCAAGTAATCCAATTAATCCTAAACTGTGTGATACATGTTTAATGCTACATTTATAAGCCTTTACTCAATGAGCACCAATGATCAATTTAGAATGACCACTTTAACTTGATGATCAACTTGAAATGTCTACAATAAATCGTCCGTAACTTTTGATTTAGAGCTCAGAATGACAGGAATCCAATGCCCACGTTAATTTAGCTCCATATTCAATATTGTACCAAACTTTGAGACAAAAAGAGAGATGAAAAAACGTCCAAATAGTCCAAGCTATTCCAAACTGCGTGATGCCATGCTTTATGCTTTATTTACAAGCCTTTACTTAAAGAGTAGCAATGATCACTTTAAAATGATCACTTTAAAATGATCACTTTAAAATGATCACTTTAAAATGATCACTTTAAAATGATCACTTTAAAATGAAAACTTTAAAATGATCACTTTAAAATGATCACTTTAAAATGATCACTTTAAAATGATCACTTTAAAATGATCACTTTAAAATGATCACTTTAAAATGATCACTTTAAAATGATCACTTTAAAATGATCACTTTAAAATGGTCACTTTAAAATGATCACTTTAAAATGATCACTTTAAAATGATCACTTTAAAATGATCACTTTAAAATGATCACTTTAAAATGATCACTTTAAAATGATCACTTTAAAATGATCATTTTAAAATGATCACTTTAAAATGATCACTTTAAAATGATCACTTTAAAATGATCACTTTAAAATGATCACTTTAAAATGATCACTTTAAAATGATCACTTTAAAATGATCACTTTAAAATGATCACTTTAAAATGATCACTTTAAAATGATCACTTTAACTGGCTGATCAACTTGGCATTTCTGCAAAAAATCATCAGTAACTTTTGTTTTATAGCTAAAAATGACACGAGTCCAATGTCCACGTTAAGCTATCCCAATTTTCTATATTGTAACAAAATTAGAGACATAAACATATATGAAAAAGCATCCAAGTAATCCAATCTATCTAAAACTGTGTGGTGCCATCCATTATGCTTCATTTACAAGCCTTTAATCAATGAGCAAAAATCATCAGCTTAGAATAATCATATTATCTAGCAGATCAATTTGACATGTCCGCAATAAATCGTCCGTAACTTTTGATTTAGAGCTCAGAATGACACGAAGCCAACACCAACGTTAAAGCTAGCTTAATTTTCTATATTGTAACAAAATTTGAGACAAAAATAGATACAACAAAGCTTCCAAGTAATCAAGCGACAATGATTAGTTTAGAGTAATCATATTAACTGTCTGCTCAACTTGATATGCCAGCACTAAATCGTCTGTCAGTTTTGATTTTCACAACATAATAACACGAATCCAATGCCCACGTTAAGCTAACTCAATTTTCTATATTATGTCAAAATTTGGGATAGAATTATATATGACAAAGAGTGCAAATATTTCAATCTATCCCAAACTGCATGATGCCATGCATTATGCTTCATTTATAAGCCTTTACTGAATGATCACTAATGATCAGTTTAGAGTGATCACTTGACTTATCTCAAACTAGCCGATCAACTTCACTTGTCTGTAGTAAATTGTCCGCAACTTTTCATTTAGAGCTCCGAATGACACAAATCCATTGCCCACATTAACCTTTCTTAATTTTCTATATTGTGACAAATTTGAGGAAGAAAAAGAGACAACAAAGCGTACAAGTAACCCAATCAATCGCAAACTTTGTGATCCATGCTTTATGCTCCATTTATTATCCTTTACTCAATAGCACCAATGATCAGTTTAAAATGATCATTTTAACTGGCCGATCAACTTGACATGTCCATAGTAAATCGTCAGTAACTTTTAATTTAGAGCTTAGAATGACACGAATCCAATGCCCACATTAAGCTAGCTCAATTTTCTATATTTTAACAAAAATTGAGACAGAAATAGATACGAGAAAGCATCCAAGTAATCCAAAATATCCAAAACTATGTGATCCCATGCATTATGATTCATTTAAAAGCCTTTACTCAATGAGAAGCAATGATCAGTTTAGAATACTCATATTAACTAGCCGATCAACTTGACATGTCCAAACTAAATCATCCGTAACTTTTTATTTAAAGCTCTGAATGACAGGAATCCAATGACCTCGTTAAACTAGCTTAAGTTTTTATATTGTAACAAATGTTTAGACAAAAATAGATACGACAAAGCATCCCAGTAATCAAATTTATCCAAAACCTTGTGATGGCATGCACTATGCTTCATTTAGAAGTCTTTAGTCAATGAGCAGCAATGACCAGTTTAGAATAATCATATTAAGTAGCCGATCAACTTGACATGTCCGCTGTAAATCGTCGGTAACTTTGGATTTTGTACTCAGAATGACACAAATCCAATGCGCACGTTAAACTTGCTTAATTTCTATATTTTGACAAAATTTGAGACATAAATAGAGCAATAAAGCGTCCAAGTAATCCAATCTATCCCAAACTACGTGATGCAATGTTGTATGCTTCATTTATAAGCTTTTACTTAAAGAGCACCAATGATAAGTTTCGAATCATAACTTTAAACGGTCAATCAAATTGATATGTGAGCACTAAATCATCCGTAAATTTTGATTTAGAGCTCAGAATGACACAAATCCAATATCCACGTTAAGCTAGCTCAATTTTCTATATTGTAACAAAATTTGAGGCAGAAATAGATACGACAAAGCGTCTAAGTAATCCAATATATCCAAAACTATGTGATGCCATGCATTATGATTCATTTAGAAGCCTTTACTCAATGAGAACCAATGATCAGTTTAGAATAATCATATTAACTGGGCGATCAACTTGATATTTCCGCACTAAATCGTCTGTAACTTTTCATTTAGAGCTAAGAATGCCATGAATCCAATGATCACGTTAAGCTACCTTAATGTTTTATATTGTAACAAAATTTGAGACAAAAATAGATACGAAAAAAGTCTCAGTAATCAAATATATCCAAAACTTTGTGATGCCATGCATTATGGTTCATTTAGAAGTATTTACTCAATGAGCAGCACTGATCAGTTTCGAATATTTATATCAACTTGACTTGTCTGCAGTAAATCGTCCTTAACTTTGGATTTTGAGCTCATAATGACACGAATCACATGCTCATGTTAAGCTTGTTTAATTTTCTCTATTTTGACAAAATTTGAGACAGAAATAGAAACGATAAAGCGTACAAGTAATCTAATCTATCCTAGACTGCGTGATACAATGTTGTGTGCTTCATTTATAAGCCCTTACTTATAGAGCGCAAATGATCAGTTTAGAATCATAAGTTTAAATGGCCGATCAACTTGATATGTCTGCACTAAATCGTCAGTAAGTTTTTATTTAGTGCTCAGAATGACACAAATCCAATGTCCACGTTATGGTAGCTCAATTCTCTATATTGTAACAATATTTGAGAAACAAATTGATACGATAAAGTGTCCAAGAAATCCAATCAATCCAAAACTGTGTGATCCCATGCATTATGATTCATTTATAAGCCTTTACTCATTGAGCTCCAATTATCATTTTAGAATAATTATATTAACTAGCCGATTGACTTGATGTGTCCACACTCAATCTTCTGTAACTTTTGATTTTGAGCTCAAAATGATATGAATCCAATGCCCATGTTAAGCTATTCTATTTTTTATATTGTGACAAAATTGGAGAAAAAACTAGATACGACGAAGTGTAAAACTAATTCAATCTATCCCAAACTACACGATACCATGCATTATGCTTCATTTATAAGGATTTACTCAATGAATAACAATGATCAGTTTAGAATAGTCATATTAGCTGGCTGGTCAACTTGACATGTCCGCACTAAATCGTCCATAACTTTTGATTTAGAGCTCAGAATGACCCAAATCCAATACCCATGTTAATCTAGCTAAATTTTCTATATTTTGCAAAATTTAAAACATAAATAGAGACGAAAAAACATCCAAGTAATCCAATCTATCTCAAACTGCATGATGCCCTGCTTTATAGTTCATTTATAAGCTTTTACTTAATGAGCACCAATGATCAGTTTAGAATGATCACTTTAACTAGTCGATTAACTTGACTTCTCTGCACTAAATTGTCTATAACTCTTGATTTAGATCTCAGAATGACACGAATGCAATGCCCACTTTAACCTTTCTTGATTTTCTATATTGTGACAAAATTTGAGACAGAAATAGAGACGACAAAACGTCCAAGTAATCTAATCTATCCCACACTACGTGATCCATGTTTTATGCTTCATTTATAAGGCTTTACTCAATGAGCACCAATGATCAGTTTGAAATGATCACTTTATCTAGCCGATCACCTTAACATGTCTGTAGTAAATCATCCGTAACTTTTGATTTAGAGGTCAGAATGACACGAATAGAAAGCCCACATTAAGCTAGTTCAATTTTCTATATTGTAACAAAATTATAGACATAAATAGATACGACAAAGCGTCCAAGTAATCCAATATATCCAAAACTGTGTAATGCCATGCATAATGCTTCATGTAGAAGCCTTTACTCAATGAGAACCAGTGATCAGTTTAGAATAATCATATTAACTCTCCAATAAACTTGATATGTCCGCACTAAATCGTCCGTAACTTTTGATTTAGAGCTCAGAATGACACGAATCAATGGGCACAGTAAGCTAGCTTAATTTTCTATATTGTAACAAAATTTGAAACAAAAATAGATACAACAAAATTCCAAGTAATCAAATATATCTAAAACTGTGTAATGCCATGCATTATGCTTCACTTATAAGCTTTTTCTCAATGAGCAACAATGATCAGTATAAAATAATCATATTAACTGGCAGATACTCTTGACATGTCTGCAGTAAATCGTCAGTAACTTTGGATTTTGAGCTCCGAATGACACAAATCCAATGTACACGTTAAACCTCCTTAATTTTCTATATTTTGACAAAATTTGAGACAGAAATAGAGACGATAAAGCGTCCAAGTAATCCAATCTATCCCAAACTATGTGATGCAATGTTGTCTGCTTCATTAATAAGCCTTTACCTAAAGAGCACCAATGATAAGTTTAGAGTCTTAACTTTAAATGGCCGATCAACTTGATATGTGTGCACTAAATCTTCTGTAAATTTTGATTTAGACCTCATATTGACACAAATCCAATATCCACATTAAGCTAGCTCAATTTTCTATATTGTAACAAAATTTGAGACAAAAATAGATATGACAAAGCGTCCAAGTAATCCAATATATCCAAAACTATGTGATGTCATGCATTATGCTTCATTTAGAAGCCTTTACTCAATGAGAATCAATGATAAGTTTAGAATAATCATATTAACTAGCCGATCAACTTGCCATGTCTGCACTAAATATTCCGTAACTTTTGATTTAGAGCTCAAAATGACATCAATCCAATACCAATGTTAAGCTTGATTAATTTTCAATATTGTAACAAAATTTGAGACAAAAATAGATAGGACAAAACGTCCAAGTAATCAAATATATCCAAAACTGTGTGATGGCATGCATTATGCTTCATTTAGAAGTCTTTACTGAATGAGCAGCAATGATCAGTTTAAAATGATCATATTAACTTCCGATCAACTCGACATTTCCACTGTAAATCGTCAGTAACTTTGAATTTTGGGCTCAGAATGACACGAATCCAATGGGCACGTTAAACTTGCATAATATTCTACATTTTGACAAAATTTGAGACTGAAATAGAGACGACAAAATGTCCAAGTAATAAAATCTATCCCAAATTGTGTGATGCAATGCTGTATGCTTCATTTATAAGGTTTTACACAAAGAGCACTAGTGAGCAGTTTATAGTCATAACTTAAAATGGCTGATCAACATGATATGCCAGCACTAAATCGTCAGTAAGTTTTGATTTAGAGCTTATAATGATACAAATCCAATGTCCATGTTAAAGTAGCTCAATTTTCTAAGAATGACACGAATCCAATCAATGTCCATGATTTTGAGCTAAGAATGACACGAATCCAATGCCCAGGTTCAGCTAGCTAAATTTTCTATATTTTGCAAACTTTAAGACTGAAATATAGACGACAAAGCGTCCAAGTAATCCAATCTATCTCAAACTGTGTGATGCCATGATTTATACTACATTTATAAGCTTTTACTTAATGAGCACAAATGATCAGTTTAGAATGATCACTTTAACAAGCCGATCAACTTGACTTGTCCGCACTAAATCGTTTGTAACTCTTGCTTTAGAGCTAAGAATGACACGAATCATATGCCCACGTTAAGCATTCTCGATTTTTTCTATTGTGAGTAAGTTTGAGGCAGAAATAGAGACAACAAAGTGTCCAAGTAATCGAATCTATCCTAAACTCCGTGATCAATGCTTTATGCTTCATTTATAAGCCTTTACTCAATCTGCACCGATGATCAGTTCAGAATAATCATATTAATTGGCCAATCAACTTGACATGTACGCACTAAATCGTCCGTAACTTTTGATTCTTAGCTCAGTATGACACGTATCCAATGCCCACGTTATTCTAGCTCAATTTTCTATATCGTAAAAAAAAATTAAGACAAAACTAGATACAACAAAGTATCCAAGTAATTCAATCTATCCCAAGCTCCATGATGCCCTGCATTATCCTTCATTTATAAGCCTTTACTCAATAAGCACTAATGATCAGTTTAGAATAATCATAACAACTGGCCAATCAACTTGACATGTGCGCACTAAATCGTCCGTAACTTTTGATTTAGAGCTAAGAATGACACGAATCCAATGACCACGTTAAGCTTGCTAAAGTTTCTATATTTTGACAAAATTTGAGACATAAATAGATACGACAAAGCCTCCATGTAATCCAATCTATACCAAATTGCGTGATTCCATACTTTATGCTTCATTTATAAGCGTTTACTTAAAGAGCACCAATGATGGTTTTAGAATGAACACTTTAACTAGGCGATCAACTTGACTTTTCCACACTAAATCGTCCGTAACTCTTGATTTAGAGATAAAATGACAGGAATCCGATGCCCACGTGAAGCTTTCTCGATTTTCTATATTGTGAGAAAATTTGAGACAGAAATAGAGACAACAAAGTGTCCAAGTAATTGAATCAATCCCAAACTGCATGATCTATGCTTTATGCTTTATTTATAAGCCTTTATTCAATGAGCACAAAAGGTCAGTATTGAATGATCACTTTAACTGGCAGATCAACTTGACATGTATGCACTAAATCTTCCGCAACTTTTGATTTAGAGCTCAGAATTACACGAATCCAATGCCCAAGTTAAGCTAGCTGAATTTTCTATATTGTAACAAAATCTGAGACAAAAATAGATACGACAAATCGTCCCAGTAATCCAATATATCCAAACCAATGTAATACCATGGATTATGCTTCATTTAGAAGCTTTTACTCAATAGCACCAATGATCAGTTTAGAATAATCATATTAATTGGCCGATTAACTTGACATGTCTGAAATAAATCATCCATAACTTTTGATTTTGAGCTTAGATTGACACGAATCCAATGCCCATGTTAAGCTAGATAAATTTTCTATATTTTTACAAATTTGAGATAGAAATGGATAAGACAAAGCGCTAAGTAATCCAATCTATCCAAAACTTTGTGATGCCATGCATTATGCTTCATTTATAAGCCTTTACTCAATGAGCACCAATGATCAGTTCAGAATAATCATATTAACTAGCCAATCAACTTGACATATACACACTAAATCGTCTGTAACTTTTGATTTTGAGCTCGGAATGACACATATCCAATCCCCACATTATTCTAGCTCAATTTTCTATATCGTAAAATAGATACGAAAAAGCGTCCAAATAATTCAATCTATCCCAAGCTCCACGATTCCCTTCATTATGCTTCATTTATAAGCCTTTACTCAATAAGCACCAATGATCAGTTTAGAATAATCATATTAACTAACCGATCAACTTGACATGTCCGCACAAAATTGTCCATAACTTTTGATTTAAAGCAAAGAATGACACGAATCCAATGACCACATTAAGCTAGCTAAATTTTCTATATTTTGACAAAAGTTGAGACAGAAATAGATATGACAAAGCCTCCATGTAATCCAATATATCCCGAACTATGTGATTCCATGCTTTATGCTTCATTTATAAGCCTTTACTTAAAGAGCACCAATGATCAGTTTAGAATGATCACTTTAACTAGGCGATCAACTTGAATTTTCCGCACTAAATCATCTATAACTCTTGATTTAGAGATAAGATTGACACGATCCGAGGCCCACGTTAAGCTTTCTCGATTTTCTATATTGTGAGAAAATTTGAGATAAAACTAGAGACGACAAAGTGTCCAAGTAATCGAATCTATCGCGACCTATGTGATCCATGCTTTATGCTTCATTTAGAAGCCTTTACTCAATGAGCACCAATGATCAGTATTGAATGATCACTTTAACTGGCCGATCAACTTGAAATGTATGCACTAAATCTTTCGTAACTTTTGATTTTCAGCTCAGAACGACACCTACCCAATGCCCACGTTATTCTGGCTCAATTTTCTATATTGTAAAACTTTTTGAGACAGAACTAGTTATGTCAATGCGTCCAAATAATTCAATCTATCCCAAACTCAACGATGCCCTGCATTATGTTTCATTTATAAGCGTTTACCCAATGAGCACAAATTATCAGTTTAGAATAATCATATTAACTGGCCAATCAACTTGACATGTCCATAAAAAATCGTCCGTAACTTTTTTTTTAGAGCTAAGAATGACACGGATCCAATGCCCACGTTAAGGTAGCTCAATTTTCTATATTTTGACAAAATTTGAGATAGAAATAGACACGACAAAGCCGTAATATAATCCAATCTATCCCAAACTGCGTGATTCCATACTTTATGCTTGATTTATAAGCCTTTACGTAAGAGCACCAATGATCAGTTTAGAATAATCATATTAATAGGCCGATCAACTTGACATGTCCACACTAAATCATCCGTAACTTTTGATTTTGAGCTCAAAATGACACAAATCCAATGCCCATGTTAAGCTCGATAAATTTTCTATATTTTAATAAAACTTGAGATAGAAATGGATAGGACAAAGCGCAAAGTAATCCAATCTATCCAAAACTGTGTGATGCCATGCACTATGCTTCATTTATAAGCTTTTACTCAATGAGCACCAATGATCAGTTTAGAATAATCATATTAACTGGTCGATCAACTTGAAATGTACGCACTAAATCTTTCGTAACTTTTGATTTTGAGCTCAGAACGACACCTATCCAACGCCCACGTTATTCTAGCTCAATTTTCTTTATCGTAAAATTTTTTGAGAAAGAACTAGTTATGTCAAAGCGTCCAAATAATTCAATCTATCCCAAACTCAACGATGCCCAGCATTTTGTTTCATTTATAAGCGTTTACCCAATGAGCACCAATTATCAGTTTAGAACAATCATATTAACTGGCCGATCAACTTGACATGTCCATAAAAAATCGTCCGTAACTTTTTATTTAGAGCTAAGAATAACACGGATCCAATGCCCACGTTAAGCTAGCAAAATTTTCAATATTTTCACAAAATTTGAGATAGAAATAGAGACGACAAAGCCTCAGTATAATCCAATCTATCCCAAACTGCGTGATTCCATGCTTTATGCTTGATTTATAAGCCTTTACTTAAAGAGCACCAATGATCAGTTTAGAATGATCACTTTAACTGTCCGATTAATTTGATAAGTCCACACTAAATGGTCCGTAATTTTGTATTTATAGCTTAGAATGATACGAATCCAATGCCCACGTTAAGTGAGCTCAATTTTCTATATTGTAACAAAATTTGAGATTGAAATAGATACGATAAACCGTCCAGCTAATCCAATCTATCCAAAAGTGTAAGATGCCATGCATTATGCTTCATTTATAAGCCTTTACTCAATGAGCACCAATGATCAGTTTAGAATGATCACTTTAACTGGACGATCAACTTGACATTACTGTGCTTAGTCGTCCGTAACTTATGATTTAGAGCTCAGACGGACACGAATACAATGCTCACGTTAAGGTAGATCAATTTTCTATATTGTGACAAAATTTGAGACAAAACTAGATACAACAAAGCGTACAAGTAATCCAATTTATCTCAAACTGCGTGATGCCATGCATTATGCTTCATTTATAAGCCTTTACTAAATGAGTACCAATGATATGTATAGAATGATCACTTTAAGTAGACTCTCAACTTGACTTGTCTTCACTAAATCGTCCGCAACTTTTGATTTAGATCTCAGAATGACACGAATCCAGTCTTCACGTTAATCTAGATCAATATTCTATAGAATAACAACATTTTAGACAGAAATATATATGACAAAGCATCCAAGTAATCCAATCGATCGAAAACTATTTGATGCCATGCATTATACTTCATTTTAAAGCGTTTACTCAATGAGCGCCAATGATCAGTTTAGAATAATCATATTAACTTGCTGATAAACTTGACATGACCTCAGTAAATTGTCCCTACCTCTTTATTTGAGCTTATAATGACACGAATGAAATTCCCACGTTAAGCTAGATAAATTTTCTATATTTTGACAAAATTTGAGACAGAAGTAGAAACGACAAGGCGTCCAAGTAATCCAATCTATCCCAAATTGCGTGATGTCATTCTTTAGACTAAATTTAACTTCAGTTAATGAGCCCCAATGATCAGTTTAGAATGATCACTTTACCTGGCCGATCAACTTGTCGTGTCCGCCCTAAATCGTACGTAACTTTTGATTTAGAACTCATACTGACAGAAATCCAATGCCCATATTAACCTATCTCAATTCTCTATATTTTGACAATATTTGAGACACAAATAGAGACGAAAAAACATCCAAGTAATCCAATTTATACCAAACAGTGTAATGCCATGCTTTATGCTTCATTTTTAAAGCTTTACTTAATGAGCACCAATGATCAGTTTAGAATGATCAGTTTAACTCGCCGATCAACTTGACATGTACGCACTAAATCGTACGTAACTTTTGATTTAAAGCTTAGAAACACACGAATCGAATGCCCACGTTAAGTTAGCTCAATGTTTTATATTGTAACAAAATTTGAGACAGTAATAGATAAGACAAAGTGTCCAAGTAATCCAATAAATCCAAAAGTGTGTGTTGCCATATATTATGCTTCATTAATAAGCCTTTATTCAATGAGCACCAATGATAAGTTTAGAATGATGACATTAATTGGCCGATCAACTTGACATGTCCACACTAAATCGTTCGTAAATTTTGATTTAGAGCTCATAATAACACGAATCATTTGCCCACTTTAAGCTAGCTCCATTTCTATATTGTGACAAAATTTTGAGGTAGAAAAAGATACGACAAAGCATCCAAGTAATCCAATCCATCCTAAACTGCGTGATGTCATGCACTATTTTTCATTTATAAGCTTTTACTCAATGAGCCCCAATGATCAGTTTATAATAATTGTTTTAACTGGTCAGTAAATCGTCCAGTAACTTTTGATTTATGCACTAAATCGTCCAGTAACTTTTGATTTATGCACTAAATCGTCCATAACTTTTAATTTATAGCTCAAAATGACACGAATACAATGCGCACATTAAGCTAGTTCAATTTTCAAAATTGTGACAAAATTTGAGACAGAACTAGATATGACAAAGCGTCCAAGTAATCCAATCTATCCCAAACTGCGTGATGTCATGCCTTATGCTTCATTTATAAGTCTTTACTCAATGTGCACCAATAATCAGTTTAGAATGATCACTTAAACTGGCCAATCGACTTGACATGTCCGCACTAAATTGTACGTAACTATTGATTTACAACTCAGAATGACATGAATCAGATGCCCACATTAGGCTAGCTCAGTTTTCTATATTTTGACAAAGTTTGAGACAGAAATAGAGACGACAAAGCGTCCAAGTAATCCAATCTATCCCAAACAGCTTTATGCCATGCATTATGCCTCACTAATAAGCCTTTATTTAATGAGCACCAATGATCAGTTTATAATGATCATTTTAACAGGCCGATCAACTTGACATATCCGCACTAAATCGTACGTAACTTTTGAGTTAGAGCTCGGAATGACACAAATCCAGTGCTCACGTTTTAACCTAGCTCAATTTTCTATATTGTGACAAAGTTTGAGACAAAAATAGAGACCACAAAGCGTACAAGTAATCCAATCTATCCTAAAATGCGTGTTGCCATGCTTTATGCTTCATTTACAAGCCTTTACTTAATGAGCACCAATGATTAGTTTTGAATGATCACTTTAACTGGCCGATCAACTTGACATTTCTGCACTAAATCATCCGTAACTTTTTATTTACAGCTCAGAATGTCACGAATCCAATGCCCACTTAAGGTAGCTCAATTTTCTATATTTTGACAAAATTTGGAACGGAAATAGAGATGACAAACCGTTCAAGTAATCCAATCTATCCCAAATTGTGTGATGCCATGGTTTTTGCTTCATTTATTAGCTTTTACTTAATGCGCACCAATGATCAGTTTAGAATTATCACTTTAACTGGCCGATCAACTTGACATGTCTGCACTAAATCGTCCCTAACTTTTGATTTAGAGCTCGGAAACACATGAATCCAATGCCCACGTTAATCTAGAGCAATTTTCTATATTGTAACAATATTTGAGACAGAAATAGATATGACAAAGCATCCAAGTAATACAATCTATCGAAAACTGTTTGATACCATGTATTATGCTTCATTTATAAGCCTTTACTCAATGAGCACCAATGATCAGTTTAGAATGATCACTTTAACTGCCCGATCAGTTCTACATGTACGCACTAAATCGTCCGTATCTTTTGATTTAGAGCTTAGAAACACATGAATCCAAGGCCTACATTACGGTAGCTCAATTTTCTATATTGTAACAAGATTTGAGACTGAAATATATAGGGCAAAGCATCCAATTAATCCAATCTATCATAAAACTGTGTGATGCCATGCATTATGATTCATTTATACGCCTTTACTCAATGAGCACTAGTGATCACTTTAGAATGATTCCTTTAACTGGCCGATCAACTTGACATGTCCACACTAAATCATCCATAACTTTTGATTTAAAGATCAGAATTATACGAATCCAATGCCCACGTTATGCTAGCTCAATTCTCTATTTTATGACAAAATGTGTGACAGAAATGGGGATGACAAAGCATCCAAGTAATCCAATCTATCCCAAACAACTTGATGCCATGCACTATGTTTCATTTATAAGCCTTCAGAATGATCAGTTTAGAATAATCACTTTAACTGGCCAATCAACTTGACATGTCCGCACTAAATCATCTATAACTTTTCATTTAGTGCTCGGAATGACACGAATACAGTGCCCACGTTAAGCTAGCTCAATTTTCTATACTGTGACAAAGTTTGAGACAAAAATTGAGACGACAAAGCGTACAAGTAATCCAATCTATCCCAAAATGCATGATGCCATGATTTATGCTTCATTTATAACCCTTTACTTAATGAGCACCACTGATCAGTTTTGAATGATCACTTTAACTGGCCGATCAACCTGACATTTCCGCACTACGCCGTCCGTAACTTTTGATTTAGAGCTCAGAATGACACGAATCCAATGCGCACGTTAAGCTAGCTCAATTCTCAATTTTTGGAAAAATTTTGAGACAAAAATAGAGACGACAAAGCATACAAGTAATCCAATCTTTCCCAAACTGCATGATGTCATGCTTTATGGTTCATTTATAAGCCTTTAATTAAGGAGCACCAATGATCAGTTTAGAATTATCACTTTAACTGGCCGATCAACTTGACATGTCTGCACTAAATCGTCCCTAACTTTTGATTTAGAGCTTGGAAACACATGAATCCAATGCCCACGTTAATCTAGAGCAATTTTCTATATTGTAACAATATTTGAGACAGAAATAGATATGACAAAGCATCCAAGTAATACAATCTATCGAAAACTGTTTGATACCATGTATTATGCTTCATTTATAAGCCTTTACTCAATGAGCACCAATGATCAGTTTAGAATGATCACTTTAACTGCCCGATCAGTTCTACATGTACGCACTAAATCGTCCGTATCTTTTGATTTAGAGCTTAGAAACACATGAATCCAAGGCCTACATTACGGTAGCTCAATTTTCTATATTGTAACAAGATTTGAGACTGAAATATATAGGGCAAAGCATCCAATTAATCCAATCTATCATAAAACTGTGTGATGCCATGCATTATGATTCATTTATACGCCTTTACTCAATGAGCACTAGTGATCACTTTAGAATGATTCCTTTAACTGGCCGATCAACTTGACATGTCCACACTAAATCATCCATAACTTTTGATTTAAAGATCAGAATTATACGAATCCAATGCCCACGTTATGCTAGCTCAATTCTCTATTTTATGACAAAATGTGTGACAGAAATGGGGATGACAAAGCATCCAAGTAATCCAATCTATCCCAAACAACTTGATGCCATGCACTATGTTTCATTTATAAGCCTTCAGAATGATCAGTTTAGAATAATCACTTTAACTGGCCAATCAACTTGACATGTCCGCACTAAATCATCTATAACTTTTCATTTAGTGCTCGGAATGACACGAATACAGTGCCCACGTTAAGCTAGCTCAATTTTCTATACTGTGACAAAGTTTGAGACAAAAATTGAGACGACAAAGCGTACAAGTAATCCAATCTATCCCAAAATGCATGATGCCATGATTTATGCTTCATTTATAACCCTTTACTTAATGAGCACCACTGATCAGTTTTGAATGATCACTTTAACTGGCCGATCAACTTGACATTTCCGCACTACGCCGTCCGTAACTTTTGATTTAGAGCTCAGAATGACACGAATCCAATGCGCAAGTTAAGCTAGCTCAATTCTCAATTTTTGGAAAAATTTTGAGACAAAAATAGAGACGACAAAGCATACAAGTAATCCAATCTTTCCCAAACTGCATGATGTCATGCTTTATGGTTCATTTATAAGCCTTTAATTAATGAGCACCAATGATCAGTTTAGAATAATCACTTTAACAGACCGATGAACTTGACATTTCCACATTAAATTACACATAACTTTTGATTTAGATCTCCGAATGACATAAATCCAATACCCATGTTAATCTAGCTCAATTCTCTATATTCTAACAAAATTTCAAACAGAAATAGACACGAGAAAGCATCCAAGTAATCCAATTTATAACAAACTGCGTGATGTCATGCTTTATGCTTCTTTTATAAGCCTTTACTTAATCAACCCAATGATCAGTTTAGAAATCACTTTAACTAGCCAATCAACTTGACATGTACACACTAAATCATCCATAACTTTTGATTTAGAGCTCACATACACACAAATCAAAAGCCCACGTTAAGCTAGCTCAATTTTCTATATTGTAACAAAATTTGAGATAGAAATAGATACAAAAAAGCGTCCAAGTAATCTAGTCTATCCAAAATGTTTGATGCCATGCATTATGCTTCATTTATAAGCATTTATTTAATGGGCAACAACTTGACAGTCGCCCAAATCGTCCGTAACTTTTGATTTAGAGTTTAGAAACACATGAATCCAATGCTCACGTTAAGCTCGCTCAATTTTCTATATTGTAAGAAAATTTGAGACAGAAATAAATATGACAAAGTGTCCAAGTAGTCCAATCTATCCAAAACTGTATGATGCCATGCATTATGCTTCATTTATAAGCCTTTACTCAATGAGCACTAATTATTAGTTTAGAATGATCACTTTAACTCGACGATCAACTTGACATGTGCACACTAAATCATCCATAACTTTTGATGTAGAGCTCAGAATGACACGAATCCAATGCCCACGCTAAGCTAGCTGAATTTTCTATATTTTGTCTCAATTTCAGACAGAAATAGAGAGGACAAAGCGTACCATAATCCAATCAATCTAAACTGCTTGATGCCATGCATTATGCTTCATTCATAAGCCTTTATTTAATGAGCACCAATGATCAGTTTAGAATCATCACTTTAACAGGTCGATCAACTTGACATGTTCGCACTAGATCATCCATAACTTTTGATTTTGAGCTCAGAAACACACGAATCAAATGCTCATGTTAAGCTAGCCCCATTTTCTATATTGTAACAAAATTTGAGATGAAATAGATACGACAAAGCGTCCAAGGTAATCCAATCTATCTAAAACTATGTGACACCATGCATTATGCTTCATTTATAAGCCTTTACTCAATGAGCACCAATGATCAGTGTAGAATAATCACTTTAACTGGCCGATCAACTTGATATGTCCGCACTAAATCATCCGTAAATTTTGATTTACAGCTCGGAATGACACGAATCCAGTGCCCACGTTAAGCTAGCTAAATTTTCAAAATTGGTACAAAGTTTGAAACAGAGATAGCTACGACAAAGCGTCCAAGTAATGCAATCCATCCCTAACTGCATGATGCCATTCTTTATGCTTCATTTATAAGTCTTTACTTAATGAGCACCAGTGATCAGTTTTGAATGATCACTTTAACAGGCTGATCAACTTGACATGTCCTCACTAAATCATCGTAACTTTTGGTTTAGAGCTTGGAATAGCACGAATCTAGTGCCCACGTTAAGCTAGCTTAATTTCTATATTGTGACAAAGTTTGAGAGAGAAATAGATATGACAAAGCGTCCAAATAATCCAATACATCCCAAACTGCGTGATGCCATTCTTTAGGCTTCATTTATAAGCCTTTACTTTGAATGATAACTTTAACTGGCCAATCAACTTGACATGTCTACACTAAATCATCCGTAACTTTTGATTTAGAGCTCTGAATGACACGAATCCAATGCCAACGTTAAGCTAGCTCAATTTTCCAAGTAATCCAATCCATCCCAAACTACGTGACGCCATGCATTATTCTTCATTTGTAAGATTTTACTCAATGAGCACCAACGATCAGTTTATAATGATCATTTTAACTGGACGATCAATTTTACATGTATGCACTATATCGTCCATAACTTTTGATATATATGTCAGAATGACAAGAATCAATTTTCCACATTAAGCTAGTTCAATTTTCTATATTGTGACAAAATTTGAGACAGAAATAGATACGACATAGCATCCAAGTAATCAAATCCATTGGAAACTGCGTGATGCCATGCATTATTTTTCATTTATAAGCTTTTACTCAATGACAACCAATGATAAGTTTAGAATGATCATTTTAACTGGCCGATCAACTTGACGTTTCCACACTAATTCGTTCGCCCTAAATCATCCGTAACTTTTGATTTAGAGCTCAGAAACACACGAATTCAATGGCCACGTTAAGCTAACTCAATTTTCTATTGTGTAACAAAATTTGATAAGGAAATAGATACGACAAAGCATTCAAGTAATCTAATCTATCCAAAACTGTGTGATGCCATGCATTATACTTCATTTATAAGCCTTTACTCAATAAGCACCAATGATCAGTTTTGAATGATCACTTTAACTGGCCAATCAACTTGACATGTCCGCAAAATCATCTGTAACGTTTGTTTAGAGTTGTGAATGACACGAATCCAATGCCCACGTTAAGCTAGCTCAATTTTCTATGTTGGGACAAAATTTCGGACAGAAATAGATACGAGAAAGCGTCCAAGTAATCCAATCTATCCCAAACTGTGTGACGCCATGTATTATTCTTTATTTATAAGCTTATACTCAATGAGCACCAACGATCAGTTTAGAATGATCATTTTAACTGGCCCATCAACTTGACATGTCTGCACTATATCTTCCATAGGTTTTGATTTATAGCTCCGAATGCCACGAATCCAATGCCCACATTAAGCTAGTTCAATTTTCTAGATTATAACAAAATTTGTAACAAAACTAGATACGACAAAGCTTCCAAGTAATCCAATCTATCCAAAACTGCGTGATGCCATGCATTATGCTTCATTGATAAGCCTTTACTCAATGAGTGCCAATGATCAGTTTAGAATTATCACTTTAACAGGCCTATCAACTTGACATGTTTGCACTAAATCATCCCTAACTTTTGATTTAGAGATTAGAAACACACGAATCCAATGCCATTCAATTTTCTATATTTTGACAAAATTTGAAAAAGAACTAGATACGACAAAGCGTCCAAGTAATCCAATCTTTCACAAACTGCGTGATACCATGCATTATGCTTTATTTATAAGCCTTCACTCAATCAGCACCAATGATAAGCTTAGAATGTTCATTTTAACTGGCCGATAAACTTGACATGTTTGCACTACATCATCCATAACTTTTGATTCGTAGCTAAGAATGACACAAATCCAATGCCCACATTAAGCTAGTTCAATTTTCTGTATTGTGATAAAATTTGATATAAAATTGATACGACAAAGTGTACAAGTAATCCAATCCATCTCAAACTATGCGATGCCATGCATTATTTTTCATTTATAAGCTTTTTCTCAATGAGCACCAATGATCAGTTTAACAGGCCAATCAACTTGTCATGTCTGCAATAAATTGTTTGCACTAAACCCTCTGTAACTTTTGATTTAGAGCTCGGAAACACATGAATCCAGTGGCCACGTTAAGCTAGCTCATTTCTGAAGTGTAACTAAATAAGAGACATAAATAGATACGACAACGCGTCCAAGTAATCCAATCCATCCCAAACTAAGCGATGCCATACATTATTTTTCATTTATAAGCTTTTACTCAATGAGCACCAATCATCAGTTTAACAGGCTGATCAACTTGTTATGTCTGCAAAATCGTTTGTATTAAATCGTCTGTAACTTTTGATTAAGAGCTCGGAAACACACGAATCCAATGACAACGTTAAGCTAGCTCAATTTTCTATAGTGTAACAAAATTAGAGACAGAAATAGATACGACAAAGCATACAAGTAATCCCAACTATAGAAAACTGTGTGATGCCATGCATTATGCTTCATTTATAAGCCTTTACTCAATCAGCACCGAGTTTAGAATGATCACTTTAACTGGCCAATCAACTTGACATGTCCGCACTAAATCATCTGGAACTTTTGATTTAGAATTCTGAAAGACAGGAATCCAATGCCCACGTTAAGTTAGCTCAATTCTCTATATTGTGACAAAAGTTTAGACAGAAATAGATACGACAAAACCGTACAAGTAATCCAGTCTATCCCAAACTGCGTGACGCCATGGGTTATTCTTCATTTATAAGCTTTTACTCAATGAGCACCAATGACCAGTTTAGAATGATCATTTTAACTGGCCAATCAACTTGACATGTCTGCACTATATCGTTCATAGCTTTTGATTTATACCTCAGAATACCACGAATCCAATGCCCATTCAATTTTCTATATTGTGACAAAATTTGAAAAAGAACTAGATACGACAAAGCGTCCAAGTAATCCTTTCCCAAAATGCGTGATGCCATGCATTATGCTTCATTGATAAGCCTTTACTCAATGAGCACCAATGATCAGTTTAGAATTATCACTTTCACAGGCCGATCAACTTGACATGTCTACATTAAATCGTCCGTAACTTTTGATTTAGAGATCAGAAACACACGAATCCAATGCCATTCAATTTTCTATATCTTGACAAAATTTGAAAAAGAACTAGATACGACAAAGTGTCCAAGTAATCCAATCATCCCCAAACTGTGTGATGCGATGCATTATGCTTTATTTATAAGCCTTCATTCAATCAGCACCACCGATCAGTTTAGGAAGTTCATTTTTACTGGCAGATAAACTTGACATGTCTGCACTATATCGTCCATAACTTTTGATTTGTAGCTCAGAATGACACAAATCCAATGCCCACATTAAGCTAGTTCAATTTTCTTTATTGTGACAAAATTTGAGATAAAATAGATACGACAAAGTGTACAAGTAATCCAATCCATCCCAAACTAAGCGATGCCATGCATTATTTTTCATTTATAAGCTTTTACTCAATGAGCACCAATCATCAGTTTAACAGGCTGATCAACTTGTTATGTCTGCACTACATCGTTTGTATTAAATCGTCTGTAACTTTTGATTTAGAGCTTGGAAACACACGAATCCAATGACAACGTTAGGCTAGCTCAATTTTCTAGAGTGTAACAAAATTAGAGACAGAAATAGATACGACAAAGCATACAAGTAATCCAATCTATCCAAAATTGTGTAATGCCATGCATTATGCTTCATGTATAAGCCTTAACTCAATCAACAGCAATGATTAGTTTAGAATTATCACTTTAACTGGCATATCAACTTGACATTTCTGCACTAAATTGTCCGTAACTTTTGATTTAGAGCTCAGAATGACACGAATCAAATGCCCATGTTAAGCTACCTCAATTTTCAATATTGTGACAAACTTTGAGATAGAATAGATACGAAAAAGAGTCCAAGTAATCCAGTCCATCACAAACTGGGTGATGCCATGCACTATTTTTCATTTATAAGCTTTTAGTCAATGAGAATCAACGATCAGTTTTTAATGATCATTTTAACTGGCCAATCAAGTTGACATATCTGCACTACATCGTGCATAACTTTAGGTTTGTAGCTCAGAATGACACGAATCCAATGCCCACATTAAACTACTTCAATTTTCTATATTGTGACAAAATTTTACACAGAAATAGATACAACAAAGTATACAAGTAATCCAATCCATCCCGAACTGCGTGATGCCATGCATTGTTTTTTCATTTATAAGCTTTTACTCAATGAGCACGTATGTCCGCACTAAATCATTTGCAATAAGTCGTCCGTAACTTTTTATTTAGAGCTCGGAAACACATGAATCCAATGGCCAAGTTAAGCTAGCTCAATTTTCTATAGTGAAACAAAATAAGAGACAGAAATAGATACGATAAAGCATCCAAGTAATCCAGTCTATCCAAAACTATGTGATGCCATGCATTATGCTTCATTTATAAGCCTTTACTCAATCAGCACCAATGATCACTTTAACTAGCCAATCAAATTGACATGTCTGGACTGAGTCGTCCGTAACTTTTGATTTAGAGTTCTGAATGACACGATTGCAATGCCCACTTTAAACTAGCTCAATCTTCTATATTGTGACCAAATTTTAGACATAAATAGATACGAGAAAATGTCCAAGTAATCCAGTCTATCCCAAAGTACGTGACGCCATGCATTATTCTTCATTTATAAGCTTTTACTCAATGAGCACCGATGATAAGCTTAGAATGATCATTTTAACTGGCCAATCAACTTGGCATGTCTGCACTATATCATCCACAACTTTTTATTTATAGCTCAGAATTCCAAGAATCCAATGCCCATTCAATTTTCTATATTGTGAAAAAATTTGAATCAGAACTAGATACAACAAAGCATCCAAGTAATCCAATCTTTCCCAAACTGTGTGATGCCATGCGTTATGCTTTATTTATAAGCCTTCACTCAATCAGCACCAATGGTCATTTTAGGATTATCACTTTAACTGGCCGATCAACTTGACATGTCTACACTAAATCATCAGTAACTTTTTATTCATAGCTCGGAATGACACAAATCAAATGCCCACGTTAGGCTAGCTCAATTTTCTATATTTTGACAACCTTTGAGATAGAAATAGATACGGAAAAGCGTCCAAGTATTCCAGCCCATCCCAAACTGTGTGATGCCATGCATTATTCTTCATTTATAAGCTTTTACTTAATGAGAACCAAAGATTAGTTTAGAATGATCATTTTAACTGGCTGATCAACTTGACATGTTTGCACTACATCGTCCATAACTTTTGATTTGTAACTCGGAATGACACAAATCCAATGCCCACATTAAGCTAGTTCAATTTTCTATATTGTGACAAAATTTGACACACAAATAGATACGAAAAAGCGTACAAGTAATCCAATCCATCCCAAACTGTGTGATGCCACGCATTATTTTTCATTTATAAGCTTTTACTCAATAAGCACCAATGATCAGCTTAAATGGCCGATCAACTTGTCATGTCCGCACTAAATTGTTTGCAATAAATCGTTTGTAACTTTTGATTTAGAGCTCGGAATCACATGAATCCAATGGGCATGTTAAGCTAGCTCAGTTTTCTATGGTGTAGCAAAATTAGAGACAGAAATAGATACTACAAAACATCCAAGTAATCCAGTCTATCCAAAACTGTGTGATGTCATGCATTATGCTTCATTTATAAGCCTTTACTCAATCTTCACTAATAGTCAGTTTAGAATGATCACTTTAATTGGCCAATCAATTTGACATGTCCGCACTAAATCGTTCGTAAGTTTTGATTTAGAGTTCTGAATGACACGAATCGAATGCCAACGTTAAGCTAGCTCAATTTTCTATATTGTGACAAAATTTTAGACAGAAATAGATACGACAAAATGTCCAATTAATCCAGTCTATCCGAAACGGCATGACGCCATGCGTTATTCTTCATTTATAAGCTTTTACTCAATGAGCACCAACAATCAGTTTAAAATGATTATTTTTTAACTAGCCAATGAACTTGACATGTCTGCACTATATCCTCCATAGCTTTTGATTTATAGCTCAGAATGCCACGAATCCAATGCCCATTCAATTTTCTATATTCAGACAAAATTTGAAATAGAACTAGATACGACAAAGCGTCCAAGTAATCCAATTTTTCCCAAACTGCCTCATGTCATGCATTATGCATTATTTGTAAGCCTTCACTCAATCAGCACCAATGATCAGTTTAGAATTATCACTTTAACTGGCCGATCAACTTGCCATGTTTGCACTAAATCATCAGTAAATTTTGATTTATAGCTCAGAGTGACACAAATCAAATGCCCACATTATGGTAGCTCAATTTTCAATATTGTGACAAATTTTGAGATAGAAATAGATACGAAAAAGCGTCCAAGTATTCCAGCCCATCCCAAACTGCGTGATGCCATGCATTATTTTTCATTTATAAGCTTTTACTCAATGAGAACCAACGACCAGTTTAGAATGATTATTTCAACTGGCCAATCAACTTGACATGTCTGCACTACATCGTCCATAACTTTTGATTTGTATCTCAGAATGACAGGAATCCAATGCCCACATTAAGCTAGTTCAATTTTTTATATTGTGACAAAATTTGAGACATAAATAGATACGACAACGCGTCCAAGTAATCCAATCAATCCCAAACTAAGTGATGCCATGCATTATTTTTCATTTATAAGCTTTTACTCAATGAGCACCAATCATCAGTTTAACAGGCTGATCAACTTGTTATGTCTGCACTAAATCGTTTGTATTAAATCATCTGTAACTTTTGATTAAGAGCTTGGAAACACATGAATAAAATGACAACGTTAAGCTAGCTCAATTTTCTATATTGTAACAAAATTAGAGACAGAAATAGATACGACAAATCATCCAAGTAATCCAATCTATAGAAAACTGTGTGATGCCATGCATTATGCTTCATTTATAATCCTTTACTTAATCAGCACCAATGATCAGTTTAGAATGATCACTTTAACTGGCCAATCAACTTGACATGTCCGCACTAAATCGTCTGGAACTTTTGATTTAGAATTCTGAAAGATAGGAATCCAATGCCCACGTTCCGTTAGCTCAATTCTCTATATTGTGACAAAGCTTTAGACAGAAATACATACCACAAAAACGTCCAAGTAATCCAGTCTATCCCAAACTGCGTGAGGCCATGCGTTATTCATCATTTATAAGCTTTTACTCAATGAGCACCAACGACCAGTTTAGAATGATCATTTTAACTGGGCAATCAACTTCACATGTCTGCACTATATCGTTCATAACTTTTGATTTATACATAAGAATACCACGAATCCAATGCCCATTCAATTTTCTATATTGTGACAAAATTTGAAAAAGAACTAGATACGACAAAGCGTCCAAGTAATCCAGTCTTTCCCAAAATGCGTGATGCCATGCATTATGCTTCATTGATAAGCCTTAACTCAATGAGCACAAATGATCAGTTTTGAATTATCACTTTCACAGGCCGATCAACTTGACATGTCTACATTAAATCGTCCGTAACTTTTGTTTTAGAGATCAGAAACACACGAATCCAATGCCATTCAATTTTCTATATCTTGACAAAATTTGAAAAAGAACTAGATACGACAAAGCGTCCAAGTAATTCAATCTTTCCCAAACTGCGTGATGCGATGCATTATGCTTTGTTTATAAGCCTTCACTCAATCAGCACCATCGATCAGTTTAGGATGTTCATTTTAACTGGCCAATAAACTTGACATGTCTGCACTATATCGTACATAAATTTTGATTTGTAGCTCAGAATGAAACAAATCCAATGCCCACATTAAGCTAGTTCAATTTTCTTTATTGTGACAAAATTTGAGATAAAATAGATACGACAAAGTGTACAAGTAATCCAATCCATCCCAAACTAAGCGATGCCATGCATTATTTTTCATTTATAAGCTTTTACTCAATGAGCACCAATCATCAGTTTAACAGGCTGAACAACTTGTTATGTCTGCACTAAATCGTTTGTATTAAATCGTCTCTAACTTTTGATTTAGAGCCTGGAAACACACGAATCCAATGACAACGTTAAGCTAGCTCAATTTTCTATAGTGTAACAAAATTAGAGATATAAATAGATACGACAAAGCATACAAGTAATCCAACCTATAGAAAACTGTGTGATGCCATGCATTATGCTTCATTTATAAGCCTTTACTCAATCAGCACCAATGATCAGTTTAGAATGATCACTTTAACTGGCCAATCAACTTGACATGTCCGCACTAAATCGTCTGGAAATTTTGATTTAGAATTCTGAAAGACAGGAATCGAGTACCCACGTTAAGTTAGCTCAATTCTCTATATTGTGACAAAATTTTAGACAGAAATAGATAGGACAAAAATGTCCAAGTAATACAGTCTATCCCTTACTGCGTGACGCCATGCGTTATTCTTCATTTATAAGCTTTTACTCAATGAGCACCAACGACCAGTTTAGAATGATCATTTTAACTGGCCAATCAACTTGACATGTCTGCACTATATCGTTCATAGCTTTTGATTTATACCTCAGAATACCACGAATCCAATGCCCATTCAATTTTCTATATTGTGACAAAATTTGAAAAAGAACTAGATACAACAAAGCGTTCAAGTAATCTAATCGTTCCCAAACTGCGTGATGCCATGCATTATGCTTTATTTATAAGCCTCCACTCAATCAGCACCAATGATCAGTTTAGAATTATCACTTTAACTGGTCGAGCAACTTGACATGTCTGCACTAAATCATTAGTAACTTTTGATTTAGAGGTCAGAATGACACGAATCAAATGCCCACGTTAAGCTACCTCAATTTTCAATATTGTGACAAACTTTGAGATAGAAATAGATACGACAAAGTATCAGAGTAATCCAGTCTATCCCAATCTGCATGATGCCATGCATTATTCTTCATTTATCAACTTTTACTCAATGAGAACCATCGATCAGTTTAGAATGATCATTTTAACTGGCCGATCAACTTGACATGTCTGCACTACATCGTCCATAAATTTTGATTTGTAGCTCATAATGACACAAATCCAATGTCCACATTAAGCTAGTTCAATTTTCTATATTCTGACAAATTTTGAGACAAAAACAGATACGACAAAGCGTACAAGTAATCCAATCCATCCCAAAATGTGCGATGCCATGCATTATTTTTCATTTATAGGCTTTTTCTCAATGAGCACCAATGATCAGTTTAACTCGCCGATCAACTTGTCATGTCCGTACTAAATCGTTTACACTAAATCGTCTGTAACTTTTTATTTAGAGCTCGGAAACACATGAATCCAATGTCCACTTTAAGGTACCTCAATTTTCTATACTGTAAAAAAATAAGAGACAGAAATAGATACAACAAAGCATCCAAGTAATCCAATCTATCCAAAATTGTGTAATGCCATGCATTATGCTTCATGTATAAGCCTTAACTCAATCAACACCAATGAATAGTTTAGAATTATCACTTTAACTGGCACATCAACTTGACATTTCTGCACAAAATTGTCCGTAACTTTTGATTTAGAGCTCAGAATGACATGAATCAAATGCCCACGTTAAGCTAGCTCAATTTTCAATATTGTGACAAACTTTGAGATAGAATAGATACGAAAAAGCGTCCATGTAATCATGTCCATCACACACTGGGTGATGCCATGCACTATTTTTCATTTATAAGCTTTTAGTCAATGAGAATCAACGATCAGTTTTTAATGATCATTTTAACTGGCCAATCAAGTTGACATATCTGCACTACATCGTGCATAACTTTAGGTTTGTAGCTCAGAATGACACGAATCCAATGCCCACATTAAACTACTTCAATTTTCTATATTGTGACAATATTTTACACAGAAATAAATACGACAAAGTATACAAGTAATCCAATCCATCCCGAACTGCGTGATGCCATGCATTGTTTTTCATTTATAAGCTTTTACTCAATGGGCACGAATGATCAGTTTAACAGGCCGATCAATTTGTCATGTCTGCACTAAATCATTTGCAATATGTCGTCCTTAACTTTTTATTTAGAGCTCGGAAACACATGAATCCAATAGGAACGTTAAGCTACTTCAATTTTCTATAGTGTAAAAAATTAAAGACAGAAATAGATACGATAAAGCATCCAAGTAATCCACTCTATCCAAAACTGTGTGATGCCATGCATTATGCTTCATTTATAAGCCTTTACTCAATTTGCACTAATGATCAGTTTAGAATGATCATTTTAATTGGCCAATCAACTTGACATGTCCGCACTAAATCGTCCGTAAGTTTTGATTTAGAGTTTGGAATGACACGAATCCAATGCCCATGTTAAGCTAGCTCAATTTTATATATTGTGACAAAATTTTAGACAGAAATAGATACGAGAAAATGTCCAATTAATCCAGTCTATCCCAAACTGTGCGACGCCATGCGTTATTCTTCATTTATAAGCTTTTACTCAATGAGCACCAACGATCAGTTTAGAATGATTATTTTAACTGGTCAATCAACTTGACATGTTTGCACTATATAGTCCATAACTTTTGATTTATAGCTCAGAATTCCGTGATTCCAATGCCCATTGAATTTTATATATTGCGACAAAATTTGAAACAGAACTAGATACGACAAAGCATGCAAGTAATCCAATCTTTCCCAAACTATGTGATGCCATGCATTATGCTTTATTTTAAGCCGTCACTCAATCAGTAACAAATGATTAGTTTAGAATTATCACTTTAACTGGCTGTTCAACTTGACATGTCTGCACTAAATCATCCGTAACTTTTGATTTAGAGCTCAGAATGACACAAATCAAATGCCCACGTTAAGCTAGCTCAATTTTTAATATTGTGACAAACTTTGAGATAGTAATAGATATGAGAAACACTACAAGAAAAAATTAGTATATCCGACGGGTTTTTCGATGGATATAAAACCGTCGGAATGTTCCAAGGCCTATGCGCCGGTTTTCCAACGGACTACCGAGGGAAATTGTTTCATCAGTATTCCATCAGTAATTCCCGACGCTTGCACTACCTTCGAGAAATCGATGGTAAAACCTGATGGCTTTCCGTCTGTTTTCTGACAAAAGCATTGCATCGGGATATTCTCTTAAAACTGTTTCAAATTACGGATAAAATATAAACCGTCGGGTTTTTTCCGACGATTTCCTGATGGAATGTTGTTTTTACTCTGCGTATGGAATCCGTTGGGAACATATCGATGGGCTGACGACGAGTGTCATCGGTTGGTCGTCCAAAATATCCGACCATGGTCGGAAACCGTCGAAAATCCGTTGGAAACTGGAATATTCTTAAGAATAATCTATTAAAAATTTGTGATTATCCGGCCGTTGTCGGAAACCGTCAGAAATCCATTAGAAACGGGAATATTCTTAAAAATAATCTATTAAAAATTTGTGATTATCTGTTAAAAATTTGTAATAATCTGTTCAAAATTCATAATAATCTGTTAAAAGTTCGTGATAATCTTCTAATTTTCAATATAAATACGCTATGCTCCTTCGCAATTTCACCAGAACAAAAAATCTTAAGAAAATGTCTTCTTCGGGTTCTTATGGTTATTTTCGATCGTGGATGGATAAACCTCGGTATGATTTAACAACAGGGGAATTGATTGATGACTTTGCGCAAGGTGTTCAAGAGTTCATGACATTTGCATCAAACAATAGCATGACATTGGAATACGGTAAAATGTATTGTCTGTGTATTAAATGTCAAAATCATAGATTAATCTCTGTTAGAGAAGTACGTAATCATTTGTATAGGACTGGATTTATGAGGGGTTACAAAATTTGGTATTCACATGGAGAAACTGATGCAACAATGCAATATTATGGTAATACTTCAAAAAGGTTAGATAGTACTAATGTTAGGATAGAGGAACCGGCATCACAAGTTGATATAAACGGAGGTATTGGTCAGATGGTGAATGATGCATTTCGTGAACAAAGAGCATCGTACATTGAAGATAGTAGCAGAATAGAGGAACCTAATTTGGAAGCCCGGAAATTTTTTGATATGTTAGATGCATCCAAGCAGCCTTTGTATAAAGGATGTAGAGATGGATTATCGCCTTTATCTGCTGCAAGCAGGTTGATGACGATAAATACGGATTTCAACTTAGCTGAAAATTGTGTGAATGCGATAGCTGATTTTGTTAGAGATATATTACCTTAATATAATATTGCACCTGCTTCATATTACGAGGTTCAAAAACTTGTAGCTGTTATTGGATTGCCATATCAGATGATCGATGTATGTATTGACAACTACATGATCTATTGGAGAAATGATGAAAACCGCATGAAGTGCCGATTTTGTCACAAACCTGGATTTCAGGAGCCAAGCGGCAGAGTACCTTTTCCGCATAAACAGATGTGGTATTTGCCCTTAACATAGAGGTTAAATTGGTTATATCAATCTGAACACACGGAAAAACCTATGAGATGACATGCAGAACATAATTCGAATGGAGAAAGCAATGCGTGATGCCATGCTTTATGCCTCATTTATAAGCCTTTACTTAATGAGCACCAATGATCAGTTTGTAATGATCATTTTAACTCGCTGATCAACATGACATGTCCGCACTAAATCGTCTGTAACTTTTGATTTGGAGCTCCGAAACACACGAATCCAACGCACACATTAAGCTAGCTCAATTTTCTATTGTATTACAAAATTTGAGACAGAAATAGATACAACAAAGCGTCCAAGTAATCCAGTCCATCTCAAACTGTGTGATGCAACGCATTATTCTTCATTAATAAGCTTTCACTCAATTAGAATAGACGATAATTTTAGAATGATCATTTTAACTGGCCGATCAACTTGACATGTATGCACTAAATCGTCCATAACTTTTGATTTATATCTGAAATGACACGAATCCAATGACCACATTAAGCTAGTTCAATTTTCTATGTTGTGAGAAACTTTGAAACAAAACTAGATATGACAAAGCGTCCAAGTAATCAAATCTATCCCATAATACGTGATGCCATGCGTTATGCCTCATTTATAAGCCTTTAGTTAATGAGCACCAATGATCAGTTTAGAATGATCAGTTTAGAATGATCATTTTCACTCGCCGATCAACATAACATGTACGCACTAAATCGTGTGTAACTTTTGATTTAGAGCTTCGAAACACACAAATCCAACGTCCATGTTAAGCTAGTTCAATTTTCTATAGTGTAACAAAATTTGAGACAGCAATAGTTACGATAAAGCGTCCAAGTAATCCAGTCCATCCCAAACTGCGTGATGCAACGCATTATTCTTCATTTATAAGCTTCTACTCAATGAGAACAGACGATCATTTTAGAATGATCATTTTAACTGCGTGACCAACTTGATATGTATGCACTAAATCGTCCATAACTTTTGATTTATAGCTGAAATGACACGAATCCAATGCGCACATTAAGCTAGTTCAATTTTCTATGCTGTGAGAAACTTTGAAACAGAACTATATACGACAATGCGTCAAGTAATCCAATCTATCCCAAACTGTGTGATACCATGTTTTATGCCTCATTTTTAATCCTTTACTTAATGAGTACAACCGATCAGTTTAGAATGATCATTTTAACTAGCCAATAAACTTGACATGACCGCACTAAATCGTCTGTAACTTTTGATTTAGAGGTCAGAAACACGCGAATCAATTCCCACACAAAGCTAGTTCAATTTGCTATACTGTGAAAAAATTTGAAACAATACTAGATATGACAAAGCGTCCAAGTAATCCAATTTATCCCAAACTGCGTGATGCCATGCTTCACACCTCTTTTATAAGCCTTTACTTAATGAGCACCAATGATCATTTTAGAATGATCATTTTAACTCGCCGATCAACTTGACATGTCCACAATAAATCATCGGTAACTTTTGATTTAGAGGTCAGAAACACACAAATCCAATGCCCACATTAAGCTACCTCAATTTTCTATAGTGTAACAAATTTTCAGACAGAAATAGGTACGACAAAATGTCCAAGTAATCCAGTCCATCCAAAACTACGTGACGCCATGCATTATTCTTCATTTATAAGCTTTTACTCAATGAGCACCAAGGATTAGTTTATAATGATCATTTTATCTGGCCGATCAACTTTACATGTATGCACTATATCGTAGATAACTTTTGATTTATTGGTAAGAATGACACGAATCAATTTTCCACATTAAGCTAGTTAAATTTTCTATGTTGTGACAAAATTTAAGACAGAACTAGATACAACAAAGCGTCCAAGTAATCCAATATATCCCAAACTACGTTATGCCATGAGTTATGCTTCATTTATAAGCCTTTACTCAATGTGCACCAATGATCAGTTTAGAATGATCACTTTAACGGGCCAATCAATTTGACATATCTACACTACATCATCTATAACTTTTGATTTGTAGCTCCGAATGACACGAATCCAACGCCCACATTAAGCTAGTTCAATTTTCTATATTGTCAAAAATTTGAGACAGAAATAGATACGACAAAGCATCCAAGTAATCCAATCTATCCAAAACTGTGTGATGCCATGCATTATGCTTCATTTATAAGCCTTTACTCAATCAGCACCAATGATCAGTTTAGAATGATCACTTTAACTGGCCAATCAACTTGACATGTCCGCACTAAATTGTCCATAACTTCTTATTTAGAGTTTTGAATGACACGAATCCATTGCCCACGTTAAGCTACCTGAGTTTTCTACATTGTGACAAAATTTGAGGCATAAATAGATACGACAAAGCGTCCATGTAATCCAGTCTTTCCCAAACTGCGTGACGCCATGCATTATTCTTCATTTATAAGCTTTTACTCAATGAGAACCAACGATCGGTTTAGAATGATCATTTTAACTGCCCCAAAAACTTGACAAGTCTGCACTATATCGTCCATAGCTTTTGATTTATAGCTCAGAATGCCACGAATCCAATGCCCACATTAAGCTAGTTCAATTTTCCAAATTGTGACCAAATTTGAAACAGAACTAGATACGACAAAGCATCCAAGTAATCCAATCTATCCCAAACTGCGTGATACCATGCATTATTCTTCATTTATAAGCCTTTACTAAATCAGCACCAATGGTCAGTTTAGAATTATAACTTTAACTTGCCGATCAACTTGACATGTCCGCTCTAAATCGTAAGTAACTTTTGATTTAGAGCTCAATTTTCTATAGTGTAACCAAATTTGAGAAAGAAATAGATAGGACAAAGCATCCAAGTAATCCAATCTATCCGAAACTGTGTGATGCTATGCATTATGCTTCATTTATAAGCCTTTATTCAATCAGCACCAATGATCAGTTTAGAATGATCACTTTAACTGGCCAATCAACTTGACATGTCCGCACTAAATTGTCCGTAACTTCTTATCTAGAGTTTTGAATGACATGAATCAAATATCCACGTTAAGGTAGCTCAATTTTCAATATTGTGGCAAACTTTGAGATAGAAATAGATACGAAAAAGCGTCCAGGTATTCCAGTCCATCCCAAACTGCGTGATGCCATGCATTATTCTTCATTTATAAGCTTTTACTCAATGAGAACCAACGACAAGTTTAGATCGATTATTTTAACTGGCCGATCAACTTGACATGTCTGCATTACATCATCCATAACTTTTGATTTGTAGCTCAGAATGACAGGAATCCAATGCCCACATTAACCTAGTTCAATTTTCTATATTGTGACAAAATTTTAGACAGAAATAGATACGACAAAGTATACAAGTAATCCAATCCATCCCAAACTGCGCGATGCCATGCATTATTTTTCATTTATAAGCTTTTACTCAATGAGCACCAATGATCAGTTTAACAGGCCGATCAACTTGTCATGTCCGCACTAAATCGTTTGCACTAAGTCGTCCGTAACTTTTGATTTAGAGCTCGAAAACACAACTAAGCTAGCTCAATTTTTTTTGACCAAATTTGAAACAGAACTAGATACGACAAAGCATCCAAGTAATCCAATCTATCCCAAACTGCGTGATACCATGCATTATTCTTCATTTCTAAGCCTTTACTAAATCAGCACCAATGATCAATTTAGAATTATAACTTTAACTTGCCGATCAACTTGACATGTCCGCTCTAAATCGTAAGTAACTTTTGATTTAGAGCTCAATTTTCTATAGTGTAACCAAATTTGAGAAAGAAATAGATAGGACAAAGCATCCAAGTAATCCAATCTATCCGAAACTGTGTGATGCTATGCATTATGCTTCATTTATAAGCCTTTATTCAATCAGCACCAATGATCAGTTTAGAATGATCACTTTAACTGGCCAATCAACTTGACATGTCCGCACTAAATTGTCCGTAACTTCTTATCTAGAGTTTTGAATGACATGAATCAAATATCCACGTTAAGGTAGCTCAATTTTCAATATTGTGGCAAACTTTGAGATAGAAATAGATACGAAAAAGCGTCCAGGTATTCCAGTCCATCCCAAACTGCGTGATGCCATGCATTATTCTTCATTTATAAGCTTTTACTCAATGAGAACCAACGACCAGTTTAGATCGATTATTTTAACTGACCGATCAACTTGACATGTCTGCATTACATCATCCATAACTTTTGATTTGTAGCTCAGAATGACAGGAATCCAATGCCCACATTAACCTAGTTCAATTTTCTATATTGTGACAAAATTTTAGACAGAAATAGATACGATAAAGTGTACAAGTAATCCAATCCATCCCAAACTGCGCGATGCCATGCATTATTTTTCATTTATAAGCTTTTACTCAATGAGCACCAATGATCAGTTTAACAGGCCGATCAACTTGTCATGTCCGCACTAAATCGTTTGCACTAAGTCGTCCGTAACTTTTGATTTAGAGCTCGAAAACACAATTAAGCTAGCTCAATTTTTTTTGACCAAATTTGAAACAGAACTAGATACGACAAAGCATCCAAGTAATCCAATCTATTCCAAACTACGTGATACCATGCATTATTCTTCATCTGTAAGCCTTTACTAAATCAGCACTAATGATCAGTTTAGAATTATCACTTTAACTGGCCGATCAACTTGACGTCTCCGCTCTAAATCGTCAGTAACTTTTGATTTAGAGTTTAGAATAACACGAATCAAATGCCCACGTTAAGTTTGCTCAATTTTCAATATTGTGACAAACTTTGAGAAAAAAATAGATACGACAAAGCGTCCAAGTAATCCAATCCTTCCGGAATTGCGTCATGCCATGCATTATTTTTCATTTATAAGCTTTTACTCAATGAGCACCAATGATCAATTTAGAATGATCATTTTAACAGGCCGATCCACTTGTCAGTGTGGACTAAATCGTACATAACTTTTGATTTATAGCTGAGAATGACACGAATCTAATACCCATTTTAAGCTAGTCAATTTTCTACATTTTGACAAACTTTGAAACAAAACTAGATACGACAAAGCGTCCAAGTAATCCAATCTATCCCAAGCTGCGTGATAGCATGCCTTATGCCTCATTCATAAGTCTTTACTCAATGAGCACCAATGATCAGTTTAGAATGATCATTTTAACTAGCTGATCAACGTAACATTCACCCAAAATTGTATATAACTTTTGATTTAGAGGTCAGAAACACACGAATCTTGTGCTCACGTTAAGCTAGCCCAATTTTCTATAGTGTAAAAAAATTTGAGACCGAAATAAATACGACAAAGCGTCCAAGTAATCCAGTCCATCCCAAACTGCGTGAGGCCATGCATTATTCTTCATTTATAAGCTTTTACTAAATGAGCACCAACGATCAGTTTAGATTGATCATTTTAACTGGTCGTTCAAATTGACATGTATGCACTATATCGTTCATGACTTTTGATTGATAGGTCTGAAAGACACAAATCAATTTCCCACATTAAGCTAGTTCAATTTTCTATATTGTTACAAAATTTGAGAGAGAACTAGATACGACAAAGCGTCCAAGTAATGCAATCTATCCCAAACTTTGTGATACCATGCAATATTCTTCATTTATAAGCGTTACTTAATGAGCACCAATGATTAGTTTAGAATGATCATTTTAACTGGCCGATCCACTTGACATGTCTGCACTACATCGTCCATAACTTTTTATTTGTAGTTTAAAATGACATGAATTCAATCCTCACATTAAACTAGTTCAATTTTCTATATTATGATAAAATTTGAGATAGAAATAGATACGATAAAGCATCCAAGTAATCCAATTCATCCCAAACTATGCGATGCCATGCATTATTTTTCATTTATAAGCTTTTACTCAATAAGCACCAATGATCAGCTTCGAATGATCATTTTAACGGGCCCATCAACTTGTCATGTCCGCACTAAATCATCCGCACTAAATCATCCACACTAAATCATCCGTAACTTTTGATTTAGAGCTTAGAAACACACGACCCAATGCCCAGGTTAAGCTAGCTCAATTTTCTATAGTGTAACAAAATTTGAAACAGAAAAAGATATGACAAAGCAACCAAGTAATCCAATCTATCCAAAACTGTGTGATGCCATGCATTATGCTTTATTTATAAGGCTTTACTCAATCAGCACCAATGATCAATTTAGAAAGATCAGATTAACTTGCCAATCAACTTGATAAGTCCGCACTAAATCGTCCGTAACTTTTGATCTAGAGCTCAGAATTACACGAATCCAATGTTTACGTTAAGCTAGCTCAAACTTCTATATTGTGACAAAATTTGAGACATAAATAGATACGACAAAGCGTCCAATTAATCCACTCTATCCCGAACTGTGTGATGCCATGCATTATTCTTTATTTATAAGCTTTTACTCAATGAGCACCAACGATCAGTTGAAAATAATCATTTTAACTGGGCAATCAATTTGACATGTCTGCACTATATCGTTCATAACTTTTGTTTTATAGCTCAGATTGACACAAATCCAATGCCGAAGTTATGCTAGGTCAATTTTCTGTGACAAAATTTGAGACAGAACGAGATACGACAAAGCGTCTAAGTAATCCAATCTATCCTAAACTGCGTGATGCCATGCATAATGCTTCATTTATAAGCCTTTACTCAATGAGCACCAACTATTAGATTAGAATTATCACTTTAACTGGCCGATCTACTTGACATGTCCGCACTAAATCTTTCGTAACTTTTGATTTAGAGCTCCCAACGACACGAATGAAATGCCCACGTTAAGCTAGCTCAATTTGCAATATTGTGACAAACTTTGAGACAGAAGTAGATACGACAAAGCATTCAAGTAATCCAATCCTTCCAGAACTGCATGATGCCGTGCATTCAAGTACCCAATGAACACCAATGACCAATGATCAGTTTAGAATGATCATTTTAACTTGCCAATAACCTTGTCATGTCTGCACTAAATCGTCCATAACTTTTGATTTATAGCTCAGAATGACATGAATCTAATGTCCATATTAAGCTAGTTCAATTTTCTATATTGCGAGAAACTTTGAAACAGAACTAGATACGACAAAACGTCCAAATAATCCCATCTATCCCATAATGCGTGATGCCATGCTTTATGCCTCATTTATAAGCCTTTACTTAATGAGCACGAATGATCAGTTTAGAATGATCATTTAACTTGCCGATCAACTTAACATGTCCGCACTAAATTGTCCGTAACTTTTGATTTAGAGCAACGAAACACACCAATCCAATGCCCTCATTAAGCTAGCTCAATTTTCTATAGTGTAACAATATTTAAAACAGAAATAGATATGACAAAGCATCCAAGTAATCCAGACCATCCCAAACTGCATGATGCCACGAATTATTCTTCATTTATACGATTTTACTCAATGAGAACCAACGATCAGTTTAGAATGATCATTTTAACTGGCCGGTCAACTTGACATGTATGCACTAAATCTTCCATAACTTTTGATTTATAGCTCAAATGACAGGAAACCAATGCCCACAGTAAGCTAGTTCAACTTTCTATGTTGTGAAAAACTTTGAAACAGAAATAGATATGACAAAGTGTTAGTGTAATCCAATCTATCCCAAACTGCGTGATGCCATGTTTTATGCCTCATTTATAAGCTTTTACTTAATGAACACCAACGATCAGTTTAGAATGACCATTTTAATTCGCTGATCAACTTGACATGTCCGCACTAAATCGTCCGTAACTTTTGATTTAAAGGTTAGAAACTCATGAATGAATTTCTCACATTAAGCTAGTTCAATTTTTTATACTGTGACAAAATTTGAGACAGAACTAGATACGACAAAGTGTCCAAGTAATTAATCTATCCCAAACTGCGTGATGCCATGCGTTATGTTTCATTTATAAGCCTTGACTCAATGAGCACCAATGATCAGTTTAGAATGATCACTTTAACTGGCCGATCAACTTGACATGTCCGCACTAAATCGTCCAAAACTTTTGATTTAAAGCTCGGAATGAAACGAATCCAATGCCCACATTGTGCTAGCTCAATTTTCTGTATTGCGACAAATTTTGAGGGATAATAGATACGACAAAGCGACCAAGTAATTCAGTCCATCCCAAACTGCGTGATTCCATGCATTATTCTTCATTTATAAGCGTTTACTCAATGAGCACCAATGATCAGTTTAGAATGATCATTTTAACTGGCCGATCAACTTTATATGTCTACACTACATCATCCATCACTTTTGATTTATAGCTCAGAATGACACGAATCCAATGCCCACATTAATCTAGTTCAATTTTCTATATTGTGACAAAATTTGAGACAGAGCTAGATACAACAACGCGTCCAAGT
>JAENJI010000013.1:9758459-9836009 GCA_018901935.1 Pugionium cornutum | reverse complement strand
CCTTAATTAATTATTTGTAACAAAATTTGAGACAAAAATAGATACGAAAAAAATCCCAGTAATCAAATATTTCCAAAACTTTGTGATGCCATGGATTATGGTTCATTTAGAAGTATTTACTCAATGAGCAGCACTGATAAGCTTCGAATAATTATATCAACTGACCGATCAACTTGACATGTCCACAGTAAATCATCCTTAACTTTGGATTTTGAGCTCAGAATGACACAAATCACATGCGCATGTTAAGCTTGTTTAATCTTCTATATTTTGACAAAATTTGAGACTGAAATAGAAACAACAAAGCGTACTTGTAATCTAATCTATCCCAGACTGCGTGATGCAATGTTGTATGCTTCATTTATAAGCCTTTACTTATAGAGCACCAATGATCAGTTTAGAATCATAACTTTAAATTACCGATCAACTTGATATGTCTGCACTAAATCGTCAGTAGGTTTTGATTTAGAGCTCAGAATGACACAAATCCAGTGGCCACGTTAAGGTAGCTCAATTTTCTATATTATAACAATATTTGAGACACAAATAGATACGATAAAGCGTCAAAGAAATCCAATCTATCCAAAACTGTGTGATGCCATGCATTATGATTCATTTATAAGCCTTTACTCATTGAGCTCCAATTATCATTTTAGAATAATTATATTAACTAGCCGATTGACTTGACGTGTCCACACTAAATGATCTGTAACTTTTGATTTTGAGCTCAAAATGATACGAATCCAATGCCCACGTTAAGCTATTCAATTTTTTATATTGTGACAAAATTGGAGACAAAACTAGATACGACGAAGCGTAAAAATAATTCAATCTATCCCAAACGGCACGATGCCATGCATTATGCTTCATTTATAAGCCTTTATTCAATGAGCACCAATGATCAGTTTAGAATAGTCATATTAGCTGGCCAATCAACTTGACATGTCCGCACTAAATCGTCTGTAACTTTTGATTTAGAGCTCAGAATGACACGAATCCATTACCAACGTTAAGCTAGCTTAATTTTCTATATTGTAACAAAATTTGAGACAAAAATAGATACGACAAAGCGTCCAAGTAATCAAGTGACAATGATTAGTTTAGAATTATCATATTAACTGTCTGCTGAACTTGATATGTCAACACTAAATCGTCTGTCAATTTTGATTTTCAGTTCATAATAACACAAATCCAATGCCTACGTTAAGCTAGCTCAATTTCTATATTATAGCAAAATTTTGGGACAGAGTTAGGTATGACAAAGAGTACACATATTTCAGTCTATCCCAAACTGCATGATGCCATGCATTATGCTGGATTTATAAGTCTTTACTGAATGATCACCAATGATCAGTTTAGAGTGATCACTTGACTTATCTCAAACTATCCGATCAACTTCACTTGTCTGCACTAAATTGTCTGCAACTCTTCATTTAAAGCTCCAAATGACACGAATCCATTGCCCACATTAACCTTTCTTAATTTTCTATATTGTGACAAAATTTGAGGAAGAAAAAGAGACAACAAAGCGTCCAAGTAATCCAATATGTCGCAAACTGTGTGATCCATGCTTTATGCTTCATTTATTAGCCTTTACTCAATGATCACCAATGATCAGTTTAAAATGATCACTTTAACTGGCCGATCAACTTGAAATGTCCGTAGTAAATCGTCAGTAACTTTTCGTTTAGAGCTTAGAATGACATGAATCCAATGCCCACATTAAGCTAGCTCAATTTTCTATATTATAACAAAAATAGAGACAGAAATAGATACGACAAAGCATCCAAGTAATCCAACATATCCAAAACTATATGATCCCATGCATTATGCTTCATTGAAAAGCCTTTACTCAATGACAACCAATGATCAGTTTAGAAGAATCATATTAGCAAGCCGATCAACTTGACATGTCCAAACTAAATCATCCTTAACTTTTTATCTAGAGCTCTGAATGACAGGAATCCAATGCCCTCGTTAAGCTAGCTTAATTTTCTATATTGTAACAAATTTTTAGACAAAAATAGATATGACAAAGCATCCCAGTAATCAAATATATCCAAAATTATGTGATGGCATGCACTATGCTTCATTTAGAAGTCTTTAGTCAATGAGCAGCAATGATCAGTTTAGAATAATCATATTAACTAGCCGATCAACATGACATGTCCGCTGTAAATCATCGGTAACTTTGGATTTTGAACTCAGAATGACACAAATCAATTGCACACGGTAAACTTGCTTAATTTTCTATATTTTGACAAAATTTGAGACATAAATAGAACAATAAAGCATCCAAGTAATCCAATCTATCCCAAACAACGTGATGCAATGCTGTATGCTTCATTTATAAGCTTTTACTTAAAGAGCACCAATTATCAGTTTCGAATCATAACTTTAAATTGCCGATCAACTTGATATGTGAGCACTAAATCATCCGTAAATTTTGATTTAGAGCTCAGAATGACACAAATCCAATATCCACCTTAAGCCAGCTCAAATTTCTATGTTGTAACAAAATTTGAGACAGAAATAGATACGACAAAGCGTCTAAGTAATCCAATATATATGCAAAACTATGTGATGCCATGAATTATGCTTCATTTAGAAGCCTTTACTCAATGAGAACCAATGATCAGTTTAGAATAATCATATTAACTGGGCAATCAACTTGATATTTCCGCACTAAATCCTCTGTAACTTTTGATTTAGAGCTAAGATGCCAGGAATCAAATGATCACATTAAGCTACCTTAATTGTTTATATTGTAACAAAATTTGAGACAAAAATAGATACGAAAAAAGTCCCAGTAATCAAATATATCCAAAACTTTGTGATGCCATGCATTATGGTTCATTTAGAAGTATTTACTCAATGAGCATCACTGATCTGTTTCGAATAAATATATCAACTTGCTAATAAATATATGAACTTGACATGTCTGCAGTAAATCGTCCGTAACTTTGGATTTTGAGCTCATAATGACACAAATCACATGCGCATGTTAAGCTTGTTTAATTTTCTATATTTTGACAAAATTTGAGACAGAAATAGAAACGACAAAGCGTACAAGTAATCTAATCTATCCCAGACTGCGTGATGCAATGTTGTATGCTTCATTTATAAGCCTTTACTGATAGAGCGCCAATGATCAGTTTAGAATCACAACTTTAAATGGCCGATCAACTTGATATGTGTGCACTAAATCGTCAGTAAGTTTTGATTTAGAGCTCAGAATGACACAAATCCAATGTCCACGTTAAGGTAGCTCAATTTTCTATATTGTAACAATATTTGAGACACAAATAGATGCGATAAAGTGTCCAAGAAATCCAATCTATCCAAAACTGTGTGATGCCATGCATTATGATTCATTTATAAGCCTTTACTCATTGAGCTCCAATTATCATTTTAGAATAATTATATTAACTAGCCGATTGACTTGACGTGTCCACACTAAATGATCTGTAACTTTTGATTTTGAGCTCAAAATGATACGAATCCAATGCCCACGTTAAGCTATTCTATTTTTTATATTGTGACAAAATTGGAGACAAAAATAGATACGACGTAGCATAAAAATAATTCAATCTATCCCAAGCTGCACGATGCCATGCATTATGCTTCATTTATAAGCATATACTCAATGAGCAACAATGATCAGTTTAGAATAGTCATATTAGCTGACCGGTCAACTTGACATGTCTGCACTAAATCGTCCGTAACTTTTTGTTTAGAAATCAGAATAACATAAATCCAATACCCACGTTAATCTAGCTAAATTTTCTATATTTTGGAAAATTTAAAACATGAATAGAGACGAAAAAACATCCAAGCAATCCAATCTATCTAAAACTGCGCGATGCCCTGCTTTAATGTTCATTTATAAGCTTTTACGTAATGAGCACCAATGATCAGTTTAGAATAATCACTTTAACTAGTCGATTAACTTGACTTGTCTGCACTAAATTGTCTATAACTCTTGATTTAGAGCTCAGAATGACACAAATGCAATGCCTACGTTAACCTTTCTTGATTTTATATATTATGACAAAATTTGAGACAGAAATAGAGACGACAAAGCGTCCAAGTAAACTAATGTATCCCAAACTGTGTGATACATGTTTTATGCTTCATTTATAAGGCTTTACTCAATGAGCACAAATGATCAGTTTAAAATGATCACTTTAACTAGCTGATCAACTTAACATGTCTGCAGTAAATCATCCGTAACTTTTGATTTAGAGGTCAGAATGACACGAATACAAAGCCCACATTAAGCTAGTTCAATTTTCTATATTGTAACAAAATTTGAGACATCAATAGATACGACAAAGCGTCCAAGTAATCCAATATATCCAAAACTATGTGATGCCATGCATTATGCTTCATGTAGAAGCCTTTACTCAATGAGAACCAATGATCAGTTTAGAATAATCATATTAACTGTCCGATAAACTTGATATGTCCGAACTAAATCATCCGTAACTTTTGATTTAGAGCTCAGAATGACACGAATCCAATGGGCACGTTAAGCTAGCTTCATTTTCTATATTGTAATAAAATTTTAAACAAAAATAGATACGACAAAAGTCCAAGTAATCAAATATACCCAAAACTGTGTAATGCCATGCATTATGCTTCATTTATAAGCTTTTAGTCAATGAGCACCAATGATCATATAGAATAATCATATTAACTGGCAGATACTCTTGACATATCTGCAGTAAATCGTCCGTAACTTTGGATTTTGAGCTCCGAATGACACGAATCCAATGCACACATTAAACCTCCTTAATTTTCTATATTTTGACAAAATTGAGACAGATATAGAGACGATAAAGCGTCCAAGTAATCCAATCTATCCCGAACTACGTGATGCAATGTTGTATGCTTCATTAATAAGCCTTTACTTAAAGAGCACCAATGATCAGTTTAGAATCATAACTTTAAACGGCCAATCAACTTGATATGTGTGCACTGAATCCTCTGTAAGTTTTGATTTAGAGCTCATATTGACACAAATCCAATATCCACGTTAAGCTAGCTCAATTTTCTATATTTTAACAAAATTTGAGACAGAAATAGATATGACAAAGCGTCCAAGTAATCCAATATACTAAAACTATATGATGTCATGCATTATGCTTCATTTAGAAGCCTTTACTCAATAAGAACCAATGATAAGTTTAGAATAATCATATTAACTAGCCAATCAACTTGCCATGTCTGCATTAAATCATCCGTAAGTTTTGCTTTAGAGCTCAGAATGACGTCAATCCAATACCAATGTTTAGCTAGATTAATTTTCAATATTGTAACAAAATTTGAGACAAAAATAGATAGGACAAAACGTCCAAGTAATCAAATATATCCAAAACTGTGTGATGGCATGCATTATGCTTCATTTAGAAGTCTTTACTGAATGAGCAGCAATGATCACTTTAAAATGATCATATTAACTTGCCGATCAACTTGACATGTCCACTGTAAATCGTCAGTAACTTTGAATTTTGGGCTCAGAATGACACAAATCCAATGCGCACGTTAAATTTGCTTAATTTTCTATATTTTGACAAAATTTGAGACTGAATAGAGACGACAAAACGTCCAAGTAATCCAATCTATCCCAAACTGTGTGATGCAATGTTGTATGCTTCATTTATAAGGTTTTACACAAAGAGCACTAGTGATCAGTTTATAGTCATAACTTTAAATGGCCGATCAACTTGATATGTCAGCACTAAATCGTCAGTAAGTTTTGATTTAGAGCTTATAATGACACAAATCCAATGTCCATGTTAAAGTGGCTCAATCTTCTAACTCTAACAATATTTGAGACATAAATAGATACCAAAAAGCGTCCAAGTAATCCAATCTATCCAAAACTATGTGATGCCATGCATTATGATTCATTTATAAGCCTTTACTCAATGAGCTCTAATTATCATTTTAGAATTACTATATTAACTAGCCGATTGACTTGATGTGTCCACACTAACTCATCTATAACTTTTGATTCTGAGCTCAAAATGATACGAATCCAATGCCGACATTAAGCTATTCAATTTTTTATTGTGACAAAATTGGAGACAAAACTAGATACGACGAAGCGTAAAAATAATTCAATCTATCCCAAAGTTTGCACGATGCCATGCATTATGCTTCATTTATAAGCATTTACTCAATGAGCACCAATGATCAGTTTAGAATAGTCATATTAACTGGCCGATCAACTTGACATTTACGCACTAAATTATCTGTAACTTTTGATTTAGAGCTCAGAATGACACAAATCCAATGCCCACGTTAATCTAGCTAAATTTTCTATATTTTGTAAAATTTAAAACATAAATAGAGACGAAAAACATCCAAGTAATCCAATCTATCTCAAACTGTGTGATGCCATGCTTTGTAGTTCATTTATAGCTTTTACTTAATGAGCACCAATGATCAGTTTAAAATGATCACTTTTACTAGTCGATCAACTTGACTTGTCTGCACTAAATTGTCTATAACTCTTGATTTAGAGCTTAGAATGACACGAATGCAATGCCCACGTTAACCTTTCTTGATTTTCTATACTGTGACAAAATTTGTGACAGAAATAGAGACGACAAAGCGTCGAAGTAATCCAATCTATCCCAAACTGCGTGATCCATGCTTTATGCTTCATTTATAAGGCTTTACTCAATGAGCATCCATGATCAGTTTAAAATAATCACTTTATCTAGCCAATCAACTTAACATGTAAGCAGTAACTCATTCGTAACTTTTGATTTAGAGCTCAAAATGACACGAATTCAAAGCCCACATTAAGCTAGCTCAATTTTCTATATTGTACGAAAATTTGTGACAGAAATAGATACGACAAAGCGTCCAAGTAATCAAATATATCCAAAACTATGTGATGCCATGCATTATGCTTCATTTAGAAGCCTTTACTCAATGAGAACAAGTGATCAGTTTAGAATAATCATATTAACTGTCCGAAAAACTTGATATGTCCACACTAAATCGTCCGTAACTTTTGATTTAGAGCTCAAAATGACACAAATCCAAAGGCCACGTTAAGCTAGCTTAATTTTCTATGTTGTATCAAAGTTTGAGACAAAAATAGATACGACAAAAGTCCAAGTAATCAAATATATCCAAAACTGTGTAATGCCATGCATTATGCTTCATTTATAAGCCTTTATCAATGAGCACCAATGATCAGTTTAGAATAATCATATTTACTGCCAGATACTCTTGACATATCCGCAGTAAATCATCCGTAACTTTGGATTTTGAGCTCCGAATGACACGAATCCAATGCACACGTTAAACTTGCCTAATTTCTACATTTTGATAAAAATTTGAGACAGAAATAGAGACGACAAAGCGTCCAAGTAATCCAATCTATCCCAAACTACATGATGGAATGTTCTATGGTTCATTAATAAGCCTTTACTTAAAGAGCACCAATGATCAGTTTAGAATCGTAACTTTAAATGTCCGATCAGCTTGATATGCGTGCCCTTAATCGTCTGTAAGTTTTGATTTAGAGCCCAGGTTGACACAAATCCAATATGCACGTTAAGCTGGCTAAATTTTCTATATTGTTACAAAATTTGAGACAGAAATAGATATGACAAAGCATTAGTGATCAGTTTAAAATGATCACTTTATCTAGCCGATCAAGTTAACATGTCCATAGTAAATCATCCGTAACTTTTGATTTAGAGCTCAGAATGACACGAATACAAAGCCCACATTAAGCTAGCTCAATTTTCTATATTGTAACAAAATATGTGATAGAAATAGATATGACAAAGCGTCCAAGTAATCCAATATATCCAAAACTATGTGATGCCATGCATTATGCTTCATTTAGAAGCCTTTACTCAATGAGAACCAATGATCAGTTTAGAATAATCATATTAACTGGCCGATCAACTTGATATGTCCGCACTTAATCATCCGTAACTTTTGATTTAGAGCTAAGAATGCACGAATCCAATGCCCACGTTAAGCTTGCTTAATTGTCTATATTGTAACAAAATTTGAGACAAAAATAGATACAAAAAAAGTCCAAGTAATCAAATATATCCAAAACTTTATGATGCCATGCATTATGGTTAATTTAGAAGTATTTACTCAATGAGCAACACTTATCAGTTTAGAATAATAATATTAACAGGCTGATCAACTTGACATGTCCGCAGTAAATCGTTTGTAACTTTGGATTTTGAGTTTAGAATGACACGAATAACATGCACATGTTAAACTTGTTTAATTTTCTATATTTTGACAAAATTTGAGACAGAAATAGAAACGACAAAGCGTACAAGTAATCTAGTCTATCCCATACTGCATGATGAAATGGTGTATGCTTCATCTATAAGCATTTACTTATAGAGCACCAATGATCAGTTTAGAATCATAACTATAAATGGCCGATCAACTTGATATATCTGCACTAAATCGTGTGTATGTTTTGATTTAGAGCTCAGAATGACACAAATCCAATGTCCATGTTAACCTAGCTCAATTTTCTATATATTAACAAAATTAGAGACACAAATAGATACGAAAAAGCATACAAGTAATCCAATTTATCCAAAACTGTGTGATGCCATGCATTATGATTCATTTATAAGCTTTTACTCAATGAGCACCAATTATCATTTTCAAATAATCATATTAACTAGCCGATCGACTTGACGTGTCAACACTAAATCATTCGTAAGTTTTGATTTTGAGCTAAGAATGATACGAATCCAATGCCCACGTTAAGCTATTCAATTTTTTATATTGTGACAAAATAGGATACAAAACTAGATACGACGAAGCGTACAAATACTTCAAGCTATCCCAACTGCACGATGCCATGCATTATGCTTCATTTATAAGCCTTTACTCAATGAGCACCAATTATTAGTTTAGAATATTCATATTAACTAGCCGATCAACTTGACATGTCCACACTAAATCGTCCTTATTTTTTTATTTAGAGCTCATAATGACAACTCCAATGCCCACGTTAAGCTAGCTAAATTTTCTATATTTCGAAAAATTGAAAACAAAAATAGAGATGAAAAAGCATCCAAGTAATCCAATCTATTTCAAAATGCGTGATGCTATGCTTTATATCCAAAACTGTGTGATGCCATGCATTATGCCTCATTTAGAAGTCTTTACTCAATGATCAACAATGATCTGTTTAGAATAATCATATTAACAGGCAGATCAACTTGACATGCACCCAATAAATCGTTCGTAACTTTGGATTTTGAGCTCCGAATGACACGAATCCCAAGCACACGTTAATCTTGCTTAACTTTAAATGGAACTTGATATGTGTGCAGTGAATCGTCCGTAAGTTTTGATTTAGAGCTCATATTGACACAAATCCATTATCCACATTAAGAGCTCAATTTTATATATTGTAACAAAATATGTGACAAAAATAGATACGACAAAGCATCCAAGTAATCAAATATATCTAAAACCGTGTGATGCTATGCATTATGCTTCATTTAGAAGTCTTTACTCATTGATCACCAATGAGCAGTTTAGAGTAATCATATTAACAGGCCGATCAACTTGACATGTCCAAAGTAAATTGTCCGTAACTTTTCATTTTGAGCTAAGAATGACACGAATCTAATGCACACATTAAACTTGCTAAATTTTCTCTATTTTGACAAAATTTGAGATAGAAATGGAGACGACAAAGCGTACAAGTAATCCAATTTATCCACAACTACGTGATGCAATGTTGTATCTTCATTTATAAGCCTTTACTTAAAGAACGCCAATGATCAGTTTAAAATGATAACTTTAAATGGCCGATCAATTTGCTATGTCTACACGAAATCGTCCATAACTTTTAATTTAGAGCTCGGAATGACACAAATCCACTGTCCACGTTAAGCTAGCTCAATTTTCAATATTGTAACAACATTTGGGACAGAAATAGGTACAACAAAGCATCCAAGTAATCCAATCTATCCAAAATTATGTGATGTCATGCATTATGCTTCATTTATAAGTATTTACTCAAAGAGCACAAATGATCAATTTAGAATAATCATATTACGTGGCCAATCAACTTGACATGTCTGCACTAAGTCGTCCGTAACTTTTGATTTAGAGCTCATAATGACACGAATCCAATGCCCACGTTAAGCTAGCTTAATTTTCTTCAGTGCAACAAAATTTGAGACAAAATATATACGACAAAGCGTCCAAGTAATCATGTATATCACAAAATTTGTGATGCCATGCATTATGCTTCATTTAGAAGTCTTCACTCAATGAGCACCAATGATCAGTTTAGCATAATCATATCAACTGGCCGATAGACCTGACATGTCCGCAGTAAATTGTCTGTAACTTTTAATTTTGAGCTGATAATGACACGAATACAATGCGCATGTTAAGCTTGCTAAATTTTCTATTTTTGAACAAAATTTGACAAAGAAATAGAAACGAAAAAGCATGCAAGTAATCCAGTCTATCCCAAACTGCGTGATGCCATGCTTTATTCTTTATTTATAATCCTTTACTTAATGAGCTCCAATGATCAGTTTAGAATGATAACTTTTACTGGCCGATAAACTTGACATGTCCACAGTAAATCGTCCGTAAATTTTGATTTACAGTTCAGAAGGATAAGAATCTAATATCCACGTTAAGCTAGCTCAATTTCCTATTGTAACAGAATTTGAGACAGAAATATATACGACAAAGCGTCCAAGTAATCAAATCTATCCAAAACTGTGTGATGCCATGCATTATGCTTCATTTATAAGCCTTTACTCAATGAGCACCAATGATCAGTGTAGAATGATCACTTTAACAGACCGATCTACTTGACATGTTCGCACTAAATCTTCTGTAAATTTTGATTTAGAGCTCAGAATGACACCAATCGAATTCCCACGATAACCTAGCTCAATTTTCTATATTGTCCAAAAATTTGAGACTGAAATAGAGACGACAAAGCATACAAGTAATCCAATCTATCCTAAATTTCGTGATGCCATGGTTTATGCTTCATTTATAAGCCTTTACTTAAAGAGCACAATGATTAGTTTAAAATGATCACTTTAGCTGGCCGATCAACTTGACATCTCAGCACTAAATAGTATGTAACTTTTGATTTAGATCTCGTAATTACACGAATCCAATACCCACAATATGCTAGATCAAATTTCTATACGACAAAGTGTCCTAGCAAGCCAATCTATCCAAAACTATAAGATGTCGTGCATTATGCTTCATTTATAAGCCTTTACTCATTGAGCACCAATGATCAGTTTAGAATAATCATATTAACTGGCCGATTAAGTTGACATGTATGCACCAAATTGTCTGTAATTTTCGAGTTAGAGCTTAGAATGACACGAATCCAATGCCCACGTTAAACTAGCCCAATTTTCTATATTGTGACAAAATTTGAGACAGAAATAGTGATGAAAAAGCATCTAAGTAATCCAATCTATCCCAAACTGTGTTATGCTATGCTTTATGATTCATTAACTGGACGAAAAACCTGACATGTCCACACTAAATCGTACGTAATTTTTGATTTTGAACTCTGAATGACACGAATACAATGCATACGTTAAGCTTGCTAAATTTTCTATATTTGGACAAAATTTGAGGTAGAAATAGAGATGACAATGCGTGCAAGTAATCCAATCTTTCCCAAACTGCATGATGTCATGCTTTATGCATCATTTTAAGCCTTTACTTAAGTAGCACCAATGGCCAGTTTAGAATGATAACTTTAACTGGCCGATCAACTTGACATGTCCGCAATAAATCGTCCGTAAATTTGATTTACAGCTCAGAATGACAAGAATCCAATATCCCATTAAACTAGCTCAAATATCTATTGTAACTTAATTAGAGAAACAAATAGATACCAAAAAGCGTCCAAACAAACAAATCTATCCAAAACTGTGTGATGCCATGCAATGTTTCATTTAAAAGCCTTTACTGAATGAGCAACAATGATCAGTCTAGAATGATCACTTTAACTGACCGATATACTTGACATGTCCGCACTAAATCGTCTCTAACTTTTGATTTAGAGCTCAGAATGACACCAATCGAATGCCCACGTTAAGCTAGCTCAATTTTCTATATTGTCACAAAATTTGAGACAGAAATAGAGATGACAAATCATCCAATTAATCCTATCTATCCTAAATTTCGTGATGCCCTGCTTTATGCTTCATTTATAAGCCTTTACTTAAAGAGCACCAATGATCAATTTAACTGGATGAGAAACTTGACAGCACCGCACTAACTAGTATGTAACTTTTGATTTAGAGCTCAGAATTACACGAATCCAGTACCAATGTTATTGTAACTCAATTTTTATTTTGAGCTTGGAATGATACGTATCAATACCCACATTAATCTTGCTAAATTTTCTATATTTTAACAAAATTTGAGACAGAAATAGAGACGACAAAGCGTCCAAGTAAACCAATCTTTCCCAAACTGCGTGATGTCATGCTTTATGCATCATTTATAAGCCTTTACTTAAGTAGCACCCATGGCCAGTTTAGAATGATAACTTTAACTGGCCGATCAACTTGACATGTCCGCAATAAATCGTCCGTAAATTTGATTTACAGCTCAGAATGACAAGAATCCAATATCCCATTAAACTAGCTCAATTTTCTATTGTAACTTAATTAGAGAAACAAATAGATACCACAAAGCGTCCAAACAAACAAATCTATCCAAAACTGTGTGATGCCATGCATTGTTTCATTTAAAAGCCTTTACTGAATGAGCAACAATGATCAGTCTAGAATGATCACTTTAACTGACCGATATACTTGACATGTCCGCACTAAATCGTCTCTAACTTTTGATTTAGAGCTCAGAATGACACCAATCGAAAGCCCACGTTAAGCTAGCTCAATTTTCTATATTGTCACAAAATTTGAGACAGAAATAGAGATGACAAATCATCCAATTAATCCTATCTATCCTAAATTTCGTGATGCCCTGCTTTATGCTTCATTTATAAGCCTTTACTTAAAGAGCACCAATGATCAATTTAACTGGACGAGAAACTTGACAGCACCGCACTAACTAGTATGTAACTTTTGATTTAGAGCTCAGAATTACACGAATCCAGTACCAATGTTATTCTAACTCAATTTTTATTTTGAGCTTGGAATGATACGTATCAATGCCCACATTAATCTTGCTAAATTTTCTATATTTTAACAAAATTTGAGACAGAAATAGAGACGACAAAGCGTCCAAGTAATCCAATCTTTCCCAAACTGCGTGATGTCATGCTTTATGCATCATTTATAAGCCTTTACTTAAGTAGCACCCATGGCCAGTTTAGAATGATAACTTTAACTGGCCGATCAACTTGACGTATCCGCAATAAATCGTCCATAAATTTTGATTTACATCTCAGAATGACAAGAATCCAATATCCCATTAAACTAGCTCAATTTTCTGTTGTAACTGAATTTGAGAACAAAAATAGATACGACAAAGCGTCCAAATAAACAAATGTATTCAAAACTGTGTGATGCCATGCATTGTTTCATTTAGAAGCCTTTACTCAATGAGCAACAATTATCAGTCTAGAATGATCACTTTAACTGACCGATATATTTGACATGTCCGCACTAAATCGTATCTAACTTTTGATTTAGAGCTCAGAATGACACCAATCGAATGCCCACGTTAAGCTAGCTCAATTTTATATATTGTCACAAAATTTGAGACAGAAATAGAGACGACAAATCATCCAACTAATCCTATATATCCTAAATTTTGTGATGCCCTGCTTTATGCTTCATTTATAAGCCTTTACTTAAAGAGCACCAATGATCACTTTAACTGGACGATAAACTTGACAGCTCCGCACTAAATAGTATGTAACTTTTGATTTAGAGCTCAGAATTACACGAATCCAGTACCCATGTTATTCTAACTCAATTTTTATTTTGAGCTTAGAATGATACGAATCAATGCCCACGTGAATCTTGCTAAATTTTCTATATTTTAACAAAATTTGAAACAGAAATAGAGACGACAAAGTGTCCAAGTAATCCAATCTTTCCCAAACTGCGTGATGTCATGCTTTATACATCATTTATAAGCCTTTACTTAAGTAGCACCCATGGCCAGTTTAGAATGATAACGTTAACTGGCTGATCAACTTGACATATCCGCAATAAATCGTCCGTAAATTTTGATTTACATCTCAGAATGACAAGAATCAAATATCCCATTAAGCTAGCTCAATTTTCTATTGTAACTGAATTTGAGAAAAAATTAGATATGACAAGTCGTCTAAGTAAACAAATCTATCCAAAACTGTGTGATGCCATGCATTGTTTCGTTTAGAAGCCTTTACTCAAAGAGCACCAATGATAAGTCTAGAATGATCACTTTAACTGACAGATATACTTGACATGTCCGCACTAAATCGTCTCTAACTTTTGATTTAGAGCTCAGAATGACACCAATCGAATGCCCACGTTAAGCTAGCTCAATTTTCTATATTGTCACAAGATTTGAGACAGAAATAGAGATGACAAATCATCCAATTAATCCTATCTATCCTAAATTTCGTGATGCCCTGCTTTATGCTTCATTTATAAGCCTTTACTTAAAGAGCACCAATGATCAATTTAACTGGACGAGAAACTTGACAGCACCGCACTAACTAGTATGTAACTTTTGATTTAGAGCTCAGACTTACACGAATCCAGTACCAATGTTATTCTACCTCAATTTTTATTTTGAGCTTGGAATGATACGTATCAATGCCCACATTAATCTTGATAAATTTTCTATATTTTAACAAAATTTGAGACAGAAATAGAGATGACAACTCGTCCAAGTAATCCAATCTTTCCCAAACTGCGTGATGTCATGCTTTATGCATCATTTATAAGCCTTTACTTAAGTAGCACCCATGGCCAGTTTAGAATGATAACTTTAACTGGCCGATCAACTTGACGTATCCGCAATAAATCGTCCGTAAATTTTGATTTACATCTCAGAATGACAAGAATCCAATATCCCATTAAACTAGCTCAATTTTCTGTTGTAACTGAATTTGTGAAAAAAATAGATACGACAAAGCGTCCAAATAAACAAATGTATCCAAAACTGTGTGATGCCATGCATTGTTTCATTTAGAAGCCTTTACACAATGAGCAACAATTATCAGTCTAGAATGATCACTTTAACTGACCGATATATTTGACATGTCCGCACTAAATCGTATCTAACTTTTGATTTAGAGCTCAGAATGACACCAATCGAATGCCCACGTTAAGCTAGCTCAATTTTATATATTGTCACAAAATTTGAGACAGAAATAGAGACGACAAATCATCCAACTAAACCTATATATCCTAAATTTTGTGATGCCCTGCTTTATGCTTCATTTATAAGCCTTTAATTAAAGAGCACCATTGATCACTTTAACTGGACGATAAACTTGACAGCTCCACACTAAATAGTATGTAACTTTTGATTTAGAGCTCAGAATTACACGAATCCAGTACCCATGTTATTCTAACTCAATTTTTATTTTGAGCTTAGAATGATACGAATCAATGCCCACGTTAATCTTGCTAAATTTTCTATATTTTAACAAAATTTGAGACAGAAATAGAGACGACAAAGTGTCCAAGTAATCCAATCTTTCCCAAACTGCGTGATGTCATGCTTTATACATCATTTATAAGCCTTTACTTAAGTAGCACCCATGGCCAGTTTAGAATGATAACGTTAACTGGCTGATCAACTTGACATATCCGCAATAAATCGTCCGTAAATTTTGATTTACATCTCAGAATGACAAGAATCCAATATCCCATTAAGCTAGCTCAATTTTCTATTGTAACTGAATTTGAGAAAAAATTAGATACGACAAGTCGTCTAAGTAAACAAATCTATCCAAAACTGTGTGATGCCATGCATTGTTTCGTTTAGAAGCCTTTACTCAAAGAGCACCAATGATAAGTCTAGAATGATCACTTTAACTGACAGATATACTTGACATGTCCGCACTAAATCGTCTCTAACTTTTGATTTAGAGCTCACAATGACACCAATCGAATGCCCACGTTAAGCTAGCTCAATTTTCTATATTGTCACAAGATTTGAGACAGAAATAGAGACGAAAAATCATCCAAGTAATCCAATCTATCCTAAAATTCGTGATGCCATGCTTTATGCTTCATTTATAAGCCTTTACTTAAAGAGCACCAATGATCACTCTAAATGGCTGATCAACTTGACAGCTTCCCACTAAATAGTATGTAACTTTTGATTTAGAGCTCAGAATTACACGAATCCAGTACCCACGTTATGCTAGCTCAATTATCTATATTGTAGAAAAATTTGAGAGAGAAATAGATACGACAAAGTGTCCAATCAAGCCAATCTATTCAAACCTGTAAGATGTCGTGCATTATGCTTCATTTATAAACCTCTACGCATTGAGCACCAATGATCAGTTTAGAATAATCATATTAACTAGTCGATTAAGATTACATGTATGCACCAAATCGTTCGTAATTTTTGATGTGAGCTCAGAATGACACGAATCCAATGCCCACGTTAAGGCAGCTCAATTTTCTATATTGTGACAAAATTTGAGACATAAATAGAGATGAAAAAGCGTCTAAGTAATCCAATCTATCCCAAACTGTGCTATGCTATGCTTTATGCTTCATTAACTAGCTGATAAACCTCACATGTGTGCAGTAGATCTTCCCTAAATTTTTATTTTGAGCTCAGAATGATACGAATACAATGCGCATGTTAAGCTTGCTAAAGTTTCTATATTTGGACAAAATTTGAGATAGAAATAGAGATGACAAAGCATGCAAGTAATCCAATCTGTCCCAAACTGCGTGATGTCATGCTTTATGCTTCATTTATAAGCCTTTACTTAATGAGCTCCAATGATCAGTTTACAATGATTATTTTAATTGGCCAATCAACTTGACATTTCCACACTAAATCGTCCATAACTTTGATTTGGACCGTAGAATGACACATATTCAATGCCCACGTTAAGCTTGCTCAACTTTCTACGTTGTAACAAAATTTGAGACAGAAATATACAAACGAAAAATCGTCCAAGTATTCCAATCTATTCAAAACTGTGTGATGCCATGCATTATGCTTCATTTATAAGCCTTTACTCAATGAGCACCAGAGACCAATTTACAATAATTATATTAACTGACCGATGAACTTGACATGTCCGCACCAAATCGTCAGTAACTTTTGATTTTGAGCTCAGAATGACACGTATCCATTGCTCACGTTAAGCTAGATAAATTTTCTATATTTTAACAAAATTTGAGAAAGAAATTGAGACGACAAAGCATACAAGTAATCCAATATATCCAAAACTATGTAATGCCATGCATTATGCTTCATTTATAAGCCTTTACTCAATGAGCACCAATGATCAGTTGTAAAAAATCATATTAACTGGCCGACCAACTTGACATGTCGCATTAAATCGTCCGTAACTTTTGATTTTGAGCTCAGAATGATAAGAATCAATGCCCGCATTAATCTTGCTAAATTTTCTATATTTTGACAAAATTTGAGACAGAAATAGAGACGACAAAGCGTCCAACTAATCCAATCTTTCTCAAACTGCGTGATGCCACACTTTATGATTCATTTATAAGCCTTTACTTAAAGAGCGCCAATGACCAGTTTAGAATGATAACTTTAAGTGGGCGATCAACTTTACATTTCCGCACTAAATCGTCTGTAATTTTTGATTTAGAGCTCAAAATGAGACGAATCCAATGCCCACGGTAAGCTAACTCAATTTTTTATATTGTAACAAAATTTGAGACAAAAATAGATAAGACAAAGCATACAAGTAATCCAATCTATCCAAAACCGTGTGATGCAATGCATTATGCTTCATTTAGAAGCCTTTACTCAATGAGAACAAGTCATCAGTTTAGAATAATCATATTAATAGGCCGATCAACTTGACATGGCGCACTAAATTTTCCGTAAAATTTTGATTTTGAGCTTAGAATGATACGAATCAATACCCACGTTTAGCTTTCTAAATTTTCTATATTTTAACAAAATTTGAGACAGAAATAGAGACGGCAAAGCGTCCAAGTAATCCAATCTTTCCCAAACTGCGTGATGTCATGCTTTATGCATCATTTATAAGCCTTTACTTAACTAGCAACAATGGCCATTTTAGAATGATAACTTTAACTGGCTGATCAACTTGACAAGTCCGCAATAAATCGTCCGTAAATTTTGATTTACAGCTCAGAATGACAAGAATCCAATATCCCATTAAGCTAGCTCAATTTTCTATTGTAACTGAATTTGAGAAAAAATAGATACGACAAAGCGTCCAAATAAACAAATCTATCCAAAACTGTGTGATGCCATGCATTGTTTCATTTAGAAGCCTTTACTCAGTGAGCAACAATGATCAGTCTAGAATGATCACTTTAACTGACCGATATACTTGACATGTCCGCACTAAATCGTGTCTAACTTTTGATTTAGAGCTCAGAATGACACCAATCGAATACCCACGTTAAGCTTGCTCAATTTTCTATATTGTCACAAAATTTGAGACAAAAATAGAGACGACAAAGTGTCCAAGCAATCCAATCTATTCCAAACTGTGTGATGCAATGCTGTATGCTTCATTTATAAGCCTTTTTTTGAAGAGCACCAATGATCAGTTCAGAATCATAACTTTAAATGGCCATTCAACTTGATATGTCTACAGTGAATCGTCCGTAAATTTTGATTTAGAGCTCATATTGACACAAATCCATTATCCACATTAAGCTAGCTCAATTTTATATATTGTAACAAAATATGTGACAAAAATAGATACGACAAAGCGTCCAAGTAATCAAATATATCCAAAACTGTGTGATGCTATCCATTATGCTTCATTTAGAAGTCTTAACTCATTGATCACCAATGAGCAGTTTAGAATAATCATATTAACAGGCCGATCAACTTGACATGTCCAAAGTAAATTGTCCGTAACTTTTAATTTTGAGCTTAGAATGACACGAATCCAATGCACACATTAAACTTGCTAAATTTTCTCTATTTTGACTAAATTTGAGACAGAAATGGAGATGACAAAGCTTACAAGTAATCCAATTTATCCACAACTACGTGATGCAATGTTGTATCTTCATTTATAAGCCTTTACTCAAAGAGAACCAATAATTAGTTTAAAATGATAACTTTAAATGGCCGATCAACTTGATATGTCTACACTAAATCGTCCATAACTTTAGATTTAGAGCTCGGAATGACACAAATCCAATGTCCACGTTAAGGTAGCTCAATGTTCAATACTGTAACAACATTTGAGACAGAAATAGGTACAACAAAGTGTCCAAATAATCCAATCTATCCAAAATTATGTGATGTCATGCATTATGCTTCATTTATAAGCATTTACTCAATGAGCACAAATGGTCAGTTTAGAATAATCATATTACGTGGCCGATCAACTTGACATGTCCGCACTAAATCGTCTGTAACTTTTGATTTAGAGCTCATAATGACACGAATCCAATGCCCCCGTTAAGCTAGCCTAATTTTCTTTATTGTAACAAAATTTGAGACAAAATAGATACGACAAAGCGTCCAAGTAATCATATATATTACAAACTTTGTGATGCCATGCATTATGCTTTATTTAGAAGTCTTCACTCAGTGAGCACCAATGATCAGTTTAGAATAATCATATCAACTGGCCGATAGACCTGACATGTCCGCAGTAAATCGTCTGTAACTTTTAATTTTGAGCTGATAATGACACGAATACAATGCGCACGTTAAACTTGCTAAATTTTCTATATTTGGACAAAATTTGACATAGAAATAGAGACGAAAAAGCATGCAAGTAATCCAACCTATCCCAAACTATGTGACGCCATGCTTTCTGCTTTATTTATAATCCTTTACTTAATGAGCTCCAATGATCAGTTTAGAAAGATAACTTTTACTGGCCGATCAACTTGACATGTCCGCAGTAAATCGTCCGTAAATTTTGATTTACAGCTCAAAATGATAAGAATCTAATATCCACGTTAAGCTAGCTCAATTTCCTATTGTAATAGAATTTCAGACAAAAATAGATACAAAAAAGCATCCAAGTAATCAAATCTATCCAAAACTGTGTGATGCCATGCATTATGCTTCATTTATAAGCCTTTACTCAGTGAGCACCAATGATCAGTGTAGAATGATCACTTTAACTGACTGATCTACTTGACATGTTCACACTAAATCGTCTGTAAATTTTGATTTATAGCTCAGAATGACACCAACCGAATTCCCACGTTAACCTAGCTCAATTTTCTATATTTTTCGAAACTTTGAGACAGAAATAGAGACGACAAAGCATACAAGTAATCCAATCTACCTAAATTTCGTGAAGCCATGCTTTATGCTTCATTTATAAGCCTTTACTTAAAGAGCACAATGATTAGTTTAAAATGATCACTTTAGCTGGCCGATCAACTTGACATCTCAGCACTAAATAGTATGTAACTTTTGATTTAGATCTCGGAATTACACGAATCCAATACCCATGATATGCTAGCTCAATTTTCTATACGACAAAGTGTCCTAGCAAGCCAATCTATCCAAAACTGTAAGATGTCGTGCATTATGCTTCATTTATAAGCCTTTACTCATTGAGCACCAATGATCAGTTTAGAATAATCATATTAACTGGCCGATTAAGTTGACATGTATGCACCAAATTGTCTGTAATTTTCGAGTTAGAGCTTAGAATGACACGAATTCAATGCCCACGTTAAACTAGCACAATTTTCTATATCGTGACAAAATTTGAGACAAAAATAGTGATGAAAAAGCATCTTAGTAATCCAATCTATCCCAAACTGTGTTATGCTATGCTTTATGATTCATTAACTGGACGATAAACCTGATATGTCCACAGTAAATCGTCCGTAATTTTTGATTTTGAGCTCAGAAGGACATGAATACAATGCACACGTTAAGCTTGCTAAATTTTTTATATTTGGACAAAACTTGAGATATAAATAGAGACGACAAAGCGTGCAAGTAATCCAGTCTATCCAAAACTGCGTGATACCATGCTTTATGCTTCATTTATAAGCCTTTACTTAATGAGCTCCAATGATCAGTTTATTATGATTATTTTAAGTGGCCTATCAACTTGACATGTCCACACTAAATCGTCCATAACTTTGACTTAGACAGTAGAATGACACAAATCCAATGCCCACATTAAGCTAGCTCAACTTTCTACATTGTAGCAATATTTGAGGGAGAAATATACATACGACAAATCATCCAAGTATTCCGATCTATCCAAAACTGTGTGATGCCATGCATTATGCTTAATTTATAAGTTGTTACTCAATGAGCACCAATGACCAATTTAGAATATTCATATTAATTGACCGATGAAATTGACATGTCCACACAAAATCATCAGTAACTTTTGATTTTGAGCTCAGAATGACACGTATCCAATGCTCACGTTAAGCTAGATACATTTTCTATATTTTAACAAAATTTGAAACAGAAATAGAGACGACAAAGCGTTCAAGTAATCCAATCAATCCAAAACTGTGTGATGTCATGCCTTATGCTTCATTTATAAGCCTTTACTCAATGAGCACCAATGATCAGTTTAGAATAATCATATTAACTGGCCGATCAACTTGACGTGCCGCACTAAATTTTCCGTAAAATTTTGATTTTGAGCTTAGAATGATACGAATCAATACCCACGTCTAGAATGATCACTTTAACTGACATGCATTGTTTCATTTAGAAGCCTTTACTCAATGAGCACCAATGATAAGTCTAGAATGATCACTTTAACTGACAGATATACTTGACATGTCCGCACTAAATCGTCTCTAACTTTTGATTTAGAGCTCAGAATGACACCAATCGAATGCCCACGTTAAGCTAGCTCAATTTTCTATATTGTCACAAACTTTGAGACAGAAATAGAGACGACAAATCATCCAAGTAATCCAATCTTACCTAAAATTCGTGAATCCATGCTTTATGCTTCATTTAGAAGCCTTTACTTAAAGAGCACCAATGATCACTTTAACTGGCTGATCAACTTGACAGCTCCGCACTAAATAGTATGTAACTTTTAATTTAGAGCTCAGAATTACACGAATCCAGTACCCACGTTATGCTAGCTCAATTTTCTATATTGTAGCAAAATGTGAGAGAGAAATATATACGACAAAGTGTCCAAGCAAGCCAATCTATTCAAACCTGTAAGATGTCGTGCATTATGCTTCATTTATAAGCCACTACTCATTGAGCACCCATGATCAGTTTAGAATAATCATATTAACTGACCGAGTAAGTTGACATGTATGCACCAAATCGTTCGTAATTTTCGATTTGAGCTCAGAATAACACGAATCCAATGCCCACGTTAAACTAGCACAATTTTCTATATTGTGACAAAATTTGAGACAAAAAGAGTGATGAAAAAGCATCTTAGTAATCCAATCTATCCCAAACTGTGTTATGCTATGCTTTATGATTCATTAACTGGACGATAAACCTGACATGTCCACAGTAAATTGTCTGTAATTTTTGATTTTGAGCTCAGAATGACATGAATACAATGCACACGTTAAGCTTGCTAAATTTTTTATATTTGGACAAAACTTGAGATAGAAATAGAGACGACAAAGTGTGCAAGTAATCCAATCTATCCAAAACTGCGTGATACCATGCTTTATGCTTCATTTATAAGCCTTTACTTAATGAGCTCCAATGATCAGTTTAGAATGATTATTTTAAGTGGCTGATCAATTTGACATGTCCGCACTAAATCGTCCATAACTTTGATTTAGACAGTAGAATGACACAAATCCAATGCCCACGTTAAGCTAGCTCAACTTTCTACATTGTAGCAATATTTGATGGAGAAATATACATACGACAAATCGTCCAAAAATTCCAATCTATCCAAAACTGTGTGATGCCATGCATTATGCTTAATTTATAAGTCTTTACTCAACGAGCACCAATGACTAATTTAGAATAATCATATTAACTGACCGATGAACTTGACATGTCCACACAAAATCATCAGTAACTTTTGATTTTGAGCTCAGAATGACACGTATCCAATGCTCACGTTAAGCTAGATACATTTTCTATATTTCAACAAAATTTGAGACAGAAATAGAGACGACAAAGCGTCCAAGTAATCCAATCTATCCAAAACTGTGTGATGTCATGCATTATGCTTCATTTATAAGCCTTTACTCAATGAGAACCAAGGATCAGTTTAGAATAATCATATGAACTGGCCGATCAACTTGACGTGGGGCACTAAATTTTCTGTGAAATTTTGATTTTGAGCTTAGAATGATACGAATCAATGCCCACGTTTAGCTTGCTAATTTTTCTATATTTTAACAAAATTTGAGATAGAAATAGAGACGACAAAGCGTCTAAGTAATCCAATCTTTCCCAAACTGTGTGATGTCATGATTTATGCATCATTTATAAGCCTTTACTTAAGTAGCACCCATGGCCAGTTTAGAATGATAACTTTTACAGGCCGATCAACTTGACATGTCCGCAATAAATCATCCATAAATTTTGATTTACAGCTCAGAATGACAAGAATCCAATATCCCATTAAGCTAACTCAATTTTCTATTGAATTGGAGAAAAAAATAGATACGACAAATCGTCCAAGTAAACAAATCTATCCAAAACTGTGTGATGCCATGCATTGTTTCATTTAGAAGCCTTTAATCAATGAGCACCAATGATAAGTCTAGAATGGTCACTTTACCTGACAGATATACTTGACATGTCCGCACTAAATCGTCTCTAACTTTTGATTTAGAGCTCAGAATGACACCAATCGAATGCCCACGTTAAGCTAGCTCAATTTTCTATATTGTCACAAAATTTGAGACAGAAATAGAGACGACAAATCATCCAAGTAATCCAATCTTACCTAAAATTCGTGATGCCATGCTTTATGCTTCATTTATAAGCCTTTACTTAAAGAGCACCAATGATCACTTTAACTGGCTGATCAACTTGACAGCTCCGCACTAAATAGTATGTAACTTTAATTTAGAGCTCAGAATTACACGAATCCAGTACCCACGTTTTGCTAGCTCAATTTTCTATATTGTAGCAAAATGTGAGAGAGAAATAGATACGACAAAGTGTCCAAGCAAGCCAATCTATTCAAACTTGTAAGATGTCATGCATTATGCTTCATTTATAAGCCTCTACTCATTGAGCACCAATGATCAGTTTAGAATAATCATATTAACTGACCGATTAAGTTGACATGTATGCACCAAATCGTTCGTAATTTTCTATTTGAGCTCAGAATGACACGAATCCAATGCCCACGTTAAGCTAGCTCAATTTTCTATATTGTGACAAAATTTGAGACATAAATAGAGATGAAAAAGCGTCTAAGTAATCCAATCTATTCCAAACTGTGCTATGCTATACTTTATGCTTCATTAACTGACCGATAAACCTAACATGTCCGCAGTAAATCTTTCCTAACTTTTGATTTTGAGCTCAGAATGACACGAATACAATGCGCACGTTAAGCTTGCTAAATTTTCTATATTTGGACAAAATTTCAGATAGAAATAGAGATGACAAAGCAAGCAAGTAATCCAATCTATCCCAAACTGCGTGGTGCCATGCTTTATGCTTCATTTATAAGCCTTTACTTAATGAGCTCCAATGATCAGTTTAGAATGATTTTTTTAATTGGCCAATCAACTTGACATTTCTGCACTAAATTGTCCATAACTTTGATTTGGACCGTAGAATGACACAAATCCAATGCCCACGTAAAGCTAGCTCAACTTTCTACATTATAACAAAATTTGAGACAGAAATATACATACGACAAATCGTCCAAGTATTCCAATCTATTCAAAACTGTGTGATGCCATGCATTATGCTTCATTTATAAGCCTTTACTCAATGAGCACCAGAGACCAATTTAGAATAATCATATTAACTGACCGATGAACTTGACATGTCCGCACCAAATCGTCAGTAACTTTTGATTTTGAGCTCGGAATGACACGTATCCATTGCTCACGTTAAGCTAGATAAATTTTCTATATTTTAACAAAATTTGAGAAAGAAATTGAGACGACAAAGCGTACAAGTAATCCAATATATCCAAAACTATGTGATGCCATGCAATATGCTTCATTTATAAGCCTTTACTCAATGAGCACCAATGATCAGTTGCGAATAATCATATTAACTGGCCGCCAACTTGACATGTCGCATTAAATCGTCCGTAACTTTTGATTTTGAGCTCAGAATGATAAGAATCAATGCCCGCATTAATCTTGCTTAATTTTCTATATTTTGACAAATTTTGAGATAGAAATAGAGAGGACAAAGCGTCCAACTAATCCAATCTTTCTCAAACTGCGTGATGCCACACTTTATGATTCATTTATAAGCCTTACTTAAAGAGCACCAATGACCAGTTTAGAATGATAACTTTAAGTGGGCGATCAACTTGACATGTCCGCACTAAATCTTCTGTAATTTTTGATTTAGAGCTCAAAATGAGACGAATCCAATGCCCACATTAAGCTAGCTCAATTTTATATATTGTAAAGAAATTTGAGACAAAAATAGATACGACAAAGCATACAAGTAATCCAATCTATCCAAAACCGTGTGATGCAATGCATTATGCTTCATTTAGAAGCCTTTACTCAATGAGAACCAATCATCAGTTTAGAATAATCATATTAACAGGCCGATCAACTTAGCATGTTCGCACTAAACTGCCTGTAACTTTTGTTTCTGAGTTCAGAATGACATGAATCCAATCCTCACGTTAAGCTAGCTAAAATTTCTATATTATGACAAAATTTGAGAGAGGAATAGAGATGACAAAGCGTCCAAGTAATCCAATATATCCTAAACTACGTGATGCCATGCTTAATGCTTCATTTGTAAGCCTTTACTTAAAGAGCACCAACGATGAGTTTAGAATGATCACTTTAACAAACCGATCAACTTGACATGTCCACACTAAATCGTCCATAACTTTTGATTTAGAGCTTAGAATGACATAAATCCAATGCTACATTAAGTTTTCTCAACTTTCTATATTGTAACAAAATTTGAGACAAAAATAGATACGACAAATCATGCAAGTAATTCAATAAATCCAAAACTGTGTGATGCCATGCATTATGCTTCATTTAGAAGCCTTTACTCAATGAGCACCAATGATCAGTTTAGAATAACCATATTAACTGGCCGATCAACTTGACATGTACGCACTAAATCATACGTAACTTTCGAGTTAGAGCTCAGAATGACACGAATCAAATACACAGGTTAAGCTAGCTAAATTTTCTATATATTGCAAAATTTGAGATAGAAATAGAGTCGAAAAGCGTCCAAGTAATCCAATAAATTTAAAACTGTGTTATGCCATGTATGCTTAATTTAGAAGGCTTTACTCAATGAGCACCAATGATCAGGTTAGAATAATCATATTAACCGGCCAATCAATTGGACATGTTCGCACTAAATCATCCGTAACTTTTTATTTAGCGCTCAGAATGACACGAATCCAATGCCCACGTTCAGCTAGCTAAAAGTTTAACATTTTGCAAAATTTGAGACAGAAGTAGAGACAACACAATGTCCAAGTAATCTAATCTATCCCAAACTGTGTGATGCCGTGCTTTATGCTTCATTTATAAGCCTTTACTCAATCAGCACCACTAATCAGTTTGGAATAATTATCTTAACTAGTCGATTAACTTGACATGTTTGCACCAAATCGTCTGAAATTTTTAAATTTAGAGCTCAGAATGACTCGAATCCAATGCCCACGTTAAGCTAGCCCAATTTTCTATATTGTGGCAAAATTTGAGAAAGAAATAAGCGTTTAGGTAATCCAATCTATCCCAAACTACGTGATGCCATGCTGTATGCTTCATTTATAAGCCTTTACTTAATGAGCTTGAATGATTAGTTTAGAATGATTACTTTAACTGGCGGATAAACTTACATGTCCGGAGTAAATCGTTTGTAATTTTTGATTTAGAGCTCAGAATGACACAAATCCAATGCCAACGTTATGCTAGCTCAATTTTCAACATTATAACAAAATTTGAGACAGAAATATATATATACGACAAAGCGTCCAAGTATTCCAGTCTATCCAAAACTGTGTGATGCCATGCATTATGCTTCATTTATAAGCCTTTACTCAATGAGCACCAATTATCAATTTAGAATAATTTTATTAGCTGGCCGATGAACTTGACCTGTCTACGCTAAATCGTCAGTAACTTTTGATTTTGCGCTCAGAATGACACGAAACCAATACCCACGTTAAGCTAGATAAATTTTCTATATTTTAACAAAATTTGAGACAGAAATAGAGACGAAAAAGCGTCCAAGTAATCCAATATATCCAAAACTACTGATCAACTTGACATGTCCACACTAAATCGTCCGTAACTTTTTATTTATAGCTCAGAATGATTCCAATCCAATGCCCACATTAATCTAGCTCAATTTTCTAAATTTCCACAAAATTTGAGACTAAAATAGAGATGACAAAGTGACCAAGTGATCCAATCTATCCCAAAACTTCTTGATGTCATGCTTTATGCTTCATTTACGCTTTACTTAAAGAGCACCAATGATTAGTTTAGAATGATCATTTTAACTAGCCGATCAACTTGACATGTCTGCATTAAATCGTCCGTAAATTTTGATTTAGAGCTCATAATGACACAAATGAAATGCCCAGTAAAGCTAGCTATATTTTCAATACTGTAACAAAATTTGAGACAAAAATAGATATGACAAAGCGTCCACAGAGCCTTTACTCAATGAGCACCGATGATCAGTTTCGAATGATCACTTTAACTGGCCGATCAACTTGACATGTCCACCCTAAATCGTCCGTAACTCTTGATTTATAGCTCAAAATGACATCAATCGAATGCCCACGTTAATCTAGCTCAGTTTAGAATAATCATATTAACTTGCCGATCAACTTGACATGTCCCCAGTAAATCATCCGTAACTTTGGATTTTGAGCTCAGAATGCCACGAATCCAATACGCATGTTAAGCTTGCTTAATTTTCTTTATTTTGACAAATTCTACAACAGAAATCGAGACGAAAAAGCGTCCAAGTAATCCAATATATCCCAAATTTCGTGATAATTTGCTTTATGCTTTATTTGTAAACCTTTACTTAAAGAGCACCAATGATCAGTATAGAATGATCACTTTAACTGGCCGGTCAACTTGACGTGTCCACACTAAATTGTCCGTAACTTTTGATTTAGAGCTCAGAATGACACGAATCCAATGCCCACATTACGCGAGCTCAATTTTCTATATTGTAATAAAATTTAAGACGGAAATAGATAAGAAAAAGCGTCCAAGTAATCCAATATATCCCAAGCAGTGTGATGCTATGCATTATGCTTCACTTAGAAGCCTTTACTCAATGAGCACCAATGATAAGTTTAGAATAGTCATATTAACTGGCAGTTCAACTTGATGTGTCCGCCCCAAATTGTTCGTAACTTTTTATTTTGAGCTCAGTATGACACCAATTCAATGCCCACGTTAAGCTAGCTAAATTTTCTATATTTTCACAAAATTTGAGACACAAATAGAGACAAAATGCGTTCAAGTATTCCAATCTAACCAAAACTGCATGATGCTATTCTTTATGATTTATATATAAGCCTTTACTTAAAGAGCACCAATGATCAGTTTAGAATGATCTCTTTAACTCGCCGATCAACATGACATCTCTGCACTAAATCGTCTGTAACGTTTTATTTGGAGCTTAGAATGACACGAATCCAATGCCCACGTTAAGCTAGCTCAATTTCCTATATTGTAACAAAATTTGAGACATAAATAGATACGAGAAACCGTCCAAGTAATCTAATCTATCCAGTACTATAAGATGTCGTGCATTATGCTTAATTTATAAGCATTTACTCAATGAGCACCAGTGATCAGTTTAGAATAATCTTATTTACAGGCCGATCAACTTGACATGTCCGCACTAAATCATCCATAACTTTTGATTTAGAGCTTAGAATGACACGAATCCAATGCCCACGTTAAGCTAACTCAATTTTCTATAGTGTAACAAAATTTGAGACAGAAATAGAAACGACAAAGCATCCAAGTAATCCAATATATCCAAAACTGCATGATGTTATGCTTTATGCTTCACTTATAAGCCGTTACTTAAAAAGCACAAATGATAAGTTTAGAATGATCACTTTAACTGGCCGATCAACTTGACATGACTGCACTAAATCATCTTTAACTATTGATTTAGAGTTCAAAATAACACGAATCCAATGTCCACGTCAAGCTAGCCCAATTTTCTATATTGTAACAAAATTTGAGACATAAATAGATACGACAAAGCGTTCAAGTAATTCAATCTATCCAAAACTATAACATGTCGTGCATTATGCTTCATTTATCAGCTTTTACTCAATGAGCACCAATGATTAGTTTAGAATAATCATATTAACTGGCCGATCAACTTGACATGTTGGCACTAAATCGTCCATAACTTTTGATTTGAGCTCAGACTGACATGAATCCAATGGCCACGTTTAGCTAGATAAATTTTCTATGTATTAACAAAATTTGAGACAAAAATAGAGACGACAAATTGTCCAAATAATCCAACCTATACAAAATTGTGTGATGCCATGCATTATGCTTCATATATAACCATGTATTCAATGAGCACCAATGATGAGTTTAGAATAATCATATTAACTGGCCGAAAAACTTGACATGTCCACACTAAATCGTTCTTAACTTTTGATTTTGAGCTCAGAATGACATGAATCCAATGCCCACGTTAAGCGAGATAAATTTTCTATATATTTTAAAAGTTTGAGACTGAAATGGAGATGACAAAGTGTCCAAATAGTCCAATCTATACAAAGCTGTGTGATGCCATGCATTATGCGTCATTTATAACCGTTTACTCAATGAGCACCAATGATCAGTTTAGAATAATCATATGAACTCGCCGAACAACTTGACATGTCCGCACTAAATCGTCCGTAACTTTTGATTTGAGCTCAAATGGACATGATTCCAATGTCCACGTTAAGCTAGATCAATTTTCTGTGTAATAACAAAATTTGAGACAAAAACGGAGACGACAAAGTGTCCAGATAATCCAATTTATGCAAAACTATGTGATGCCATGCATTATGCTTCGTTTATAAGTCTTTACTCATTGAGCACCAATGGTCAGTTTACAATAATCATATTAATTGGCCGATAAACTTGATATGTCTGCACTAAATCATCTGTAACTTTTGATTTTGAGCTCAGAATGACATGAATCCAATGCCCACGTTAAGCTAGATAAATTTTCTATGTAATAACAAAATTTGAGACAAAAATGGAGACGACAAAGTGTCCAAATAATCCAATCTATACAAAACTGTGTGATGCCATGCATTATGCTTCATTTATAAGCCTTTACTCAATGAGCACCAATGATCAGTTTAAAAGAATCATATTAACTGGTCGATCAACTTGACATGTCCACACTAAATCGTCCATACATTTTTATTTTGAGCTCAGAATGACACGAATCCAATGCCCATGTTAAGCTAGCAAAATTTTCTAGATTTTAATAGAATTTGAGACAGAAATAGAGACAACATAGTGTCCACGTAATCCAATATGTCACAAACTACGTGATTCTATGCTTTATGCTTCACTTATAAGCCCTTTTTTAAAAAGCACCAATGATCAGTTTAGAATGATCACTTTAACGGGCTGATCAACTTGCCATGTCCGCACTAAATCGTCCGAAACTTTTGATTTAGAGCTCAGAAGAACACGAATCCAATGTCCACGTTAAGCTAGCTCAATTTTCTTTATTGTAACAAAACTAGAGACATAAATAGGTACAACAAAGCGTCCAAGTAATCCAATCTATCCAAAACTATAAGATACCGTGTATTATGCTTTATTTATAAGCTTATACTCAATGAGCACCAGTGATCAGTTTAGAATAATCATATTAACTGGCTGATCAACTTGGCATGTCCGCACTAAATCGTCTGCAACTTTTGATTTGAGATAGAATGACATGAATCCAATGCCCACATTAAGCAATATAAAGTTTCTATGTATTAACAAAATTTGAGACAGAAATAGAGAGGACAAATTATCCAAATAATCCAATCTATACAAAACTGTGTGATGCCATACATTATGCTTCATTTATAAGCCTTTACTCAATGAGCGCCAATGATGTGTTTAGAATAATCATATTAACTGGCCGATAAACTTGACATATCCGCAATAAATCGTTCGTAACTTTTGATTTTGAGCTTAGAATGATATGAATCCAATGCCGACATTAAGCTAGATAAATTTTCTATATATTAACAATATTTTTGGCAGAAATGGAGACGACAAACTGTCCAAATAATCCAATCTATTCAAAACTGTGTGATGACATGCATTATACTTCAATTATGAGCCTTTACTCAATGAGCACTAATGATCAGTTTAGAATAATCATATTAGCTGGCCGATCAAGTTGACATGTCCGCACTAAATCGTCCATAACTTTTGATTTTGAGCTCAGAATGACATGAATCCAATGCCCATGTTAAGCTAACAAAAGTTTCTATATTTTGAAAGAATGTGAGACAGAAATAGGGACAACAAAGCATCCACGTAATCCAATATATCCCAAACTGCATGATGCTATGCTCTATGCTTCACTTATGAGCCCTTACTTAAAAAGCATCAATGATCAGTTTAGAATGATCACTTTAACTGGCTGATCAACTTGACATGTCCGCACTAAATCGTCCGTAACTTTTGATTTAGAGCTTAAAATCACACGAATCCAATGTCCACGTTAAGCAAGCTCAATTTTCTATATTGTGAAAAAATTTTGAGACATAAATAGATATGACAAAGCTTCCAAGTAATCCAATATATCCAAATGTATAAGATACCGTGAATTATGATTCATTTATAAGACTTTACTCAATGAGCACCAATGATCAGTTTAGAATAATCATATTAACTGGCCGATCAATTTGACATGTCCACACTAAATCGTCCGTAACTTTTAATTTTGAGCTAAGAATGACACAAATCCAATGCCCAGGTTAAGCAAGCTAAATTTTCTATATTTTGCAAAATTTAAGACAGAAATAGAGACGACAAAGCGTCCAAGTAATCCAATCTATCCCAAACTGTGTGATGCCATGATTTATACTTCATTTATAAGCTTTTACTTAATGACCACCAATGATCAGTTTAGAATGATCACTTTAACTAGCCAATCAACTTGACTTGTCTGCACTAAATCGTGTGTAACTCTTGATTTCGAGCTAAGAATTGACACGAATCATATGCCCACGTTAAGCGTTCTCAATTTTCTATATTGTGAGTAGGTTTGAGGTAGAAATAGAGACGACAAAGTGTCCAAGTAATAGAATCTATCTCAAACTCCATGATCAATGCTTTATGCTTCATTTATAAGCCTTTACTCAATGAGCACCAATGATCAGTTCAGAATAATCAAATTATTTGGCCGATCAACTTGACATGTACGCACTAAATAGTTCGTAACTTTTGATTTTGCGCTCAGAATGACACGTATCAATTTCCCACCTTATTCTAGCTCGATTTTCTATATCATAAAAAATTTGAGACAGAATTAGATACGACAAAGCATCCAAATAATTCAATCTATCCCAAGCTCCATGAGGCCCTGCATTATCCTTCATTTATAAGCCTTTACTCAATAAGCAATAATGATCAGTTTAGAATAATCATATCAACTGGCCGATCAACTTGACATGTGCGCACTAAATCGTCCGTAACTTTTGATTTAGAGCTAAGAATGACACGAATCCAATGACCACGTTAAGCTTGCTAAAGTTTGTATATTTTGACAAAATTTGAGGCATAAATAGATACGACAAAGCCTCCATGTAATCCAATCTATACCAAATTGCGTGATTCCATACTTTATGCTTCATTTATAAGCCTTTACTTAAAGAGCACCAATGATGGCTTTAGAATGAAGACTTTAACTAGGCGATCAACTTGACTTGTCCACACTAAATCATCCGTAACTCTTGATTTAGAGATAGAATGACAGGAATCCGATGCCCACGTGAAGCTTTCTCGATTTTCTATATTGTGAGAAAATTTGAGACAGAAATAGAGACAACAAAATGTCCAAGTAATTGAATCAATCCCAAACTGCATGATCCATGCTATATGCTTTATTTATAAGCCTTTATTCAATGAGCACAAAAGATCAGTATTGAATGATCACTTTAACTGGCAGATCAACTTGACATGTATGCACAAAATCTTCGGCAACTTTTGATTTAGAGCTCAGAATTACACGAATCCAATGCCCAAGTTAAGCTAACTGAATTTTCTATATTGTAACAAAATCTGAGACAAAAATAGATACGACAAATCGTCCAAGTAATCCAATATATCCAAACCAATGTAATGCCATGGATTATGCTTCATTTAGAAGCTTTTACTCAATAGCACCAATGATCAGTTAAGAATAATCATATTAATTGGCCGATCAACTTGACATGTCTGAAATAAATCGTCCATAACTTTTGATTTTGAGCTTAGAATGACACGAATCCAATGCCCATGTTAAGCTAGAAAAATTTTCTATATTTTTACAAATCTGAGATAGAAATGGATAAGACAAAGCGCTAAGTAATCCAATCTATCCAAAACTTTGTGATGCCATGCATTATGCTTCATTTATAAGTCTTTACTCAATGAGCACCAATGATCAGTTCAAAATAATCATATTAACTAGCCGATCAACTTGACATGTACACACTAAATTGTCTGTAACTTTTGAGTTTGAGCTCGGAATGACATATATCCAATGCCCACATTATTCTAGCTCAATTTTCTATATCGTAAAAAAATTTGAGATAGAAATAGATACGAAAAAGCATCCAAATAATTCAATCTATCCCGAGCTCCACGATTCCCTTCATTATGCTTCATTTATAAGCCTTTACTCAATAAGCACCAATGATCAGTTTAGAATAATCATATTAACTAACCGATCAACTTGACATGTCCGCACAAAATTGTCCATAACTTTTGATTTAAAGCAAAGAATGACACGAATACAATGACCACATTAAGCTAGCTAAATTTTCTATATTTTGACAAAAGTTGAGACAGAAATAGATATGACAAAGCCTCCATGTAATCCAATATATCCCGAACTATGTGATTCCATGCTTTATGCTTCATTTATAAGCCTTTACTTAATGAGCACCAATGATCACTTTAGAATGATCACTTTAACTAGGCGATCAACTTGAATTGTCCGCACTAAATCGTCTGTAACTCTTGATTTAGAGATAAGATTGACACGAATCCGAGGCCCACGTTAAGCTTTCTCGATTTTCTATATTGTGAGAAAATTTGAGACAAAACTAGAGACGACAAAGTGTCTAAGTAATCGAATCTATCGCGACCTATGTGATCCATGCTTTATGCTTCATTTATAAGCCTTTACTCAATGAGTACCAATGATCAGTATTGAATGATCACTTTAACTGGCTGATCAACTTGACATGTCTGCACTAAATCGTCCGTAACTTTGATTTATAGCTCAGAATGACACGACTCCAATGCCAAAGTTAAGCTAGCTGAATTTTCTATATTGTAACAAAATTTGAGACAAAAATTGATACGACAAAGCGTACAAGTAATCCAATATATCTAAATCTGTGTGATGCATGGATAATGCTTCATTTATAAGCCTTTACTCAATGAGCACCAATGATTAGTTCAGAATAATCATATTAACTAGTCGATCAACTTGACATGTACACACTAAATCGTCTGTAACTTTTGATTTTGAGCTCGGAATGACATATATCCAATGCCCACATTATTCTAGCTCAATTTTCTATATCGTAAAAAAATTTGAGATAGAAATAGATACGAAAAAGCGTCCAAATAATTCAATCTATCCCGAGCTCCACGATTCCCTTCATTATGCTTCATTTATAAGCCTTTACTCAATAAGCACCAATGATCAGTTTAGAATAATCATATTAACTAACCGATCAACTTGACATGTCCGCACAAAATTGTCCATAACTTTTGATTTAAAGCAAAGAACGACACGAATCCAATGACCACATTAAGCTAGCTAAATTTTCTATATTTTGACAAAAGTTGAGACAGAAATAGATATGACAAAGCCTCCATGTAATCCAATATATACCAAACTATGTGATTCCATGCTTTATGCTTCATTTATAAGCCTTTACTTAAAGAGCACCAATGATCACTTTAGAATGATCACTTTAACTAGGCGATCAACTTGAATTGTCCGCACTAAATCGTCTGTAACTCTTGATTTAGAGATAAGATTGACACGAATCCGAGGCCCACGTTAAGCTTTCTCGATTTTCTATATTGTGAGAAAATTTGAGACAAAACTAGAGACGACAAAGTGTCTAAGTAATTGAATCTATCGCGACCTATGTGATCCATGCTTTATGCTTCATTTATAAGCCTTTACTCAATGAGCACCAATGATCAGTATTGAATGATCACTTTAACTGGCTGATCAACTTGACATGTCTGCACTAAATCGTCCGTAACTTTGATTTATAGCTCAGAATGACACGACTCCAATGCCAAAGTTAAGCTAGCTGAATTTTCTATATTGTAACAAAATTTGAGACAAAAATAGATACGACAAAGCGTACAAGTAATCCAATATATCTAAATTTGTGTGATGCATGGATAATGCTTCATTTAGAAGCCTTTACTCAATCAGCACCAATGATCAGTTTATAATAATCATATTAATTGGCTGATCAACTTGACGTGTCCACACTAAATCGTCCGTAACTTTTGATTTTGAGCTCAGAATGACATGAATCCAATGCCCATGTTAAGCTCGATAAATTTTCAATATTTTAATAAAATTTGAGATAGAAATGGATAGGACAAAGCACCAAGTAATCCAATCTATCCAAAACTGTGTGATGCCATGCACTATGTTTCATTTTTAAGCCATTACTCAATGAGCACCAATGATCAGTTTAGAATAATCATATTAACTGGCCGATCAACTTGAAATGTATGCACTAAATCTTCCGTAACTTTTGATTTTAAGCTCAGAACGACACCTATCCAACGCCCACGTTATTCTAGCTCAATTTTCTTTATCGTAAAAATTTTGAGACAGAACTAGTTATGTCAAAGCATCCAAATAATTCAATGTATCCCAAACTCAACGATGACCTAAATTATGTTTCATTTATAAGCGTTTACCCAATGAGCACCAATTATCAGTTTAGAATAATCATATTAACTGGCCGATCAACTTGACATGTCCATAAAAAATCGTCCGTAACTTTTTATTTAGAGCTAAGAATAACACGGATCCAATGCCCACATTAAGCTAGCAAAATTTTCTATATTTTCACAAAATTTGAGATAGAAATAGAGACGACAAAGCCTCAATATAATCCAATCTATCCCAAACTGCGTGATTCCATGCTTTATGCTTGATTTATAAGCCTTTACTTAAAGAGCACCAATGATCAGTTTAGAATGATCACTTTAACTGTCTGTAATTTTTGATTTATAGCTTAGAATGATACGAATCCAATGCCCACGTTAAGTAAGCTCAATTTTCTATATTGTAACAAAATTTGAGATTGAAATAGATACGATAAACCGTCCAGCTAATCCAATCTATCCAAAACTGTAAGATGCCATGCATTATGCTTCATTTATAAGCCTTTACTCAATGAGCACCAATGATCAGTTTAGAATGATCACTTTAGCTGGACGATCAACTTGACATTACTGCGCTTAGTCGTCCGTAACTTATGATTTATAGCTCAGACGGACACGAATACAATGCTCACGTTAAGGTAGATCAATTTTCTATATTGTGACAAAATTTGAGACAAAACTAGATACAACAAAGCGTACAAGTAATCCAATTTATCTCAAACTGCGTGATGCCATGCATTATGCTTCATTTATAAGCCTTTACTAAATGAGTACCAATGATCTGTATAGAATGATCACTTTAAGTAGACTCTCAACTTGACTTGTCTTCACTAAATCGTCCGTAGCTTTTGATTTAGAGCTCAGAATGACACGAATCCAGTCTTCACGTTAATCTAGATCAATTTTCTATATTATAACAACATTTAGACAGAAATAGATATGACAAATCATCCAAGTAATCCAATCAATCGAAAACTATTTGATGCCATGCATTATACTTCATTTTAAAGCGTTTACTCAATGAGCACCAATGATCAGTTTAGAATAATCATATTAACTTGCTGATAAACTTGACATGACCTCAGTAAATTGTCCCTACCTCTTTATTTGAGCTTATAATGACACGAATCAAATTCCCACGTTAAGCTAGATAAATTTTCTATATTTTTACAAAATTTGAGACAGAAGTGGAAACGACAAGGCGTCCAAGTAATCCAATCTATCCCAAATTGCGTGATGCCATTCTTTAGGCTAAATTTAACTTCAGTTAATGAGCCCCAATGATCAGTTTAGAATGAACACTTTACCTGGCCGATCAACTTGTCGTGTCCGCCCTAAATCGTACGTAACTTTTGATTTAGAGCTCATACTGACAGAAATCCAATGCCCATATTAAGCTATCTCAATTCTCTATATTTTGACAATATTTGAGACACAAATAGAGACGAAAAAACATCCAAGTAATCCAATTTATACCAAACAGTGTAATGCCATGCTTTATGCTTCATTTTTAAAGCTTTACTTAATGAGCACCAATGATCAGTTTAACTCGCCGATCAACTTGACATGTACGCACTAAATCGTACGTAACTTTTGATTTAGAGCTTAGAAACACATGAATCGAATGCCCACGTTAAGTTAGCTCAATTTTTTATATTGTAACAAAATTTGAGACAGAAATAGATAAGACAAAGTGTTCAAGTAATCCAATATATCCAAAAGTGTGTGTTGCCATATATTATGCTTCATTAATAAGCCTTTATTCAATGAGCACCAATGATAAGTTTAGAATGATGACATTAATTGGCCGATCAATTTGACATGTCCACACTAAATCGTTCGTAAATTTTGATTTAGAGCTCATAATAACACGAATCATTTGCCCACGTTAAGCTAGCTCCATTTCTATATTGTGACAAATTGTGAGGCAGAAATAGATACGACAAAGTGTCCAAGTAATCCAATCCATCCTAAACTGCGTGATGTCATGCACTATTTTTCATTTATAAGCTTTTACTCAATGAGCCCCAATGATCAGTTTATAATCATTGTTTTAACTGGTCAGTAAATCGTCCAGTAACTTTTGATTTATGCACTAAATCGTCCAGTAACTTTTGATTTATGCACTAAATTGTCCAGTAACTTTTGATTTATGCACTAAATCGTTCGTAACTTTTGATTTATAGCTCAAAATGACACGAATCCAATGCGCACATTAAGCTAGTTCAATTTTCAAAATTGTGACAAAATTTGAGACAGAACTAGATATGACAAAGAGTCCAAGTAATCCAATCTATCCCAAACTGCGTGATGTCATGCCTTATGCTTCATTTATAAGCCTTTACTCAATGTGCACCAATAATCAGTTTAGAATGATCACTTTAACTGGCCAATCGACTTGACATGTCCGCACTAAATCGTACGTAACTATTGATTTACAACTCAGAATGACATGAATCAGATGCCCACGTTAGGCTAGCTCAGTTTTCTATATTTTGACAAAATTTGAGACAGAAATAGATACGACAAAGCGTCCAAGTAATCCAATCTATCCCAAACAGCTTTATGCCATGCATTATGCCTCACTAATAAGCCTTTGTTTAATGAGCACCAATGATCAGTTTATAATGATCATTTTAACAGGCCGATCAACTTGTCATATCCGCAATAAATCGTACGTAACTTTTGAGTTACAGCTCGGAATGACCCAAATCCAGTGCCCACGTTTTAACCTAGCTTAATTTTCTATACTGTGACAAAGTTTGAGACAAAAATAGAGACCACAAAGCGTACAAGTAATCCAATGTATCCTAAAATGCGTGATGCCATGCTTTATGCTTCATTTACAAGCCTTTACTTAATGAGCACCAATGCTTAGTTTTGAATGATCACTTTATCTGGCCGATCAACCTGACATTTCCGCACTAAATCATCTGTAACTTTTGATTTACAGCTCAGAATGTCATGAATCCAATGCCCACATTAAGCTAGTTCAATTTTCTTTATTGTGACAAAATTTGAGATAAAATAGATACGACAAAGTGTACAAGTAATCCAATCCATCAAAAACTAAGCGATGCCATGCATTATTTTTCATTTATAAGCTTTTACTCAATGAGCACCAATCATCAGTTTAACAGGCTGATCAACTTGTTATGTTTGCACTAAATCGTTTGTATTAAATCGTCTGTAACTTTTTATTTAGAGCTTGGAAACACACGAATCCAATGACAACGTTAAGCTAGCTCAATTTTCTATAGCGTAACAAAATTAGAGACAGAAATAGATACGACAAAGCATACAAGTAATCCCACCTATAGAAAACTGTGTGATGCCATGCATTATGCTTCATTTATAAGCTTTTACTCAATCAGCACCAATGATCAGTTTAGAGTGATCACTTTAACTGGCCAATCAACTTGACATGTCCGCACTAAATCGTCTGGAAATTTTGATTTAGAATTCTGAAAGACAGGAATCCAATGCCCACATTAAGTTAGCTCAATTCTCAATATTGTGACAAAATTTTAGACACAAATAGATACGACAAAAATGTCCAAGTAATCCAGTCTATCCCAAACTGCATGATGCCATGCGTTATTCTTCATTTATAAGCTTTTACTCAATGAGCACCAACGACCAGTTAAGGTATCATTTTAACTGGCCAATCAACTTGACATGTCTGCACTATATCGTTCATAGCTTTTGATTTATACCTCAGAATACCACGAATCCAATGCCCATTCAAATTTTCTATATTGTGACAAAATTTGAAAAAGAACTAGATACAACAAAGCGTTCAAGTAATCCAATCTTTACCAAACTGCGTGATGCCATGCATTATGCTTTATTTATAAGCCTTCACTCAATCAGCACCAATGATCAGTTTAGAATTATCACTTTAACTGGTCGAGCAACTTGACATGTCTGCACTAAATCATTCGTAACTTTTGATTTAGAGGTCAGAATGACACGAATCAAATTCCCACGTTAAGCTACCTCAATTTTCAATATTGTGACAAACTTTGAGATAGAAATACATACGACAAATTATCCAAGTAATCCAGTCTATCCCAATCTGCATGATGCCATGCATTATTCTTCTTTTATAAGCTTTTACTCAATGAGAACCATCGATCAGTTTAGAATGATCATTTTAACTGGCCGATCAACTTGACATGTGTGCACTACATCGTCCATAACTTTTGATTTGTAGCTCAGAATGACACAAATCCAATGCCCACATTATGCTACTTCAATTTTCTATATTCTGACAAAATTTGAGATAAAAACAGATACGACAAAGCGTACAAGTAATCCAATCCATCCCAAAATGTGCGATGGCATGCATTATTTTTCATTTATAAGCTTTTTATCAATGAGCACCAATGATCAGTTTAACTTTCCGATCAACTTGTCATGTCCGTACTAAATCGTTTACACTAAATCGTCTGTAACTTTTTTCTTTAGAGCTCGGAAATACATGAATCCAATGGCCACTTTAAGGTACCTCAATTTTCTATACTGTAACAAAATAAGAGACAGAAATAGATACGACAAAGCATCCCAGTAATCCAATCTATCCAAAATTGTGTAATGCCATGCATTATGCTTCATGTATAAGCCTTAACTCAATCACCACCAATGATTAGTTTAGAATTATCACTTTAACTGGCATATCAACTTGACATTTCTGCACTAAATTGTCCGTATCTTTTGATTTAGAGCTCAGAATGACACGAATCAAATGCCCACGTTAAGCTACCTCAATTTTCAATATTGTGACAAACTTTGAGATAGAATAGATACGAAAAAGCGTCCAAGTAATCCAGTCAATCACAAACTAGGTGATGCCATGCACTATTTTTCATTTATAAGCTTTTAGTCAATGAGAATCAACGATCAGTTTTTAATGATCATTTTAACTGGCCAATCAACTTGACATATCTGCACTACATCGAGCATAACTTTAGTTTTATAGCTCAAAATGACACGAATCCAATGCCAACATTAAACTACTTCAATTTTCTATATTGTGACAAAATTTTACACAGAAATAGATACAACAAAGTATACAAGTAATCCAATCCATCCCGAATGCGTGAGGCCATGCATTGTTATTCATTTATTAGCTTTTACTCAATGAGCACGAATGATCAGTTTAACAGGCCGATCAACTTGTCATGTCCGCACTAAATCATTTGCAATAAGTCGTCCGTAAATTTTTATTTAGAGCTCGGAAACACATGAATCCAATGGCCACGTTAAGCTAGCTCAATTTTCTATAGTGAAACAAAATAAGAGACAAAAATAGATACGATAAAGCATCCAAGTAATCCAATCTATCCAAAACTATGTGATGCCATGCATTATGCTTCATTTATAAGCCTTTACTCAGTCAGCACCAATGATCACTTTAACTGGCCAATCAAATTGACATGTCTGGACTGAGTCGTCCGTAACTTTTGATTTAGAGTTCTGAATGACACGAATGCAATGCCCACGTTAAACTAGCTCAATCTTCTATATTGTGACCAAATTTTAGACAGAAATAGATATGATAAAATGTCCAAGTAATTCAGGCCATCCCAAACTACGTGACGCCATGCATTACTCTTCATTTATAAGCTTTTACTCCATGAGCACCAATGATCAGTTTAGAATGATCATTTTAACTGGCCAATCAACTTGGCATGTCTGCACTATATCATCCACAGCTTTTGATTTATAGCTCAGAATTCCACGAATCCAATGCCAATTTAATTATCTATATTGTGAAAAAATTTGAATCAGAACTAGATACGACAAAGCATCCAAGTAATCTAATCTTTCACAAACTGCGTGATGCCATGCGTTATGATTAATTTATAAGCCGTCACTCAATCAGCACCAATGATCATTTTAGAATTATCACTTTAACTGGCCGATCAACTTGACATGTCTACACTAAATCATCAGTAATTTTTTATTCATAGCTCGGAATGACACAAATCAAATGCCCACGTTAAGCTAGCTCAATTTTCAATATTGTGACAAACTTTGAGATAGAAATGGATACGAAAAAGCGTCCAAGTATTCCAGCCCATCCCAAACTGCGTGATGCCATGCATTATTCTTCATTTATAAGCTTTTACTTAATGAGAACCAAAGATTAGTTTAGGATGATCATTTTAACTGGCCGATCAACTTGACATGTCTGCACTACATCGTCCATAACTTTTGATTTGTAGCTCGGAATGACACAGATCCAATGCCCACATTAAGCTCGTTCAATTTTCTATATTGTGACAAAATTTGACACAGAAATAGATACGACAAAGCGTACAAGTAATCCAATCCATCCCAAACTGCGCGATGCCATGCATTATTTTTCAGTTATAAGCTTTTACTCAATAAGCACCAATGATCAGTTTAACAGGCCGATCAACTTGTCATGTCCGCACTAAATTGTTTGCAATAAATTGTTTGTAACTTTTGATTTAGAGCTCGGAATCACATGAATCCAATGGGCATGTTAAGCTAGCTCAATTTTCTATGGTGTAGCAAAATTAGAGACAGAAATAGATACTACAAAGCATCCAAGTAATCCAGTCTATCCAAAACTGTGTGGTGCCATGCATTGTGCTTCATTTATAAGCCTTTACACAATCTGCACTAATAATCAGTTTAGAATGATCACTTTAATTGGCCAATCAATTTGACATGTCCGCACTAAATCGTTCGTAAGTTTTGATTTAGTGTTCTGAATGACACGAATCCAATGCCAACGTTAAGCTAGCTCAATTTTCTATATTGTGACAAAATTTTAGGCAGAAATAGATACGACAAAATGTCCAATTAATCCAGTCTATCCCAAACGGCATGACGCCATGCGTTATTCTTCATTTATAAGCTTTTACTCAATGAGCACCAACAATCAGTTTAAAATGATTATTTTTTAACTAGCCAATGAACTTGACATGTCTGCACTATATCGTCCATAGCTTTTGATTTATAGCTCAGAATGCCACGAATCCAATGCCCATTCAATTTTCTATATTCTGACAAAATTTGAAACAGAACTAGATACGACAAAGCGTCCAAGTAATCCACTTTTTCCCAAACTGCGTGATGCCATGCATTATGCATTATTTATAAGCCTTCAGTCAATCAGCACCAATGATCAGTTTAGAATTATCACTTTAACTGGCCGATCAACTTGCCATGTTTGCACTAAATCATCAGTAAATTTTGATTTATAGCTCAGAGTGACACGAATCAAGTGCCCACGTTAAGGTAGCTCAATTTTCAAAATTGTGACAAATTTTGAGATAGAAATAGATACGAAAAAGAGTCCAAGTATTCCAGCCCATCCCAAACTGCGTGATGCCATGCATTATTTTTCATTTATAAGCTTTTACTCAATGAGAACCAACGACCAGTTTAGAATGATTATTTTAACTGTCCAATCAACTTTAACATGTCTGTACTACATTGTCCATAACTTTTGATTTGTAGCTCAGAATGACAGGAATCCAATGCCCACATTAAGCTAGTTCAATTTTTTATATTGCGACAAAATTTGAGACATAAATAGATACGACAACGCGTCCAAGTAATCCAATCCATCCCAAACTAAGCGATGCCATTCATTATTTTTCATTTATAAGTTTTTACTCCATGAGCACCAATCATCAGTTTAACAGGCTGATCAACTTGTTATGTCTGCACTAAATCGTTTGTATTAAATTTTCTGTAACTTTTGATTAAGAGCTTGGAAACACACGAATCCAATGACAACGTTAAGCTAGCTCAATTTTCTATAGTGTAACAAAATTAGAGACAGAAATAGATACGACAAATCATCCAAGTAATCCAATGTATAGAAAACTGTGTGATGACATGCATTATGCTTCATTTATAAGCCTTTACTCAATCAGCACCAATGATCAGTTTAGAATGATCACTTTAACTGGCCAATCAACTTGACATGTCCGCACTAAATCGTCTGGAACTTTTGATTTAGAATTCTGAAAGACAGGAATCCAATGCCCACGTTCAGTTAGCTCAATTTTCTATATTGTGTCAAAGCTTTAGACAGAAATACATACGACAAAAACGTCCAAGTAATCCAGTCTATCCCAAACTGCGTGACGCCATGCGTTATTCTTCATTTATAAGGTTTTACTCAATGAGCACCAACGACCAGTTTAGAATGATCATTTTAACTGGCCAATAAACTTGACATGTCTGCACTATATCGTTCATAGCTTTTGATTTATACCTCAGAATACCACGAATCCAATGCCCATTCAATTTTCTATATTGTGACAAAATTTGAAAAAGAACTAGATACGACAAAGCGTCCAAGTAATCCAATCTTTCCCAAAATGCGTGATGCCATGCATTATGCTTCATTGATAAGCCTTAACTCAATGAGCACCAATGATCAGTTTAGAATGATCACTTTAACAGGCCGATCAACTTGACATGTCTGCATTAAATCGTCCGTAACTTTTGATTTAGAGATCAGAAACACACGAATCCAATGCCATTCAATTTTCTATATCTTGACAAAATTTGAAAAAGAACTAGATAAGACAAAGCGTCCAAGTAATCCAATCTTTCCCAAACTGCGTGACGCGATGCATTATGCATTATTTATAAGCCTTCACTCAATCAGCACCAACGATCAGTTTAGGATGTTCATTTTAACTGGCCGATAAACTTGATATATCTGCACTATATCGTCCATAACTTTTGATTTGTAGCTCAGAATGACACAAATCCAATGCCCACATTAAGCTAGTTCAATTTTGTTTATTGTGACAAAATTTGAGATAAAATAGATTCGACAAAGTGTACAAGTAATCCAATCCATCCCAAACTAAGCGATGCTATGCATTATTTTCCATTTATAAGCTTTTACTCAATGAGCACCAATCATCAGTTTAACAGGATGATCAACTTGTTATGTCAGCACTAAATCGTTTGTATTAAATTGTCTGTAACTTTTGATTTAGAGCTTGGAAAGACACGAATCCAATGACAACGTTAAGCTAGCTCAATTTTCTACAGTGTAACAAAATTAGAGACAGAAATAGATACGACAAAGCATACAAGTAATCCAACCTATAGAAAACTGTGTGATGCCATGCATTATGCTTCATTTATAAGCCTTTACTCAATCAGCACCAATGATCAGTTTAGAATGATCACTTTAACTGGCCAATCAACTTGACATGTCCGCACTAAATCATTTGGAAATTTTGATTTAGAATTCTGAAAGACAGGAATCCAATGCCCACGTTCAGTTAGCTCAATTCTCTATATTGTGACAAAGCTTTAGACAGAAATACATACGACAAAAACGTCCAAGTAATCCAGTCTATCCCAAACTGCATGACGCCATGCGTTATTCTTCATTTATAAGGTTTTACTCAATGAGCACCAACGACCAGTTTAGAATGATCATTTTAACTGGCCAATAAACTTGACATGTCTGCACTATATCGTTCATAGCTTTTGATTTATACCTCAGAATACCACGAATCCAATGCCCATTCAATTTTCTATATTGTGACAAAATTTGAAAAAGAACTAGATACGACAAAGCGTCCAAGTAATCCAATCTTTCCCAAAATGTGTGATGCCATGCATTATGCTTCATTGATAAGCCTTAACTCAATGAGCACCAATGATCAGTTTAGAATGATCACTTTAACAGGCCGATCAACTTGACATGTCTGCATTAAATCGTCCGTAACTTTTGATTTAGAGATCAGAAACACACGAATCCAATGCCATTCAATTTTCTATATCTTGACAAAATTTGAAAAAGAACTAGATACGACAAAGCGCCCAAGTAATCCAATCTTTCCCAAACTGCGTGATGCGATGCATTATGCTTTATTTATAAGCCTTCACTCAATCAGCACCATCGATCAGTTTAGGATGTTCATTTTAACTGGCCGATAAACTTGACATATCTGCACTATATCGTCCATAACTTTTGATTTGTAGCTCAGAATGACACAAATCTAATGCCCACATTAAGCTAGTTCAATTTTCTTTATTGTGGCAAAATTTGAGATAAAATAGATACGACAAAGTGTACAAGTAATCCAATCCATCCCAAACTAAGCGATGTCATGCACTATTTTTCATTTATAAGCTTTTACTCAATGAGCACCAATCATCAGTTTAACAGGCTGATCAACTTGTTATGTCTGCACTAAATCGTTTGTATTAAATCGTCTGTAACTTTTGATTTAGAGCTTGGAAACACACGAATCCAATGACAACGTTAAGCTAGCTCAATTTTCTACAGTGTAACAAAATTAGAGACAGAAATAGATACGACAAAGCATACAAGTAATCCAACCTATAGAAAACTGTGTGATGCCATGCATTATGCTTCATTTATAAGCCTTTACTCAATCAGCACCAATGATCAGTTTGGAATGATCACTTTAACTGGCCAATCAACTTGGCATGTCCTCACTAAATCGTTTGGAAATTTTGATTTAGAATCCTGAAAGACAGGAATCCAATGCCCACGTTAAGTTAGCTCAATTCTCGATATTGTGACAAAATTTTAGACAGAAATAGATACGACAAAAATTTCCAAGTAATCCAGTCTATCCGAAACTGCGTGACGCCATGCGTTATTCTTCATTTATAAGCTTTTACTCAATGAGCACCAACGACCAGTTTAGAATGATCATTTTAACTGGCCAATCAACTTGACATGTCTACACTATATCGTTCATAGCTTTTGATTTATACCTCAGAATACCACGAATCCAATGCCAATTCAATTTTCTATATTGTGACAAAATTTGAAAAAGAACTAGACACAACAAAGCGTTCAAGTAATCCAATCTTTCCCAAACCGCGTGATGCCATGCATTATGCTTTATTTATAAGCCTTCACTCAATCAGCACCAATGATCATTTTAGAATTATCACTTTAACTGGCCGATCAACTTGACATGTCTACACTAAATCATCAGTAACTTTTTATTCATAGCTCGTAATGATACAAATCAAATGCCCACGTTAAGCTAGCTCAATTTTCAATATTGTGACAAACTTTGAGATAGAAATAGATACGAAAAAGCGTCCAAGTATTCCAGCCCATCCCAAACTGCGTGATTCCATGCATTATTCTTCATTTATAAGCTTTTACTTAATGAGAACCAAAGATTAGTTTAGAATGATCATTTTAACTGGCTGATCAACTTGACATGTCTGCACTACATCGTCCATAACTTTTGATTTGTAGCTCGGAATAACACAAATCCAATGCCCACATTAAGCTAGTTCAATTTTCTATATTGTTACAAAATTTGACACAGAAATAGATACGACAAATTGTACAAGTAATCCAATCCATCCCAAACTTCGCGATGCCATGCATTATTTTTCAATGCCCATTGAATTTTATATATTGTGACAAAATTTGAAACAGAACTAGATACGACAAAGCATGCAAGTAATCCAATCTTTCCCAAACTATGTGATGCCATGCATTATGCTTTATTTTAAGCCTTCACTCAATCAGTACCAATGATTAGTTTAGAATTACCACTTTAACTGGCTGATCAACTTGACATGTTTGCACTAAATCGTCCGTAACTTTTGATTTAGAGGTCAGAATGACATAAATAAAATGCCACGTTAAGCTAGCTCAATTTTTAATATTGTGAAAAACTTTGAGATAGTAATAGATACGACAAACACTACAAGAAAAAATTAGTATTTCTGATGGGTTTTCCGATGGATATAAAACCGTCGGAATGTTCCAAGGCCTATGCGACGGTTTTTCAATGGACTACCGAGGGAAATTATTTCGTCAGTATTCCATCAGTAATTCCCAACGCTTGCACTACCTTTCAGAAATCGATGGTAAAACCTGAAGGCTTTCCGTCTGTTTTCTGACAAAAGCATTGCATCGGGATATTCTCTTAAAACTGTTTCAAATTACGGATAAAATATAATCTGTCGGGTTTTTTTCCGATGATTTCCTGAGGGAATGTTGTTTTTACTCTGCGTATGGAATCTGTCGGGAACATATCAATGGGCTGACGTCAAGTGTCATCGGTTGGTCGTCCGAAATATTCGACCATGGTCAGAAACCGTCGGAAATCCGTCAGAAAAGGGAATATTCTTAAAAATAATCTATTAAAAATTTGTGATTATCTGTTAAAAATTTGTGATTATCTGTTAAAAATTTGTAATAATCTGTTCAAAATTCATAATAATCTGTTAAGAGTTCGTGATAATCTTCTAATTTTCAATATAAATACGCTATGCTCCTTCGCAATTTCACCAGAACAAAAAATCTTAAGAAAATGTCTTCTTCGGGTTCTTATGGTTATTTTCGATCGTGGATGGATAAACCTTGGTATGATTTAACAACGGGGGAATTGACTAATGAATTTGCGCAAGGTGTTGGAGAGTTCATGAAATTTGCATCAAACAATAGCATGACATTGGAATACGGTAAAATGCATTGTCCGTGTATTAAATGTCAAAATTATAGATTAATCTCTGTTAGAGAAGTACGTAATCATTTGTATAGGACTGGATTTATGAGGGGTTACAAAAGTTGGTGTTCACATGGAGAAACTGATGCAACAATGCAATATTATGGTAATACTTCAAAAAGGTTAGATAGTACTAATGTTAGGATAGAGGAACCGGCATCACAAGTTGATATAAACGGAGGTATTGGTCAGATGGTGAATGATGCATTTCGTGAACAAAGATCATCGTACATTGAAGATAGTAGCAGAATAGAGGAACCTAATTTGGAAGCCCGGAAATTTTTTGATATGTTAGATGCATCCAAGCAGCCTTTGTATAAAGGATGTAGAGATGGATTATCGCCTTTATCTGCAGCAAGCAGGTTGATGACGATAAATACGGATTTCAACTTAGCTGAAAATTGTGTGAATGCGATAGCTGATTTTGTTAGAGATATATTACCTTAATATAATATTGCACCTGCTTCATATTACGAGGTTCAAAAACTTGTAGCTGTTATTGGATTGCCATATCAGATGATCGATGTATGTATTGACAACTACATGATCTATTGGAGAAATGATGAAAACCGCATTAAGTGCCGATTTTGTCACAAACCTGGATTTCAGGAGCCAAGCGGCAGAGTACCTATTCCGCATAAACGGATGTGGTATTTGCCATTAACAGAGAGGTTAAAGAGGTTATATCAATCTGAACACACGGAAAAACCTATGAGATGACATGCATAACATAATTCGAATGGAGAAAGCAATGCGTGATGCCATGCTTTATGCCTCATTTATAAGCCTTTACTTAATGAGCACCAATGATCAGTTTGTAATGATCATTTTAACTCGCCGATCAACATGACATGTCCACACTAAATCGTCTGTAACTTTTGATTTGGAGCTCCGAAACACACGAATCCAACACACACATTAAGCTAGCTAAATTTTCTATCGTGTTACAAAAAATTTGAGACAGAAATAGATACAACAAAGCATCCAAGTAATCAAGTCCATCCCAAACTGCGTGATGCAACGCATTATTCTTCATTAATAAGCTTTCACTCAATTAGAATAGATGATCATTTTAGAATGATCATTTTAACTGGCCGATCAACTTGACATGTATGCACTAAATCGTCCATAACTTTTGATTTATATCTGAAATGACACGAATCCAATGACCACATTAAGCTAGTTCAATTTTCTATGTTGTTAGAAACTTTGAAACAGAACTCGATATGACAAAGCGTCCAAGTAATCAAATCTATCCCATAATACGTGATGCCATGCGTTATGCCTCATTTATAAGCCTTTAGTTAATGAGCACCAATGATCAGTTTAGAATGATCATTTTCACTCGCCGATCAACATAACATGTACGCACTAAATCGTGTGTAACTTTTGATTTAGAGCTTCGAAACACACAAATCCAACGTCCATGTTAAGCTAGTTCAATTTTCTATAGTGTAACAAAATATGAGACAGCAATAGATACGAAAAAGCGTCCAAGTAATCCAGTCCATCCCAAACTGCGTGATGCAACGCATTATTCTTCATTTATAAGCTTTTACTCAATGAGAACAGACGATCATTTTAGAATAATCATTTTAACTGGCTAATCAACTTGATATGTATGCAAAAAATCGTCCATAATTTTTTATTTATAACTGAAATGACACGAATCCAATGCGCACATTAAGCTAGTTCAATTTTCTATGTTGTGAGAAACTTTGAAACAGAACTAGATACGACAATGCGTCAAGTAATCCAATCTATCCCAAACTGTGTGATACCATGTTTTATGCCTCATTTTTAATCCTTTACTTAATGAGTACAACCGATCAGTTTAGAATGATCATTTTAACTAGCCAATCAACTTGACATGACCGCACTAAATCTTCCGTAACTTTTGATTTAGAGGTCAAAAACACGTGAATCAATTCCCACACAAAGCTAGTTCAATTTTCTATACTGTGACAAAATTTGAAACAATACTAGATATGACAAAGCGTCCAAGTAGTCCAATTTATCCCAAACTGCGTGATGCCATGCTTCACACCTCTTTTATAAGCCTTTACTTAATGAGCACCAATGATCATTTTGGAATGATCATTTTAACTCGCCGATCAACTTGACATGTCCACAATATATCGTCGGTAACTTTTGATTTAAAGGTCAGAAACACACAAATCCAATGCCCACATTAAGCTACCTCAATTTTGTATAGTGTAACAAAATTTCAGACAGAAATAGGTACGACAAAATGTCCAAGTAATCCAGTCCATCCAAAATTACGTGACGCCATGCATTATTCTTCATTTATAAGCTTTTACTCAATGAGCACCAACGATTAGTTTATAATGATCATTTTAACTGGCCGATCAACTTTACATGTATGCACTATACCGTACATAACTTTTGATTTATTGGTAAGAATGACACAAATCAATTTTCCACATTAAGCTAGTTAAATTTTCTATGCTGTGACAAAATTTAAGCCAGAACTAGATACAACAAAGCGTCCAAGTAATCCAATATATCCCAAACTGCGTTATGCCATGAGTTATGCTTCATTTATAAGCCTTTACTCAATGTGCACCAATGATCAGTTTAGAATGATCACTTTAACGGGCCGATCAATTTGACATGTCTACGCTACATCATATATAACTTTTGATTTGTAGCTCCGAATGACACGAATCCAATGCCCACATTAAGCTAGTTCAATTTTCTATATTGTCAAAAATTTGAGACGGAAATAGATACGACAAAGCATCCAAGTAATCCAATCCATCCCAAACTGTGTGATGCCATGCATTATTTTTCATTTATAAGCTTTTACTTAATGAGCACCAATGATCAGTTTAGAATGATCATTTTAACTGGCCGATAAACTTCACATTTCCGTACTAAATCGTTCACTTCGCACTAAATCGTTCGTAAATTTTTATTTTGTGCTCGGAAACACACGAATCCAATGGCCACGTCAAGCCAGCTCAATTTTCTATAGTGTAACCAAATATGAGAAAGAAATAGATATGATAAAGCATCCAAGTAATCCAATCTATCCAAAACTGTGTGATGCCATGCATTATGCTTCATTTATAAGCCTTTACTCAATCAGCACCAATGATCAGTTTAGAATGATCACTTTAACTGGCCAATCAACTTGACATGTCCGCACTAAATTGTCCATAACTTCTTATTTAGAGTTTTGAATGACACGAATCCATTGCCCACGTTAAGCTACCTCAGTTTTCTATATTGTGACAAAATTTGAGGCATAAATAGATACGACAAAGCGTCCAAGTAATCCAGTCTTTCCCAAACTGCGTGACGCCATGCATTATTCTTCATTTATAAGCTTTTACTCAATGAGAACCAACGATCGGTTTAGAATGATCATTTTAACTGCCCCATCAACTTGAAAAGTCTGCACTATATCGTCCATAGCTTTTGATTTATAGCTAAGAATGCCATGAATCCAATGCCCACATTAAGCTAGTTCAATTTTCTAAATTGTGACCAAATTTGAAACAGAACTAGATACGACAAAGCATCCAAGTAATCCAATCTATCCCAAACTGCGTGATACCATGCATTATTCTTCATTTATAAGCCTTTACTAAATCAGCACCAGTGATCAGTTTAGAATTATAACTTTAACTGGCCGATCAACTTGACATGTCCGCTCTAAATCGTAAGTAACTTTTGATTTAGAGCTAAATTTTCTATAGTGTAACCAAATTTGAGAAAGAAATAGATAGGACAAAGCATCCAAGTAATCCAATCTATCCGAAACTGTGTGATGCCATGCATTATGCTTCATTTATAAGCCTTTATTCAATCAGCACCAATGATCAGTTTAGAATGATCACTTTAACTGGCCAATCAACTTGACATGTCGGCACTAAATTGTCCGTAACTTCTTATTTAGAGTTTTGAATGACATGAATCAAATATCCACATTAAGGTAGCTCAATTTTCAATATTGTGACCAACTTTGAGATAGAAATAGATACGAAAAAGCGTCCAAGTATTCCAGTCCATCCCAAACTGCGTGATGCCATGCATTATTCTTCATTTATAAGCTTTTACTCAATGAGAACCAACGACCAGTTTAGAACGATTATTTTAACTGGCTGATCAACTTGACATGTCTGCATTACATCATCCATAACTTTTAATTTGTAGCCTAGAATGACAGGAATCCAATGCCCACATTAAGCTAGTTCAATTTTCTATATTCTGATAAAATTTTAGACAGAAATAGATACGACAAAGTATACAAGTAATCCAATCCATCGCAAACTGCGCGATGCCATGCATTATTTTTCATTTATAAGCTTTTACTCAATGAGCACCAATGATTAGTTTAACCGGCCGATCAACTTGTCATGTCCGCACTAAATCGTTTGCACTAAGTCGTCCGTAACTTTTGATTTAGAGCTCGAAAACACATGAATCCAATGGCCACGTTAAGCTAGCTCAATTTTCTATAGTGAAAAAAAAATAAGAGACAGAAATAGATACGACAAAGCATCCAAGTAATCCAGTCTATCCAAAACTACGTGACACCATGCATTATTCTTTATTTATAAGCTTTTACTCAATCAGCACCAACGATCAGTTTATAATGATCATTTTAACTGGCCGATCAACTTTACATATCAGAATGCCACAAATCCAATGCCCACATTAAGCTAATTCAATTTTCTAAATTGTGACCAAATTTGAAACAGAACTAGATACGACAAAGCATCCAAGTAATCCAATCTATCCCAAACTATGTGATACCATGCATTATTCTTCATTTGTAAGCCTTTACTAAATCAGCACTAAGATCAGTTTAGAATTATCACTTTAACTTGCCGATCAACTTGACATCTCCGCTCTAAATCGTCAGTAACTTTTGATTTAGAGTTTAGAATAACACGAATCAAATGCCCACGTTAAGTTTGCTCAATTTTCAATATTGTGACAAACTTTGAGAAAAATATAGATACGACAAAGCGTCCAAGTAATCCAATCCTTCCGGACCTGCGTCATGCCATGCATTATTTTTCATTTATAAGCTTTTACTCAATCAGCACCAATGATCAGTTTAGAATGATCATTTTAACAGGCCGATCCACTTGTCATGTGTGGACTAAATCGTACATAACTTTTGATTTATAGCTGAGAATGACACGAATCTAATACCCATATTAAGCTAGTCAATTTTCTACATTATGACAAACTATGAAACAAAACTAGATACGACAAAGCGTCCAAGTAATCCAATCTATCCCAAGCTGCGTGATGGCATGCCTTATGCCTCATTCATAAGTCTTTACTCAATGAGCACACATGATCAGTTTAGAATGATCATTTTAATTCGCTGATCAATGTAACATTCGCCCTAAATCGTATATAACTTTTGATTTAGAGGTCAGAAACACACGAATCTTGTGCTCACCTTAAGCTAGCTCAATTTTCTATAGTGTAAAAAAATTTGAGACCGAAATAAATATGACAAAGCGTCCAAGTAATCCAGTCCATCCCAAACTGCGTGAGGCCATGCATTATTCTTCATTTATAAGCTTTTACTCAATGAGCACCAACGACCAGTTTAGATTGATCATTTTAACTGGTCATTCAAATTGACATGTATGCACTATATCGTTCATGACTTTTGATTGATAGGTCTGAAAGACACGAATCAATTTCCCACACTAAGCTAGTTCAATTTTCTATATTGTGACAAAATTTGAGAGAGAACTAGATACGACAAAGCGTCCAAGTAATCCAATCTATCAAAAACTTTGTGATGCCATGCAATATTCTTCATTTATAAGCGTTACTTAATGAGCACCAATGATTAGTTTAGAATGATCATTTTAACTGGCCGATCCACTTGACATGTCTGCACTACATCGTCCATGAATTTTTATTTGTAGTTTAGAATGACATGAATTCAAAGCTCACATTAAACTAGTTCAATTTTCTATATTATGATAAAATTTGAGATAGAAATAGATACGATAAAGCATCCAAGTAATCCAATTCATCCCAAACTATGCGATGCCATGCATTATTTTTCATTTATAAGCTTTTACTCAATAAGCACCAATGATCAGCTTCGAATGATCATTTTAACGGGCCATCAACTTGTCATGTCCGCACTAAATCATCCGCACTAAATCATCCACAGTAAATCATCCGTAACTTTTGATTTAGAGCTTAGAAACACACGACCCAATGCCCACGTTAAGCTAGCTCAATTTTCTATAGTGTAACAAAATTTCAAACAAAAATAGATACGACAAAGCAACCAAGTAATCCAATCTATCCAGAACTGTGTGATGCCATGCATTATGCTTTATTTATAAGGCTTTACTCAATCAGCACCAATGATCAGTTTAGAAAGATCAGATTAACTGGCCAATCAACTTGATAAGTCTGCACTAAATCGTCCGTAACTTTTGATCTAGAGCTCAGAATTACACGAATCCAATGTTCACGTTAAGCTAGCTCAAACTTCTATATTGTGACAAAATTTGAGACATAAATAGATACGACAAAGCGTCCAATTAATCCAGTCTATCCCAAACTGTGTGATGCCATGCATTATTCTTTATTTATAAGCTTTTACTCAATGAGCACCAACGATCAGTTGAAAATAATCATTTTAACTGGCCAATCAATTTGACATGTCTGCACTATATCGTTCATAACTTTTGATTTATAGCTCAGATTGACAGAAATCGAATGCCGAAGTTATGCTAGGTCAATTTTCTATGTTGTGACAAAATTTGAGACAGAACGAGATATGACAAAGCGTCTAAGTAATCCAATCTATTCTAAAATGCGTGATGCCATGCATAATGCTTCATTTATAAGCCTTTACTCAATGAGCACCAACTATTAGATTAGAATTATCACTTTAACTGGCCGATCAACTTGACATGTCTGCACTAAATCTTTCGTAACTTTTGATTTAGAGCTCCCAACGACACGAATGAAATGCCCACGTTAAGCTAGCTCAATTTGCAATATTGTGACAAACTTTGAGACAGAAGTAGATACGACAAAGCATTCAAGTAATCCAATCCTTCCAGAACTGCATGATGTCGTGCATTATTTTTCATTTATAAGCTTTTACCAAATGAGCACCAATGACCAATGATCAGTTTAGAATGATCATTTTAGCTTGCCAATAACCTTGTCATGTCTGCACTAAATCGTCCATAAATTTTGATTTATAGCTCAGAATGACATGAATCTAATGTCCATATTATGCTAGTTCAATTTTCTATATTGCGAGAAACTTTGAAACAGAACTAGATACGACAAAACGTCCAAATAATCCAATCTATCCCATAATGCGTGATGCCATGCTTTATGCCTCATTTATAAGCCTTTACTTAATGAGCACCAATGATCAGTTTAGAATGATCATTTAACTTGCCGATCAACTTAACATGTCCGCACTAAATTGTCCGTAACTTTTGATTTAGAGCTCTGAAACACACGAATCCAATGCCCTCGTTAAGCTAGCTCAATTTTCTATAGTGTAACAATATTTGAAACAGAAATAGATATGACAAAGCGTCCAAGTAATCCAGACCATCCCAAACTGCATGATGCCATGCATTATTCTTCATTTATAAGATTTCACTCAATGAGAACCAACGATCAGTTTAGAATGATCATTTTAACTGGCCGATCAACTTGACATGTATGCATTAAATCTTACATAACTTTTGATTTATAGCTCAAATGACAGGAATCCAATGCCCACAGTAAGCTAGTTCAACTTTCTATGCTGTGAAAAACTTTGAAACAGAAATAGATATGACAAAGCGTTAGTGTAATCCAATCTATCCCAAACTGCGTGATGCCATGTTTTATGCCTCATTTATAAGCTTTTACTTAATGAGCACCAATGATCAGTTTAGAATGATCATTTTAATTCGCTGATCAACTTGACATGTCCGCACTAAATCGTCCGTAACTTTTGATTTAAAGGTCAGAAACACATGAATGAATTTCTCACATTAAGCTAGTTCAATTTTTTATACTGTGACAAAATTTGAGACAGAAGTACATACGACAAAGCGTCCAAGTAATCTAATCTATCCCAAACTGCGTAATGTCATGCGTTATGTTTCATTTATAAGCCTTGACCCAACGAGCACCAATGATCAGTTTAGAATGATCACTTTAACTGGCCGATCAACTTGACATGTCCGTACTAAACCGTCCAAAACTTTTGATTTAAAGCTCGGAATGACACGAATCCAATGCCCACTTTGTGCTAGCTCAATTTTCTGTATTGTGACAAATTTTGAGGGATAATAAATACGACAAAGCGACCAAGTAATCCAGTCTATCCCAAACTGTGTGATGCCATGCATTATTCTTCATTTATAAGCATTTACTCAATGAGCACCAATGATCAGTTTAGAATGATCATTTTAACTGGCCGATCAACTTTATATGTCTACACTACATCATCCATCACTTTTGATTTGTAGCTCAGAATGACATGAATCCAATGCCCACATTAATCTAGTTCAATTTTCTATATTGTGACAAAATTTGAGACAGAACTAGATACAACAACGCGTCCAAGTAATCCAATCTATCCCAAACTGCGTGATGCCATGCGTTATGTTTCATTTATAAGCCTTGAATCAATGAGCACCAATGATTATTTTAGAATGATCACTTTAACTGGCCGATCAACTTGAGATGTCCGCACTAAATCGTCCCAAACTTTTGATTTAAAGCTCAGAATGACACAAATCCAATGCCCACGTTAAACTAGCTCAATTTTCTGTATTGTGACAAATTTTGAGATATAATAGATACGACAAAGCATCCAAGTAATCCCATCCATCCCGAACTGCGTGATGCAATGCATTATTTTTCATTTATAAGCTTTTACTCAATGAGCACCAATGATCAGTTTTGAATGATCATTTCAACAGGCCGATCAAATTGTCATGTCGGCACTAAATCTTCTTACTAAATCGTTTGTAACGTTTGATTTACAGGTTAGAAACACACGAATCCAATGCCCAAGTAATCCAATCTATATTGTGAAGATTTTTGAGAAAGATCTATATACGACAAAGTGTCTAAGTAATCCAATCTATCCCACACTGTGTGATGCCATGCATAATGCTTCATTTATAAGCCTTTGCTCAATGACAACCAACGATCATTTAGAATTAACACTTTAACTGGCCGATCAACTTTACATTTCCACACTAAGTCGTCCGTAAATTTTGACTTAGAGCTCGCAATGACACGAATCAAATGCCCACGTTAAGCTACCTCAATTTTCAATATTGTGACAAACTTTGAGATAGAAGTAGATACGACAGAGCATCCAATTAATCCAATCCTTCTAGAACTGCGTGATGCAATGCATTATTTTTCATTTATAAGCTTTTACCCAATATGCTTTTATAAGCTTTTACCCAATGATCAGTTTAGAATGATCATTTTAACAAGCCGATCAACTTGTCATGTATACACTAAATCATCCATAACATTTTATTTATAGCTCAGAATGACATGAATCTAATGTCCATATTAAGCTAGTTCAATTTTCTATATTGTGACAAAATTTGAAAGGAAATTAGAAACAACAAAGTGTCCAAGTAATCCAATCTATCCCATAATGCGTGATGCCATGCTTTATGCCTCGTTTATAAGCCTTTACATAATGAGCACCAATGATCAGTTTAGAATGATAATTTTAACTCGCCGATCAACTTGACATGTCCGCACTAAATCGTCCCTAACTTTTGATTTAGAGCTCCGAAACACAAGAAGCCAATGTCAACGTTAAGGTAGCCTAGTTTTCTATATTATGACAAAATTTGAGAAATAAATAGATACGAGAAAGCGTCCAAGTAATCCAGTCCATCCCAAACTGCGTGATGTCATGCATTATTCTTCATTTATATGCGTTACTCAATGAGAACCAATGATCACTTTAGAATGATCATTTTAAGTCGTCCATAACTTTTGATTTGTATCTCAGAATGACACGAATTCAATGCCCATATTAAGCTAGTTCAATTTTCTTTATTGTCACAAAATTTGAGACAGAAATAGATACGACCTAGCGTCCATGTAAACCAATTTATCCCAAACTGCATGATGCCATGCATTCTTTTTCATTTATAAGCTTTTAATCAATGAGCACCAATTATTAGTTTAGAATAATCATATTAGCAGGCTGATTGACTTGACATGTCCACATTAAATGGTCCATAACTTTTGATTTATAGCTCAGAATGATACGAATCCAGTGCACACGTTAAGCAAACTCCATTTTCACTATTTTCATAAAGTTTGAGATAGAAATAGAGACGAAAAAGAGTCCAAGTAATCCAATCTAGCCAAACTACTTGATGCCATGCTTTATGCTTCATTTATAAGTCTATATTTTAACTTGCCACTCAACTTAACATGTCCGCACTAAATCATCCGTAACTTTTGATTCACAGCTCTGAATGATACGAATCCAATGCCCTTGTTAAGCTAGCTCAATTTCCTATATTTTGACAAAATTTGAGACAGAAATAGATACCACAAAGCGTCGAAGTAATCCAATCCATCCCAATTTGCGTGATGCCATGCATTATTTTTCATTTATAAGCTTTTACTCAATAATCACCAATGATCAGTTTATAATGATCATTTTAACTCGCCGAGCAACTTGTCATTTCTGATTAAATCGTTCATAACTTTTGATTTATAGCTCAGAATGACACGAATCCAATGCCCACATTAAGCTAGTTCAATCTTCTATATTGTGACAAAATTTGAAATAGAACTAGATACGAGAAAACATCCAAGTAATCTAATCTATCCCAAACTATGTGATACCATACTTTATGCCGCATTTATAAGCCTTTACTTAATGAGCACCAATGATCTGTTTACAATAATCATATTAACTGGCCGTTAACCTTGACATTTCCGCACTAAATCATCCGTAATTTTTGATTTAGAGATTAGAAGGACACGAATCCAATGCCCACGTTAAGCAAGCTCATGTTTCTTTATTGTGACAAAATTTGAGAAATAAATAGATCCGAAAAAGAGTCCAAGTAATCCAATATATTCAAAACTGTGTGATGCCATGTATTATGCTTCATTTATAATCCTTTACTTAATGAGCACCAATGATAAGTTTACTTAATGAGCACCAATGATAAGTTTACTTAATGAGCACCAATTAACTTTAACTGCCCGATCAACTTTACATGTCCGCACTAAATTATCCATAACTTTTGATTTAGAGCTCAAAATGACATGAATCCAATGCCCACGTTAAGCTAGCTAAATTTTCTATATTGTGACAAAATTTGACATAGAAATAGATATGACAAATCGTCCAAGTAATCCAATCCATCTCGAACTGTGTGATGCCAAGCGTTATTTTTCATTTATATGCTTTTACTTCATGAGCACCAATGATCAGTTTAGAATGATCATTTTAACTCGCCGATCAACTTGACATGTCCACAAAAAATCGTCCGTAACTTTGCTTTAGAGGTCCAAAACAAACAAATCCAATGCCCAGGTTTAGCTTGCTCAATTTTCTATAAAGTAACAAAAATTGAGGCAGAAATGGATATGACAAAGCATACAAGTAATCTAGTCCATCCCAAATTACGTGATGCCATGAATTATTCTTCATTTATAAGCTTTTACTCAATGAGCACCAACGATCAGTTTAGAATGATCATTTTAACTTGCTGATCAACTTCACCTGTCCGCACTATATCGTCCATAACATTTGATTGATAGGTCATAATGACACGAATCAACTGCCCACATTAAGCTAGTTTAATTTTCTATAGTGTGACAAAATTGGAGACTGAACTAGATAAGATTAAGAGTCCAAGTAATCCAATCTATCCGAAAATGTGTGATCCCATGCATTATGCTTCATTTATAAGCCTTTACTCAGTGAGCACCAATGATCAGTTTAGAATGATCACTTTAACTGCCCAATAAACTTGAAATATCCGCACTAAATAGTAATTACCTTTTGATTTAAAGCTCCGAATGACACAAATCCAATGCCCACGTTAAGCTAGCTCAATTCTCTATATTGTGACCAAATTTGAGAAATAAATAAGTAATCAAATCCATCCCAAACTGCGGGATGCCATGCATTATTTTTTATTTATAAGCTTTAACTCAATGAGCACCAATGATCAGTTTAGAATGATCATTTTAACTGGCCGTTCAACTTGCCATGTCTGCTCTAAATCTTCCATAAGTTTTGATTTATAGCTCAGAATGACAAGAATCCAATTCCCACATTAAGCTAGTGTTCAATTTTCTATATTGTGAATAAATTTGAAACATAACAAGATACAAAAAAGCGTCCAAGTAATCCAATATATCCCAAATTTCGTGATGCTATGTTTTATTCCTCATTTATAAGCCTTTACTTAATATGCATTGAAGATCAGTTTAGAATGATCCTTTTAACTCGCCGATCAACTTGATATGTCCGCACTAAATCATCCGTACTTTTGATTTAGAGCTCATAAACACATGAATACAATGCCCACGTTAAGGTACCTCAATTTTCTATATTGTGACAAAATTGGATAAATAAATAGATACGACAAAGCGTCCAAGTAATCCAGTCCATCCAAAACTGCGTGATGCCATGCATTATTCTTCATTTTTAAGTGTTTACTCAATGAACACAATTGATCAGTTTAGAATGATCATTTTAACTATCAGATCAACATGACATGTCTGCACTAAATCGTCCATCACTTTTGATTTGTAACTCAGAATGATACAAATCCAATGCCAACATTAAGCTAGTTCAATTTTTTATACTATGATGAAATTTGAGACAAAAAAAGGTAGGACAAAGCTTCCAAGTAATCCAATCCATCCCAAACTGCGTGATACCATGCATTATTTTTCATTTATAAGCTTTTAGTCAATGAGCACCAATGATCAATTTAGAATAATCATATTGACTGATCGATCAACTTGACATGTCCGCACTAAAATGTCTGTAACTTGTGATTTAGAGTTCAGAATGAGACGAATCCAATGCCCACGTTAAGCTAGCTCAATTTTCTATATTGTGTCAAAATTTGAGAAAGAAATATATACGACAAAGCGTCCAAGTAATCCAATCCATCCCAAACTACACACGTAATCCAATATATCCCAAACTGTGTGATGCTATGCTTTGTGCCTCATTTATAAGCCTTTACTTAATGTGCACCAATGATCAGTTTAGAATGAGCATATTAACTCGCTGATCCACTTGACATGTCCTCACTAAATCGTCCATAACTTTTGATTTAGACCTCAGAAAAACACGACACTATAGCTCACGTTAAGCTAGCTCAATTTTCTATAGTGTAACAAAATTTGAAAAAGAAATAGAAACGACAAAGCGTCCAAGTAATCATTCTATCCAAAACTGTGTGATGCCATGCATTATGCTACATTTAGAAGCATTTACTCCATGAGCACTAACGATCCATTTAGAATGATCAATTTAACTGCCCGATCAACTTGACATGTCCACACTAAATCGTCCGTAACTTTTGATTTAGAGCTCAGAAATACACGAATCCAATGCCCACTTTAAGCTAGCTCAATTTTCTTTATCGTGACAAAATTTTAGATAGAAATAGAAACAACAAAGCGTCTAAGTAATCCAGTCTATTCCAAACTGCGTGATGCCATATATTATTATTCATTTATAAGCTTTTACTGAATGAGCACCAATGATCAGTTTAGAATGATCATTATAACTCACCGATCAACTTGTCATGTATGCACTAAATCGTCCTTAACTTTGGTTTATAGCTTATAATGACACGCATCCAATGCCCACATTAAGCTACTTCAATTTGCTATATTGTGACAAAAATTGAAACAGAATTAGATACGACAAAGCGTCCAAGTAATCCAATCTATCTCAAACTGTGTGATACAATGATTTATGCTTCATTTATAAGCCTTTACTTAATGAGCACCAATGATCTGTTTAGAATGATCACTTTAACTGTCCACTCAACTTGACATGTCCGCACTGAATCGTCCGTAACTTTTGATTTAGAGCTCAGAATGACAAAAATCCAATGCCCACATTAAGTTTGTTCAATTTTCTATATTGTAACAAAATTTGAGTCATAACTAGATACGACAAAGCGTCCAAGTAATCCAATGTATCCCAAACTGCATGATGCCATGCATTATGTTTCATTTATAAGCCTTTACTCAGTGAGCACCAATGATCACTTTAGAATGATTACTTTATCTAGCCGATCAACTTGACATGTCCGCAATAAATCATCCGTGACTTTTGATTTAAACCTTAGAATGACGCAAATCTAATGCCCACGATATGCTAGCTCAATTTTCTATATTGTGGTAAAATTTGAGAAATAAATAGATACGAGAAAGCATCCAATTTTCTATATTGTAACAAAATTTGAGACAGAAATAAACACGACAAAACGTCAGAGTAATCCAATTTATCCAAAACAGTGTGATGCCATGCATTATGCTTCATTTATAACTGGCCGATCAACTTGACACATGTCCGCTCTAAATCATCTGTAACTTTTGATTTAGAGATCAGAATGACAGGAATCCAGTGCCTACGTTAATCTCGCTCAATGTTCTATATTTTGACAAAATTTGAGTCAGAAATAGAAATGACAAAGTGTCCAAGTAATCTAATCTATCCAAGCTCCTTGATGCCATGCATATGCTTCATTTATAAGCCTTTACTTAATGAGCACCAATTATCAGTTTAGAATGATCACTTTAACTGGCCAATCAATTTTGCATGTCTGTACTAAATCGTTCGTAACTTTTGATGTAGAGCTGAGAATGACACGAATAAAATGCCCACATTAAACTAGCTATATTTTCTATATTGTGACAAAATTTGAGACAGAACTAGATACGACAAAGCATCTAAGTAATCCAATCAATCCATAACTCTGTGATGCCATGCATTCTACTTAATTTATAAGCCTATACTCATTGAGCACTAATGATCAGTTTAGAATGATCACTTTAACTGCCGGATCAACTTGACATGTCCACACTAAATCGTCTGTAACTTTTGATTTATAGCTCTGAATGACACGAATCCAATGCCCACGTTAAGCAAGCTCAATTTCTATATTGTGACAAAATTTGAGTCAGAAATAGATACGACAAAGCATCCAAGTCATCCAGTCCATCCCAAACTGCGTGATGTCATGCATTATTTTTCATTTATAAACTTTTACTCAATGCGCACCCATGATAAGTTTAGAATGATCATTTTAACTGGCCGATCAACTTGTCATTTATGTACTAAATCATCTATAATTTTTGATTTCTACCTTAGAATGACACGAATTCAATGCCCACATTAAACTAGATCAATTTTCTATATTGTGACAAAATTTGAGACATAACTAGGTACGACAAAGCATCCAAGTAATCCAATCTATTCCAACCTGCGTGATGCCATGCCTTATGCTTCATTTATAAGCCTTTACTCAATGAGCACCAATGATCAACTTAGAATGATCACTTTAACTGGCCGATCAACTTAACATGACCGCACTAAATCATCCCTAACTTTTAATTTAGAGATTAGAATGACACGAATCCAATGCCCACGTTAAGCTAGCTCGATTTTCTATGTCTTGACAAAATTTAAGACAAATATAGAGACAACAAAGCGTCCAAGTAATCCAATATATCAAAACTCCTTGATGCCATGCATTATGCTTCATTTATAAGGCTTTATTTAATGTGCACCAATGATCAGTATAGAATGATCACATAAACTGGCCAATCAACTTGACATGTCCGCACTAAATCGTCCGTAACATTTGATTTAGAGCTCAGAATGACACGAATTCAACGCCCACATTAAGCTAGCTCAATTTTCTATATTTTAACAAAATTTGAGACAAAAATAGATACGACAAAGCGTTCAAGTAATCCAATATATTCAAAACTATGTGATGCCATGCATTATGTTTCATTTATAACCCTTTACTCATTAAGCACTAATGATCAGTTTAGAATGATCACTTTAACTAGCCGATCAACTTGACATGTCCGCACTAAATCGTGTGTAACTTTTGTTTTAGAGCTCCGAATGATACGTATCCAATGCCCACGTTAAGGTAGCTCAATTTTCTATATTTTTGATAAAATATGAGACAGAAATTGGGACAACAAAGCCTCCGAGTAATCCAATCTATCCAAACTGCTTGATGCCACGCATTATTCTTCATTTATAAGGTTTTACTCAATTAGCACCTATTATCAGTTTAGAATGATCATTTTAACTGGCCGATCAACTTTTCATGTCTGCACTAAAACGTGCATAACTTTTGATTTATATCTCAGAATGACACGAATCCAACGCCTACGTTAAGCTAGCTCAATTTTCTATATGGTTACAAAAATTGAGATAGAAATTGATACGGAAATGAGTGCAAGTAATCCAATCTATCCTAAACTGTGTGATGCAATGTATTATGATTCATTTATAACCTTTTACTCAATCAGCGCCAATAATCAGTTTAGAATGATCACTTTAACTAGCCGATCAAAATGACTTATCCAATCTAAATCGTCTGTAACTTTTGATTTAAAGCTCAGAATGACACGAATCCAATGCCCTCGTTAAGCTATCTAAATTTTCTATATTTTTACAAAATTTGAGATAGAAATAGAGACAAAAAAGCGTCCAAGTAACCCAATCTATCCCAAAATGCGTGATGTCATGCTTTATGCTTCATTTATTAGACTTTACTTAATGAGCACCAATGATCAGTTTACAATGATCATTTTAACTGGCCGATCAACTTGACATATCTGGGGATGATGAAATCCACACTCGATTTATATATTTGAGTTGAGTTTCTGAGAGGAAAAAGACTCAAAGTTTGCAGATAGGAAAAAAATGGTTTTTCTCTTTGATAAATGGAATTGTTCTTCTGATATCGGTACACTGTATTTTCTGCCCTTTTTGGCTATAATCAGTTCACTTTTATAATGACCTAAACAAAGTTTCCGATTATTCTGGCAACGATGCTTCTCACGTTCTCCGTCGATCTCGCGCCTGACTTTCTCATCCTATCCGCTGAGTTGGTCATCTCGTCCAAATGGGCCGAAGGCCCATGTCAAACTGGTGAGTACTCCAGATCGAGTTCGAGGGGTCGAACTCAACTCCAACAATATCTGCACAAAATCGTACATAACTTTTGATTTATAGCTCAGAATGACACGAATCCAACGCCCATGTTAAGCTACCTCAATTTTCTATAATATGACAAAAAATTGAGACAAAAATAGATACGACAAAGCATCCAAGTAATTTAATCAGAGACTGTGTGATGCCATGCATTATTTTTCATTTATTAGGTTCAATGAGCACCAATGTCAGTTTAGAATGATCATTTTAACTGGCCGATCAACTTGTCATGTTTGCACTAAATCGTCAATAAGTTTTGATTTATCACTCAGAATGATAGGAAACCAATGCCCACGTTAAGCTAGCTCAATATTATATATGGTAACAAAATTTGAGATCGAAATAGATACGAAAATACGTCCAAGTAATCCAATATATCCAAAACTGTTTGATGACATGCATTATGATTCAATTATAAGCTTTTACACAATAAGCACCAATGATCAGTTTAGAATGATCACTTTAAATGGCCGATCAATTTAACATATCAACACGAAATAATCTATAACTTTTGATTTAAAGCTCAAAATGATACGAATCCAATGCCCTCGTTAAGCTAGCTTAATTTTCTATATTTTGACAAAATTTGAAAAAGAAATAGAAACGAAAAAACATCCAACCAGTCCAATCTATCCCAAAATGCGTGATGTCATGCTTTATGCTTCATTTATAAGCCTTTACTTAATGAGCTCCAATGATTAGTTTAGAATGATCATTTTAATTAGCCAATCAACTTGACATGTCTACACTACATCGTCCATAACTTTTGATATATAGCTCAGAATGACAAGAATCCAATATCCACATAAAGCTAATTCGATTTTCTATGTTGTGACAAATTTAAGAAAGAACTAGATACAAGAAAGCATCCAAGTAATCAAATCTATCCAAAATTGTGTGACGCAATGTATTATGATTCATTTACAATCTTTTACTCAACGAGCACCAATAATCAGTTTAGAATGATCGTTTTAACTGGCTGATCAACTTAACATGTCTGCACTAAATCATACATAACTTTTGATTTATAGCTCAGAATGAAACGATTCCAATACCCATATTAAGCTAGTTCAATTTTCTGTATTGTGACAAAATTTGAGACAGAACTATATACAACAAAGCATCCAAGTAATCTAATCTATCCCGAAATCCGTGATGCCATGCCTTATGCTTCATTTATAAGCCTTTACTTAGTGAGCACTAATGATCAGTTTATAATGATCACTTTAACTGGCCGATCAACTTGACATGTCCACACTAAATCGTCCGTCACTTTTAATTTAGAGCTCAGAATGACACGAATCCAATGTACAAGTTAAGCTAGCTCAGTCTTCTATATTGTGACGAAAGTTGAGAGGGAAATAGATATGAAAAAGCGTACAAGTAATCCAATCAATCCCAAACTTTGTGATTCCATGCATTTTTCTTCATTTATAAGCTTTTACTCAATGAGCACCAATGATCAGTTTAGAATGATCATTTTAATTGGCCGATCAATTTGACATATCCGCACTAAATCGTCTGTAACTTTTGATTAAGAGCTTGAAATGACACGAATCTAATGCCTACGTTAAGCTACCTAAAGTTTCTATAATATGAAAGGTTTTGAGACAGAAATAAATACGAAAAAGCGTCCAAGCAGTCGAATCCATCCCAGACTGCGTTGATGCCATACATTATTTTTCATTTATAAGGTTTTACTCAATGAGTACCAATGATCAGTTTGGAATGATCATTTTAATTGGTCGATCAACTTGTCATGTCTGCGCTAAATCGTCAATAAATTTTTATTTATAGCTCTGAATGACACGAATCCAAAGCCCACGTTAAGCTAGCTCAATATTCTATATGGTAACAAAATTTGAGACGGAAATAGATACGAAAATTCTTCCAAGTAATCCAATCTGTCCAAAATTGTGTGATGCCATGCATTATGATTCATTATAAGCTTTTATTCAATGAGCACCAATGATCAATTTAGAATGATCACTTTAAATGACTGATAAATTTGTCATATCAACACTATATCGTCTATAACTTCTGATTTAAAGCTCTGAATGATACGAATCCAATGCCCTCGTTAAGCTAGCTCAATTTTCTATATTTTGACAAAATTTGAGATAGAAATGAAGACGAAAAAGCATCCAAGCAATCCAATCTATCAAAAAATGTGTGATGCCATGCTTTATGATTCAATTATAAGCCTTTACTTAATGGATACCAATGATCAGTTTAGAATGATCATTTTAACTCGCCAATCAACTTGACATGTATGCACTAAATCGTCCATAATTTTTTATTTATTGTTAAGAATGACACGAATCAATTACCCACGTTATGCTAGTGCAATTTTCTATAGTGCAACAAAATTTGAGACATAACTAGAAACAACAAAGTGTCCAAGTAATCCAATCTACCCCAAACTATGTGATGCCATGTACTATTATTCTTTTATAAGTTTTTACTCAATGAGCACCAATGATGACTTTAGAATGATCATTTTAATTTTCTGATGAGCTTGACACATCCGCACTACATCGTCCGTAACTTTTGATTTAGAGCTTAAAATGACACAAATCCAATGCCCACGTTAAGCTAGATTAGGTTTCTATAATTTGACAAAATTTTGGACAGAAATAGATACGACAAAGCGTCCAAGTTATCCAATACATCCCAAACTTCATGATTCCATGCATTATTTTTCATTCATAAGGTTTTACTCAATGAGCACCAAAGATCAGCTTAGAATTATCATTTTAAGTGGCCGATCAACTTGTCATGTTTGCACTAAATTGTCCGTAACAATTGATATATAGCTCAGAATGATACGAATCCAATGTCCACGTTAAGCTAGCTCAATTTTCTATATGGTAACAAATTTTGGGACAGAAATAGATACGAAAATTCGTCCAAGTAATCCAATCTATCCGAAACTGTGTGATGCCGTGCATTATGATTCATTTATAAGCTTTTACTCAATGAGCCCCAATGATCAGTTTAGAATGATCACTTTAATTGGCCGATCAACTTGTCATATACATACTAAATCGTATATAACTTATGATTTAGAGCTCAGAATGAAGTGAATCCAATGCCCTTGTTATGCTAGCTCAATTTTATATATTTTGACAAACTTGAGATAGAAATTGAGATGACAAAGCGTCCAAGCAAACCAATCTATCCCAAAATGCGTGATGCCATGCTTTATGCTTCATTTATAAGCCTTTAATTAATGAGCACCAATGATCACTTTAAGATGATCATTTTAACTAGCCAATCAACTTGACATGTATGCACTAAATCGTCCATCACTTTTGATTCATAGCTCAGAATGACACGAATCCAATTGCTACATTAAGATAGTTCAATTTTCTATAGTGTGACAAAATTTAAAATAGAAGTAGATACAACAAAGCATCCAAGTAATCCAATCTATCCCAAAGTGCGTGATTTCATGCCTTATGCTTCATTTATAACCATTTCTTAATGAGCACAAATGATCAGTTTAGAATGATCAATTTAACTGGCCGATCAACTTGACATGTCCACACTAAATCGTCGGTAACTTTTGATTTAGAGCTCACAATGATACGAATCAAATGTCCACGTTAAGGTAGCTCAATTTTTCTACATTGTGAGAAAATTTGACACTGAAATAGATACGACAAAGCGTACAACAAATCCAATCCATCCCAAACTCTGTGATGCCATGAATTATTCTTCATTTTTAGCATTTACTCAATGAGCACCACTGATCAGTTTAGAATGATCATTTTAATTGGCCGATCAACTTGTCATGTCTGCACTAAATCATTTGTAACTTATGATTTAGAGCTTAAATTGACATGAATGCAATGCCCACATTAAGCTAGCTCAACTTTCTATATTATGATAAAATTTGAGACAGAACTAGATACAACAAAGCATCCAAGTAATCCAATCTATCCCAAACTGCGTGATGCCATGCCTTATGCTTCATTTATAAGGTTTTACTCAATGAGCACCAATGATCAGTTTAGAATTATCATTTTAACTCGGCGATCAACATGTAATGTCTGCACCAAATCGTTCATAATTTTTGATTTGTAGCATAGAATGATATGAATCCAATGCCCACGTTAAGCTAGCTCAATTTTCTATACGCTAACAAAATTTGGGATAGAAATAGATACGAAAATGCGTCCAAGTAATCCAATCCATCCCAAACTGCGTGACGGCATGCATTATTTTTCATTTATAAGGTTTTACTCAATGAGCACCAATGATGAGTTTAGAATGATCATTTTAACTTGTCGATCAACTTGTCATGTGTACACTAAATCGTCCATAACTTTTGATTTATAGCTCAGAATGACACGAATCCAATGCCCACGTTAAGCTAGATCAATTTTCTATAGGGTAACAAAATATGAGACAGAAATAGATACGAAAATGCGTCCAATCTATCCAAAACTGTGTGATGCCATGCATTATGATGCCATATTTTATGCTTCATTTATAAGCGTTTACTTAATGAGCACCAATGATTAGTTTAGAATAATCCCTTTAACTGGCCGATCAACTTGAAATATCCACACTAAATTTTCTGTAACTTTTGATTAAGGGCTCAGAATTACAGGAGTCCAATGCCCTCGTTAATCTATCTCAATTTTCTTTATTATGACAAAATTTGAGACAGAAATAGAGACGACAAAACGTCCAAGTAATTCAATCTATCCAAAAATGTGTGATGCCATGCTTTATTATTCATTTATAAGCCTTTACTTAATGAGCACCAATGATCAGTTTAGAATAATCATATTAACAGGCCGATCAACTTGAAATGTCCAAACTAAATCGTCCGTAACTTTTGATTTTGAGCTCAGAATGACACAAATCCAATGCCCACATTAAGCTAGCGCCATTTTCTATATTGTAACAAAATTTGATGCAGAAATAGATTCGACAAAGCGTCCAAGTAATCCAATCAATCCAATGCCCACGTTGACATGTTTACAAAATTTGAGACCGAAATAGAGATGGCAAAGCGTCAATATAATCCAATCTATCTCACACTACGTGATGCCATGTTTTATGCTTCACTTATAAGCCTTTACTTAATAAGCACCAATGATCGGTTAAGAATGATCACTTTAACAGGCCGATCAACTTGATATGTCCGCAATAAATCGTATGTAACTTTTCATTTAGACCTCAGAATGACACGAATACAATTCCCATGTTAAGCTAGCTAAATTTTTTGGGATAGAAATAGATACGAAAATTCGTCCAAGTTATCCAATATATCTCGATTTGCGTGATACCATGCAATATGATTCAATTATAAGCCTTGACTTAGTGAGCACCAATGATCAGTTAAGAAAGATCATTTTAAATTGCCGATCAACTTGACATGTTCGCACTAAATTGTTAACTTCTGATTTAGAGCTCAGAGACACAACTCCAATGCCCACGTTAAGCTAGCTCAATTTCCTATATTTTGATAAAATTTTAGACTAAAATTGCTTTGACAAGTCCTCCAAGTAATCAAATCTATCCAAAACTATGTGTTGTCATGCATTAGCGTAATTTATAAGCCTTTACTCAATAAGCACCAATGATCAGTTTGGAATGATCAATTTAACAGACCGATCAATTTGACATGTTTACACTAAATTGTCCATAACTTTCGTTTTCTAGCTCATAATGACACGAATCCAATGCTCAGGTTAAGCTAGCTCAGTTTTTTATATTGTGACAAAATTTGAGATAGAAATAGATACGAAAAAGCATCCAATCTAGCCAAAACTGTGTGATGCAATGCATTATGTTTCATTTAAAAGCCTTTACTCAATGAGCACCAATGATCGTTTTATAATGATCATTTTAACCGGCTGATCAATTTAATATATCCGCACTAAATCGTCCATAACTTTTGATTTAGAGCTTAAGAATGACATGAATCCAATGCCCACGTTAAGCTAAATCAATTTTTTATATTGTGACAAATTTTGAGACAGAACAAGATACGACAAAGCGTCAAAGTAATCCAATCGATCCCAAACTGCGTGATGCCATGCCTTATGTTTCAATTATAAGCATTTACTTAATGAGCACCAACGAATAGTTTAGAATGATCACTTTAACTGGCCGTTCAACTTGAAATTTCTGCACTAAATCGTTCGTAACTTTTTGATTTAGAGGTTAGAATGACACGAATCCAATGCCCACGTTAAGCTAGATCAATATTTTATATTGTGACTAAACTTGCAAGAAAACTAGATACGACAAAGCGTCCATGTAATCTAAACTATCTCAGACTACATGATGTCATGCTTTATGCTTCATTTATAAGCGTTTACTTAGTGAGCACCAATGATCAATTTAGAATGATCACTTTAACAGGCCGATCAACTTGACATGACCGCTCTGAATCATCCCTTACTTGTGATTTAGATATCAGAATCACACGAATCCAATGCTCACGTTAAAGTAGCTCAATCTTCTATATTGTGAAGAAATTTGAGACAGAAATAGATACGACAAAGCGTCCAAGTAATGCAATCTATCCCGAACTGCCTGATACCATGCATTTTTCTACATTTATAAGGTTTACTCAATGAGCACCAATGATCAGTTTAAAATGATCATTTCAAGTTGCCGATCAACTTGACATATCCACACTAAATCGTCAGTAACTTTTGATTTAGAGCTGAGAATGAAATGAATCCAATGCCCGGGTTAATCTAGCTTAATTTTCTATATTGTGATAAACTTTAAGACTAAAATTGATTTGACAAGTCCTCCAAATAATGAAATCTATCCAAAACTAAGTGATGTTATGCATTATGCTTCATTTATAAGCCTTTACTCAATGAGCACCAATGATCAGTTTGGAATGATCAATTTAGCTGGCCGATGAACTTGACATGTTTGCACTAAATTGTCTATAACTTTTGATTGAGACCTCAAAATGACATTAATCCAGTGCGCAGGTTAATCTAGCTCAATTTTCTATATTGTTACAAAATTTGAGACATAGATAGATACGAAAAAGCGTCAAAGTAATCCAATCTACCCAATACAGCGTGATGGCATGCATTATTCTTCATTTATAAACCTTTACTCAATTAGCACCAATGATCAGTTTATAATGATCACTTTATTTGGCCGATCAACTGCAAATTTCCTCACTAAATTGTTCGTAACTTTTGATTTAGAGCTTAGAAGGACACAAACCCAATGCCCACATTAAGCTAGATCAATCTTTTATATTGTGACAAATTTGAGACATAACTAGATACGACAAAGCGTAAATGCCCAGACTAGATAAATCTGTAAATTTTGATTTAGACCTCTGAATGACACGAATACAATGCCCACGTTAAGCTAGCTCAATTTTTTATATTGTGACAAAATTTGAGATAGAACAAGATACGACAAAGGGTCCAAATAGTCCAACCTATCCCATCTTGTGTGTTGCCATGCTTTATGCTTCATTTATAAGCGTTTAGTTAATGAGCACCAATGATCAGTTTAGAATGATCACTTTAGGTGGCCGATCAACTTGACATGTCCACACTAAATCGTCCGTAACTTATGATTCCGAGCTCACAATGACACGAATCCAATGCTCACGTTAACCTAGCTAAATTTTCCCTATTGTGACAAAATTTGAGTAAAAAAAAAGATACGAAAAAGCGTCCAAGTAATCCAATCTAGCCAAAATTGCATGATGCCATGCATTATGCTTCATTTATAAGCCTTTACTCAATGAGCACCAATGATCAGTTTAGAATGATCACTTTACTAGGCCGATCAACTTGAAATTTCCGCACTACATCGTGCGTGACTTTTGATTTAGGGCTCAGAATGACACGAATCGAATACCTGCGTTAAGCTAGATCAATATTTTATATTGTGACAAAACTTGCGATAGAACTAGATACGACAAAGCGTCCAAGTAATCTAAATTATCCCAGACTGCGTGATGCCATTCTTTATGCTTCATTTATAAGCGTTTATTCAATGAGAACCAATGATCAATTTAGAATTATTACTTTAACTAGCCGATCAACTTGACATGTCCACTTTGAATCGTCTGTAACATATGATTTAGAGATCAGAATGTCACGAATCCAATGCTAACTTAAAGCTAGCTCAATCTTCTATATTTTGACATAATTTTAGACTGAAATAGATACGAAAAAGTGTCCAAGTAATACAATCTATCCCGACCTGCGTGATGGCATGCATTATTCTTCATTTATAAGGTTTATTCAATTAGCACTAGTGATCAGTTTAGAATGATCATTTCAAGTTGCCGATCAACTTGACATATCCACACTAAATCGTCCGTAACTTTTGATGTAGAGCTCAGAATGACACGAATCCAATGCCCACGTTTATCGAGCTCAATTTTCTATATTGTGATAAAATATACGACTAAAATTTTTTTGACATATCCTCCATGTAATCAAATCTATCCAAAACTACGTGATGTTATGCATTATGCTTCATTTATAAGCTTTTACTCAATGAGCACCAATGATCAGTTTGGAATGATCAATATAACTGGCCGATAAACTTGACATGTATGCGCTAAATTGTCTATAACTTTTGATTTAGACCTCAGAATAACACGAATTCAATGCCCAACTTAAGCTAGCTCAGTTTTCTCTATTGTGACAAAATTTGAGACAGAAATAGATACAACAAAGCATTCAAGTATTCCAATCAATGCCAATTTGCATGATGCCATGCATTGTTCTTCATTTATAAGCATTTACTCAATGATCACCAATGCTGAGTTAACAAAGATCTTTTTAACTAGCCGATCATCTTTACATGTCCGCACAAAATTGTCCGTAACTTCTGATTTAGAGCTCAGAATGACAGGAATCCAATGCTTACGTTAAACTAGCTCCATTTTCTATATTGTGACAAAATTTGAGTCATAAATAGATAAGACAAAGCGTTTAAGTAATCCAATCTATCCCGTTATACTTCATTTATAAGCCTTTTACTTAATGAACGCCAATGATCAGTTTGGAAGGATAAATTTAACTAGCCGATGAATTTGACATGTCTGCACTAAATCGTCATAAATTTCGTTTTATTGCTCATAATGATACGAATCCAATGCCCATGTTAAGCTAGCTCAATTTCCTATTTTGTGACAAAATTTGAGATAGAAATAGATATGAAAAACGTCCAAGTAATCCAATCTATCCAAAACTACGTGATGACATGCATTATGCTTCATTTAAAAGCCTTAACTCAATGAGCACCAATGATCAGTTTAGAATGATCACTTTAACTGGCTGATCAATTTAACATGTTCGCATTAAATCTTCCATATCTTTTGATTTAAAGTTTAGAATGACACGAATCCAATGCCCACGTTAAGCTAGAACAATTTTTTATAATATGACAAAATTTAAGACAAAAATATATACAACAAAGCGTCCAAGTAATCCATCCTATCCCATACTGTGTGATGCCATGCTTTATGCTTCATATATAACGTTTACTTTGAAGCACCAATGATCAATTTAGAATGATCACCTTAACTTGCCGATCAACTTGACATGTTTGCACTAAATTGTCCGTAACTTTTGATTTAGAGCTCAGAATGATATGAATCCAATGCCCACGTTAACCGAGCTCAATTTTCTATATTGTGATAAAATTTACGACTAAAATTTCTTTGATAAGTCCTCGAAGTAATCAAATCTCTCAAAAAATATGTGATGTCATGCATTATGATTCATTTATAAGCCCTTACTCAAAGAGCACCAATGATCAGTTTGGAATGATCAATTTAACTGGACGATGAACTTGACATGTCAGCACTAAATCATCCATAACTTTTGATTTAGACCTCAGAATGACACGAATCCAATGCCCACGTTAAGCTAGCTCAATTTTCTATATTGTTTTAAAATTTGTGACAGATATAGATACGAAAAAGCTTCCAAGTAATCCAATCTAGCCAAAACTGGGTGATGCCATGCATTATGCTTCATTTATAAACCTTTACTCAATGAGGAACAATGATCAGTTTACAATGATCATTTTAACTGGTCGATCAACTTGACATGTCCGCACTAAATCATCTGTAACTTTTGATTGAGAGCTTAGATTGAAACGAATCCATTGACCACGTTAAGCTAGACCAAATTTGTATATTGTGACAAAATTTGAGACCGAACTAGATACGACAAAGCATCCTAGTAATTCAATCTATCCCAAAATGTGTGATGACATGCTTTATGCTTCATTTATAAGCATTTACTTAATGAGCCCAATGACCAGTTTAGAATGATCACTTTAACTGGCTGATAACTTGACATGTCCCCTCTGAATCATCCGTAACTTATGATTTATAGCTCAGAATGACACAAATCCAATGCTCATGAGCTAGCTCAATTTTCTCTATTGTGACAAAATTTGAGACATAAATAGATACGACAAAGCGTCCAATTAATCCAGTCTATCCCAAACTGTGTGATGCCATGCATTATTCTTTATTTATAAGCTTTTACTCAATGAGCACCAACGATCAGTTGAAAATAATCATTTTAACTGGCCAATCAATTTGACATGTCTGCACTATATCGTTCATAACTTTTGATTTATAGCTCAGATTGACAGAAATCGAATGCCGAAGTTATGCTAGGTCAATTTTCTATGTTGTGACAAAATTTGAGACAGAACGAGATATGACAAAGCGTCTAAGTAATCCAATCTATTCTAAAATGCGTGATGCCATGCATAATGCTTCATTTATAAGCCTTTACTCAATGAGCACCAACTATTAGATTAGAATTATCACTTTAACTGGCCGATCAACTTGACATGTCTGCACTAAATCTTTCGTAACTTTTGATTTAGAGCTCCCAACGACACGAATGAAATGCCCACGTTAAGCTAGCTCAATTTGCAATATTGTGACAAACTTTGAGACAGAAGTAGATACGACAAAGCATTCAAGTAATCCAATCCTTCCAGAACTGCATGATGTCGTGCATTATTTTTCATTTATAAGCTTTTACCAAATGAGCACCAATGACCAATGATCAGTTTAGAATGATCATTTTAGCTTGCCAATAACCTTGTCATGTCTGCACTAAATCGTCCATAAATTTTGATTTATAGCTCAGAATGACATGAATCTAATGTCCATATTATGCTAGTTCAATTTTCTATATTGCGAGAAACTTTGAAACAGAACTAGATACGACAAAACGTCCAAATAATCCAATCTATCCCATAATGCGTGATGCCATGCTTTATGCCTCATTTATAAGCCTTTACTTAATGAGCACCAATGATC
>JAENJI010000013.1:9708921-9758449 GCA_018901935.1 Pugionium cornutum | reverse complement strand
GATCAGTTTAGAATGATCATTTTAACTGGCCGATCAACTTGACATGTCCGCACTACATCGTCCCAAACTTTTGATTTAAAGCTCAGAATGACACGAATCCAAAGCCCACGTTAAACTAGCTCAATTTTCTGTATTGTGACAAATTTTGAGATATAATAGATATGACAAAGCATCCAAGTAATCCCATCCATCCTGAACTGCGTGATGCCATGCATTATTTTTCATATATAAGCTTTTACTCAATGAGCACCAATGATCAGTTTTGAATGATCATTTCAACAGGCCGATCAAATTGTCATGTCCGCACTAAATCTTCTTACTAAATCGTTTGTAACTTTTGATTTACAGGTTAGAAACACACGAATCCAATGCCCAAGTAATCCAATCTATACTGTGAAAAAATTTGAGAAAGATCTATATATGACACAGTGTCTAAGTAATCCAATCTATCCCAAACTGTGTGATGCCATGCATAATGCTTCATTTATAAGCCTTTGCTCAATGACAACCAACGATCATTTAGAATTATCACTTTAACTGGCCGATCAACTTTACATTTCCGCACTAAGTCGTCCGTAAATTTCGATTTAGAGCTCGCAATGACACGAATCAAATGCCCACGTTAAGCTAGCTCAATTTTCAATATTGTGACAAACTTTGAGATAGAAGTAGATACGACAGAGCATCCAATTAATCCAATCCTTCTAGAACTGCGTGATGCCATGCATTATTTTTCATTTATAAGCTTTTACCCAATATGCTTTTATAAGCTTTTACCCAATGATCAGTTTAGAATGATCATTTTAACAGGCCGATCAACTTGACATGTCCGCACTAAATCGTCCCTAACTATTGATTTAGAGCTCCGAAACACAAGAAGCCAATGCCAACGCTAAGGTAGCCTAGTTTTCTATATTATGACAAAATTTGAGAAATAAATAGATACGAGAAAGCATCCAAGTAATCCAGTCCATCCCAAACTGCGTGATGTCATGCATTATTCTTCATTTATATGCGTTACTCAATGAGCACCAATGATCACTTTAGAATGATCATTTTAAGTCGCCGATCAACTTGACATGTCTGCACTACATCGTCCATAACTTTTGATTTGTATCTCAGAATGACACGAATTCAATGCCCATATTAAGCTAGTTCAATTTTCTATATTGTGACAAAATTTGAGACAGAAATAGATACGACCTAGCATCGATGTAATCCAATTTATCCCAAACTGCGTGATGCCATGCATTCTTTTTCATTTATAAGCTTTTACTCAACGAGCACCAATGATTAGTTTAGAATAATCATATTAGCAGGCTGATTAACTTGACATGTCCACATTAAATGGTCCATAACTTTTTATTTATAGCTCAGAATGATACGAATCCAGTGCACACGTTAAGCAAACTCAATTTTCAATATTTTCATAAAGTTTGAGATAGAAATAGAGACGAAAAAGAGTCCAAGTAATCCAATCTTGCCAAACTACTTGATGCCATGCTTTATGCTTCATTTATAAGTCTATATTTTAACTTGCCACTCAACTTAACATGTCCGCACTAAATCATCCGTAACTTTTGATTCACAGCTATGAATGATACGAATCCAATGCCCACATTAAGCTAGCTCAATTTCCTATATTTTGACAAAATTTGAGACAGAAATAGATACCACAAAGCGTCCAAGTAATCCAATCCATCCCAATTTGCGTGATGCCATGCATTATTTTTCAGTTATAAGCTTTTACTCAATAATCACCAATGATCAGTTTATAATGATCATTTTAACTCGCCGAGCAATTTGTCATTTCTGATTAAATCCTCCATAACTTTTGATTTAAAGCTCAGAATGACACGAATCCAATGCCCACATTAAGCTAGTTCAATCTTCTACATTGTGACAAAATTTGAAATAGAACTAGATAGGACAAAGCATCCAAGTAATCAAATCTATCCCAAACTATGTGATACCATGCTTTATGCCTCATTTATAAGCCTTTACTTAATGAGCACCAATGATCTGTTTACAATAATCATATTAACTGGCCGTTAACCTTGACATTTCCGCACTAAATCGTCCATAATTTTTGATTTAGAGCTTAGAAGGACACGAATCCAATGCCCACGTTAAGCAAGCTCAATTTTCTTTATTGTGACAAAATTTGAGACATAAATAGATATGAAAAAGCGTCCAAGTAATCCAATATATTCAAAACTGTGTGATGCCATGTATTATGCTTCATTTATAATCCTTTACTTAATGAGCACCAATGATAAGTTTACTTAATGAGCACCAATTAACTTTAACTGCCCGATCAACTTTACATGTCCGCACTAAATTATCCATAACTTTTGATTTAGAGCTCAAAATGACATGAATCCAATGCCCACTTTAAGCTAGTTAAATTTTCTATATTGTGACAAAATTTGACATAGAAATAGATATGACAAATCGTCCAAGTAATCCAATCCATCTCGAACTGTGTGATGCCAAGCATTATTTTTCATTTATAAGCTTTTACTTCATGAGCACCAATGATCAGTTTAGAATGATCATTTTAACTAGCCGATCAACTTGACATGTTCACAAAAAATCGTCCGTAATTTTGCTTTAGAGGTCCAAAACAAACGAATCCAATGCCCAGGTTTAGCTTGCTCAATTTTCTATAAAGTAACAAAAATTGAGACAGAAATGGATATGACAAAGCGTCCAAGTAATCTAGTCCATCCCAAATTACGTGATGCCATGAATTGTTCTTTATTTATAAGCTTTTACTCAATGAGTACCAACGATCAGTTTAGAATGATCATTTTAACTCGCTGATCAACTTCACATGTCCGCACTATATCGTCCATAACATTTGATTGATAGGTCATAATGACATGAATCAATTGCCCACATTAAGCTAGTTTAATTTTCTATAGTGTGACAAAATTTGAGACTGAACTAGATAAGATTAAGAGTCCAAGTAATCCAATCTATCCGAAAATGTGTGATCCCATGCATTATGCTTCATTTATAAGCCTTTACTTAGTGAGCACCAATGATCAGTTTAGAATGATCACTTTAACTGCCAAATAAACTTGAAATGTCCGCACTAAATAGTAATTAACTTTTGATTTAAACCTCAGAATGACACGAATCCAATGCCCACGTTAAGCTAGCTCAATTCTCTATATTGTGACAAAATTTGAGAAACAAATAAGTAATCAAATCCATCCCAAACTGCGGGATGCCATGCATTATTTTTTATTTATAAGCTTTAACTCAATGAGCACCAATGATCAGTTTAGAATGATCATTTTAACTGGCCGTTCAACTTGCCATGTCTGCTCTAAATCTTCCATAACTTTTGATTTATAGCTCAGAATGACAAGAATCCAATTCCCACATTAAGCTAGTGTTCAATTTTCTATATTGTGAATAAATTTGAAACATAACAAGATACAAAAAAGCGTCCAAGTAATTCAATATATCCCAAATTTCGTGATGCTATGTTTTATTCCTCATTTATAAGCCTTTACTTAATATGCACTGAAGATCAGTTTAGAATGATCCTTTTAACTTGCCGATCAACTTGATATGTCCGCACTAAATCGTCCGTACTTTTGATTTAGAGCTCATAAACACATGAATACAATGCCCACATCAAGGTACCTCAATTTTCTATATTGTGACAAAATTTGATAAATAAATAGATACGACAAAGCGTCCAAGTAATCCAGTCCATCCCAAACTGCGCGATGCCATGCATTATTCTTCATTTTTAAGTGTTTACTCAATGAACACAATTGATCAGTTTAGAATGATCATTTTAACTATCCGATCAACATGACATGTCTGCACTAAATCGTCCATCACTTTCGATTTGTAACTCAGAATGATACAAATCCAATGCCAACATTAAGCTAGTTCAATTTTTTATACTATGATGAAATCTGAGACAAAAATAGGTAGGACAAAGCGTCCAAGTAATCCAATCCATCCCAAACTGCGTGATACCATGCATTATTTTTCATTTATAAGCTTTTAGTCAATGAGCACCAATGATCAATTTAGAATAATCATATTCACTGATCGATCAACTTGACATGTCTGCACTAAAACATCTGTAACTTGTGATTTAGAGTTCAGAATGAGACGAATCCAATGCCCACGTTAAGCTAGCACAATTTTCTATATTGTGTCAAAATTTGAGAAAGAAATATATACGACAAAGCATCCAAGTAATCCAATCCATCCCAAACTATACACGTAATCCAATATATCCCAAACTGTGTGATGCTATGCTTTGTGCCTCATTTATAAGCCTTTACTTAATGTGCACCAATGATCAGTTTAGAATGATCATATTAACTCGATGATCAACTTGACATGTCCTCACTAAATCGTCCATAACTTTTGATTTAGACCTCAGAAACACACGACACTATAGCCCACGTTAAGCTAGCTCAATTTTCTATAGTGTAACAAAATTTGAGAAAGAAATAGAAACGACAAAGCGTCCAAGTAATCCAATATATCCAAAACTGTGTGATGCCATGCATTCTGCCACATTTAGAAGCATTTACTCCATGAGCACTAACGATCCATTTAGAATGATCAATTTAACTGCCCGATCAACTTGACATGTCCGCACTAAATCGTCCGTAACTTTTGATTTAGAGCTCAGAATTACACGAATCCAATGCCCACTTTAAGCTAGCTCCATTTCTTTATCGTGACAAAATTTTAGACAGAAATAGAAACGACAAAGCGTCTAAGTAATCCAGTGTATTCCAAACTGCGTGATGCCATATATTATTATTCATTTATAAGCTTTTACTGAATGACACCAATGATCAGTTTAGAATGATCATTATAACTCACCGATCAACTTGTCATGTATGCACTAAATCATCCTTAACTTTTCATTTATAGCTTATAATGACATGAATCCAATGCCCACATTAAGCTACTTCAATTTGCTATATCGTGACAAAAATTGAAACAGAATTAGATACGACAAAGCGTCCAAGTAATAAAATTTGAGTCATAACTAGATACGACAAAGCATCCAAGTAATCCAATGTATCCCAAACTGCATGATGCCATGCATTATGCTTCATTTATAAGCCTTTATTCAGTGAGCACCAATGATCACTTTAGAATGATCACTTTATCTAGCCGATCAACTTGACATGTCCGCACTAAATCGTCCGGGACTTTTGATTTGAACCTTAGAATGACACGAATCTAATGCCCACGATATGCTAGCTCAATTTTCTATATTGTGATAAAATATGAGAAATAAATAGATACGAGAAAGCGTCCAAGTAATCCAGTCCATCCCAAACTTGTGATGCCATGCATTATTCTTCAATGATCACCAATGATCTGTTTAGAATGATCATTTTAACTGGACGATTAACTTGAGGTATCAGCACTACATCGTCCATAACTTTTGATTTGTAGCTTAGAATGACACGAATCCAATGCCCACGTTAAGCTAGTTCAGTTTTCTATACTGTGAAAAAAACTAAGACATATAGATACGACAAAGCGTGGAAGTAGTCCAATTCATCCCAAACTGCGTGATGCCATGCATTTTTTTTCATTTATAAGCTTTTATTCAATGAACACCAATGATCAGTTTAGAATAATCATATTAACTTGCCGATCAACATGACATGTCCGCACTAAATCGTCCATAACTTTTCATTTATAGCTGAGAATGACACGTTAAGCAGGCTCAATTTTCTATATTTTGACAAAGTTTGAGATAGAAATAGAGATGACAAAGCATCCAAGTAATCCAATCTATCCAAACTACTTGATGCCATGCTTTATGCTTCATTTATACGCCTTTACTTATTGAGCACCAATGATCTGTTTAGAATGATCACTTTAACTTGCCACTCAACTTGACATGTCCGCACTCAATCATCCATAACTTTTGATTTATAGCTCAGAATGATACGAATCCACTGCCCACATTAAACTAGCTAAATTTCTATACTGTGACAAAATTTGAGACAGAAATAGATAGGACAAAGCGTCCAAGTAGTCCAATCCATCCAAAACTGCGTGATGCCAAGCATTATTTTTCATTTATAAGCTTTTACTTAAAGAGCTCCAGTGATCAGTTTAAATTGATCACTTTAACTGACCCTTCAACTTGACATGTCTGTACTAATTCGTCCGTAACTTTTGATTTAGAGTTCAAAATGACACGAATCCAATACCCACATTAAGCTAGATCAATTTTCAATATTTTTGACAAAATTTGAGACCAAAATAGAGACGAAAAAGCCTCCAAGTAATCCAATATATCCATACAACTTGATGCCATGCATAATGCTTCATTTATAAGCCTTAACTTAATCAGCACCAATGATCAGTTTAGAATGATCACTTTAACTAGCCACTCAACTTGATATTTCCACACTAAATCGTCTGTAAGTTTTCATTTAGAGGTCAAAATGACACGAATCCAATGCCCACGTTAAGCTATCTCAATTTTCGATATTTTGAATTAATTTGAGACTAAAATAGTGACGAACAGGCGTACAAGTAATCCAATCAATCTAAACTGCTTGATGCCATGCATTACGCGTCATTTATAAGCCTTTATTTAATGAGCACCAATGATCAGTTTTGAATGATCACTTTAACTAACCGACCAACTTGACATGTATGCACTAAATCTTCCGTAACTATTGATTTAGAACTTAGAATGACACGAATCCAATGCCCAAGTTAAGCAAGCTCAAATTCTATATTGTGAAAAAATTTGAGACCGAAATAGATACGACAAAACATCCAAATAATCCAATCCATCCCAAACCGCGTGATGCCATGCATTATTTTGCATTTATAAGCTTTTACTAAATGAGCACAAATGATCAGTCTAGAATGATCATTTTATCTGGCCGATCAACTTGTCATATCTGCACTAAATCGTCCATAACTTTTGATTTATAGCTTAGAATGACTCGAAACCAATGCCCACATTAAGCTAGTCAATTTTCTATATCGTGACAAAATTTGAGAGAAAACTAGATATGACAAAGCGTCCAAGTAATGCAATCTATCCCAAACTGCATGATGTCATGCCTTATGCTTTATTTATAAGCCTTTACTCAATGAGCACCAATGATCATTTTATAATGATCACATCAATTGGCCGATCAACTCTACATGTCCGTACAGAATCGTCCGTAACTTTTGATTTAGTGCTCAAAATGACACAAATCCAATGCCCACGTTAAGCTAGCTCAATTTTTTATATTGCAACAAAATTTGAAATGGAAATATATATATGACAAAGCGTCCAAGTAATCGAATCTATCCAAAAGCTGTGTGATGCCATGCGTTATGCTTCATTTATAAGGCTTTACTCAATTCGCACCAATGATCAGTTTAGAATAATCACTTTAACTGCCCGATCAACTTGACATGTCCGCATTAAATTGTCCGTAACTTTCAATTTAGAGCTCCAAATGACACGAATCCAATGCCCATGTTAAGCTTACTCAATTTTCTATTTTTTGACAAAGTTTGAGACAAAAATAGATATGACAAAGCGTCCAATTAATCCCAAACTGTGTGATGCCATATATTATTTTTCATTTATAAGCTTTTACTGAATGAGCACCAATGATCAATTTAGAATGATCACTTTAAATGGCCGATCAACTTCACATGTCCGCACAGTATCGTCCGTAATTTTTGATTTAAAGCTTAAAATGACATGAGTCCAATGCCCACGTTAAGCTAGCTCAATTTTCTATATTGTGACAAAATGTAAGAAAAAAATAGAGATGACAAAGCGTCCAGTAATCCAATCTATCCCTACTGCTTGATGCCATGCAATATGATTCATTTATAAGCCTTAGGTTAATCAGCACCAATGATCAGTTTAGAATGATCACCTTAACTGGCCACTCAACATTATATGTCCGCACTAAATCGTCCGTAACTTTCGATTTAGAGCTCAGAATGACACGAATCTAATGCCTACGTTAAAATAGCTCAATTTTCTATATTGTAACAAAATTTGAGACAGAAATAAACACGACAAAACGTCAGAGTAATCCAATTTATCCAAAACAGTGTGATGCCATGCATTATGCTTCATTTATAACTGGTCGATCAACTTGACACATGTTCGCTCTAAATCGTCTGTAACTTTTGATTTAGAGATCAGAATGACATGAATCCAATGCCTACGTTAATCTCGCTCAATTTTTTATATTTTGACAATATAGATGACAAAGCGTCCAAGTAATCTAATCTATCCAAGCTCCTTGATGCCATGCATATGCTTCATTTATAAGCCTTTACTTAATGAGCACCAATTATCAGTTTAGAATGATCACTTTAACTGGCCAATAAATTTTGCATGTCCGTACTAAATCGTTCGTAACTTTTGATTTAGAGCTCAGAATGACACGAATCCAATGCCCACGTTAAACTAGCTATATTTTCTATATTGTGACAAAATTTGAGACAGAACTAGATATGACAAAGCATCTAAGTAATCCAATCAATCCATAACTCTGTGATGCCATGCAATCTACTTAATTTATAAGCCTATACTCATTGAGCACTAATGATCAGTTTAGAATTATCACTTTAACTGCCGGATCAACTTGAAATGTCCACACTAAATCGTCTGTAACTTTTGATTTATAGCTCCGAATGACACTAATCGAATGCCCACGTTAAGCAAGCTCAATTTATATATTGTGACAAAATTTGAGACAGAAACAGATACGACAAAGCATCCAAGTCATCTAATCCATCCCAAACTGCGTGATGTCATGCATTATTTTTCATTTATAAACTTTTACTCAATGCGCACCCATGATAAGTTTAGAATGATCATTTTAACTGGCCGATCAACTTGTCATTTCTGTACTAAATCGTCTATATTTGATTTATACCTTAGAATGACACGAATTCAATGCCCACATTAAACTAGATCAATTTTCTATATTGTGACAAAATTTGAGACATAACTAGATATGACAAAGCATCCAAGTAATTCAATCTATATTCCAACCTGCGTGATGCCATGCCTTATGCTTCATTTATAAGCCTTTACTCAATGAGCAGCAATGATCAACTTAGAATGATCACTTTAACTGGCCGATCAACTTAACATGTCCGCACTAAATCATTCGTAACTTTTAATCTAGTGATTTGAATGACACGAATCCAATGCCCACGTTAAGCTAGCTCAATTTTCTGTATCTTGACAAAATTTAAGACAAATATAGAGACAACAAAGCGTCCAAGTAACCCAATATATCAAAACTCCTTGATGCCATGCATTATGCTTCATTTATAAGGCTTTACTTAATGTGCACCAATGATCAGTTTAGAATGATCACATAAACTGGCCAATCAACTTGACATGTACGCACTAAATCGTCTGTAACATTTGATTTAGAGCTCAGAATGACACGAAACCAATGCCCACGTTAAGCTAGCTCAATTTTCTATATTGTAACAAAATTTGAGACAAAAAAAGATATGACAAAGCGTTCAAATAATCCAATATATTCAAAACTATGTGATGCCATGCATTATGTTTCATTTATAAGCCTTTACTCATTAAGCACTAATGATCAGTTTAGAATGATCACTTTAACTAGCCGATCAACTTGACATGTCCGCACTAAATCGTGTGTAACTTTTGTTTTAGAGCTCAGAATGATACGTATCCAATGCCCAAGTTAAGGTAGCTCAATTTTCTATATTTTTGATATAATATGAGACAGAAATTGAGACAACAAAGCCATCGAGTAATCCAATCTAACCAAACTGCTTGATGCCATGCATTATTTTTCATTTATAAGGTTTTACTCAATTAGCACCTATTATCAGTTTAGAATGATCATTTTAACTGGCCGATCAACTTTTCATGTCTGCACTAAAACGTCCATAACTTTTGATTTATATCTCAGAATGACACGAATCCAACGCCTACGTTAAGCTAGCTCAATTTTCTATATGGTTACAAAATTTGAGATAGAAATTGGTACGAAAATGAGTGCAAGTAATCCAATCTATCCTAAACTGTGTGATGCAATGTATTATCATTCATTTATAACCTTTTACTCAATGAGTGCCAATAATCAGTTTAGAATGATCACTTTAACTAGCCGATCAAAATGACTTATCCAATCTAAATCGTCTGCAACTTTTGTTTTAGAGCTCAGAATGACAAGAATCCAATGCCCTCGTTAAGCTATCTATATTTTCTATATTTTTACAAAATTTGAGATAGAAATAGAGACGAAAAAGCGTCCAAGTAATCCAATCTATCCCAAAATGCGTGATGTCATGCTTTATGCTTCATTTATTAGACTTTACTTAATGAGCACTAATGATCAGTTTACAATGATCATTTTAACTGGCCGATCAACTTGACATATCTGTGGATGATGAAATCCACACTCGATTTATATATTTGAGTTGAGTTTCTGAGAGGAAAAAGACACGAAGTTTGCATATAGGAAAAAATGGTTTTTCTCTTTGATAAATCGAATTTTTCTTATGATATCGGTACACCGTATTTTCTGCCCTTTTTGGCTACAATCAGTTCACTTTTATAACGACCTAAACAAAGTTTCCGATTATTCTGGCAACAATGCTTCTCACGTTCTCCGTCGATCTCGCACCGGACTTTCTCAACTTATCCGCTGAGTTGGTCATCTCGTCCAAATGGGCCGAAGGCCCATGTCCAACTGGTGAGTACTTCAGATCAAGTTCAAGGGGTCGAACTCAACTCCAAAAATTGCCCCCCAGCCCATTTAGTTCAAAAATTGTCGAACTGACCGGGCGATTATCTGAGCGGCCGAGATTTTCTGAATTTTAAATCTCTATCATTGAGATATGCGGAGAACCGAATCTGGATCAACGGCTGAGATTAAGGGAAGATCGAAGGGCCCTCACTTTTACCGAGGCGCTTTAAATAAAGCATTTGAAGTGACCTTCTCCCTCCCACACATGTCTTCTTCTCCTTTCAGGTTTTTGCATTCTCTCTCACCTTTTCGATTTTCGCCTTCTCTTCTATTTTCCCCAAAATCCCTATTTTTTTTTGGATCTACGCATCTGAGTTTCTGGCCATCCTTTGATAAGATTTCCCAGGTATTTTCCAAATCGCTGGTAGTTCCGGGTCGAGAAGCTTTCGGGTCTCACCAGCCGACTGCTCTTGTGCCCGAAGATATTGTCGAGCTAGGGCATTCTCAAAGATCTCCCGAGATAGTAAAGTCAGGCTATCACTGTGCCTCAGTGACTTACTTCACTCGGTGTGGATTATTTTTTCCTATCCCACGATTCCTGCTCGATGTTCTTTATTGTATCGGACTGGCTTTTCCCCAAATGACTCCGAATTTCGTAAGTCAAGTGATTGGAATCTTGGTACGAGTTCGTGAGGAGGGGCTGAGCCTCACAGTTCGGGAGTTTTTCAGACTATGTGGTCTCAAAAAAATGTTAAGTTCGCAGGATCCTTCTATCTGTCACCTCGACCTCGATGCAAGATTATTGCCGATCTGCCTAATCGAGATGACAGACGGAGGGAAAAGTTTTTCTTTTTCAAAGCGAACTCAGCTTCATTGGGGGACTTTGATAGACTTCCAACGAACTGGGCTGCTGAAGCTGGTAGATTGAATTTTTAGTATATGTTTTTTATCTAAAACCAGAAGCTTTTATGATCAGCTAACAACCATTTCTTGTCCTCGATTGATCTTTTGATGGGTTCTTTTGACTTCGCAAATATTCCCAGGCGACAGAAAGCGAGTCCAGAATTTCGCGAACTCATTCGCAGATTGCAGAGTGGTCCTACTAACTGGGCCAGTTTTACTCCCGAGAGAATCAGGCGAGCATGCGACCAGAGTGTGCATTTAGCTCCAGCTCGATTCACGTATCCGCATACTCGAACTAGTAAGGAAGTTGAATGCTTACTTTTTCCTTGGTATTATCTTGGGTAATAGTTTTCTGAAATAGGAAGTTTCAGCTCTTTTGTTCCAGATACTAGCTCGGCGACTAATTCTCCAAGAGAAATGCCTAAGAGACCAAGTTTCAGGAGTGTAACTCGGACCTCGGCTGGGAGCTCGAGCATGGTGCGTGCTGGTGACATGACAGCAGCTCTTACCAACATACTGAAGGGTGCATCCATTGGTACTGAACCGGATATACCCGCTGCAGTGATCGACACTGTGACGGCTGCTACCCCAAGGGCCGCTTCCCCTCAGGTAGTCGACGTGAGCTCACATGATAACATCCGGGAGCTCGAACGGGGCCCGTGTTCTGAAAAGGACGCGCATTGAGAATGAAGGCACATCGCAGGGCAAGGTTGGGATGGTAGTTCCTCGCAGAACTCCACCGTCGAGCTCAGGGTCTGGTGTGGCAGGTTGGTATCATTTGCGCTTTGAGCACAATCGTGATGAATCTATCATCAATGATGCTCGGGGTGTCTCGACCCTACTCAGGCATATGAAGAGTCCGGGCTGTTCAGTTGCGGCTCTGAGGAATATGGTCGAGAAAGACCTATACATTGACACCTCAGCATCGATCGCGCAAGTTTTTCTGTCTTTGAATTCGAATTTTCAGAGAAAAATTTTTGATCAAAAATTTTCTTTTTAACTTTTTAAGTTTGCAGATGGTTGCCGCGATGAATAAAATGGTGGCTTTGTATGAGCTGCGATTGAAGGATGCACCACGAGCTGACGAGCTCGAGCGCGTGCAGAAGGTTGTTCAGGACCTGACATCTGAGGTTCAGAGTCTTCAGAAGAAGACTGCTGAACATGCAGAGATGATTGGTAAGCAGGGTCGTATATTCGTGACCTCGATGACTCGGAGAGGTCGTTGAAGGAATAGCTTCGTATCTCGAAGAATGAGCTCGAAAGTTATAAGGCAAGTCGAAAGACGGATCGAGCTGAGATTTTGGAGCTGAAGGGCCTCTTAGCCAGGATGACTGCCGATCGGTCTACTGATATTAGGAGGGCTGTGAGAGCTGCGAAAAGGGAGCTCGCGAGCAAATACCAGGCGGCTCTCAATGCGACAAAGGACAAATTTGTGAAGAAGGGAGTTGAGGTAGATGCCCTCGTGAAGGTTCAAGAAGTTGGAGCCAATTTGGAGCTTCTTGATTTGATAATAAAAAAGGAGATTGTTGATTTTGATGCCGAGGTGGCGAGCTTAAAGGATCAGGAGGTTCAGTTTGAAGCCAAACTTTCTGCTGTTCAGGTCTCGGATTTCTCCGTAGGGAAGCTCGCACTCCCTGAAGTCTCGGAAGACTCGGTGGCGCTGAGTTTGGTTCCAACATTGGGGTGATTGGTGATGCTCTTCGTGTTGATGCCACTGAGGCTGAGATAGCAGATTAGTTTATCTGTTGATTTTCTTTCTTGCTCCCCCCTTTTTTTTGTTTGCTAGTTGTTGCTTTTAAACTTTGTTGACTTTGGTGTCAGAGAGGGCTTTATCCGAATAAGTACTCCTTTTATTTGAACTGAAAGAATCTAAATTTAATCAGTTGGTTTCTTACGATTTGCGTTACAAACCGAACTGAGAGCTGAAAATTCTCAGTCGAACTGAAAAACTTAGAAAAAACTGTTGAATAATCGTTAAGGGACTCGGCTTTGAGATTCTACTCAGAGTCGAGACAGTGCGAGATGGACTCGGCTTTGAGATTCTACTCAGAATCGAAGTGATGCGAGGTAAACTCGGCTTTGAGATTCTACTCAGAATCGAGGTGATGCAAGGTGAACTCGGCTTTAAGATTCTACTCAGAATCGAAGTAATGCGAGATGGACTCGGCTTTGAGATTCTACTCAGAATCGAGATGGTGCAAGGAGGACTCGGCTTTGAGATTTTATTTGGAATCGAAATGGTGCGAGATGAACTCGGCTTTGGACATAAATAAATTTTCAATGGGTTTGTAATATAAGAGGGTTCTTGATGACTGTATGGTTAATAGGATAAAAAGTTGGTGGCTGCACTCGTGGGTAGAGCTGCCTACGTACACTATCAAGGGATCAATCCTTTACGTAGTTCAATTATTTAAAGTGCTCAGTGATAATACTTTTTCAAATTCATATCATTCCATGATCAAAGTTCTGGCACTCTGTTGAGTTTTTCGAGCTTGTATACGCCGTTTTGGATGATTTGGGTCACCCGATAGGGATCTTCCCTATTGGTTCCCAGTTTACCGGGGTTGAGCTCTTTCATGTTATTTTGAACTCTTCTAAGTACAAGATCACCCTCGTTGAATCTGTGCTGTTTTACTTTAGAATTATAGAAGCGTGCGGTGGCCTGTTGATAATTCTTGACTCTAACGAATGCTTGGTCTCCGCGTTCATCGATTGTATCGTGATGATCTGCAAGCATTTCATTATTTAGCTCTTCGTTCGTTGGACATATGGTCCTTCGAAGGCTTGGAATCGATACTTATGTTGGTACCATTTCTTCTATTCCATAAGCTAGTGAGAAGGGAGTTTCTCCTGTAGCTTTCCGGGGAGTGGTTCGACAAGCCCAAAGTACTCCTGGGAGCTCGTCGTACCATTTCCCCTTTTTGGAGTCTAAGCACTTTTTCAGGTTAGACAGGATGGATTTGTTTGCCACTTCGGCTTGTCCATTCCCCTGGGGGTAACGAGGGGTCGATTTTGTCAATCGGATTTTCCATGTTACCCAGAACTTTTCAAAACCCTTTGAAATAAATTGTGATCCGTTATCTGTGACGATTTCGTACGGCAACCCATGGCGACATATTATATGTTTCCATACAAAGTTTTTGACTTCGATTGGGTTATCTATTGATATCCTTCTGCTTCAATCCATTTGGTGAAATAGTCGGTTAGGACTAATAGGAATTTTATCCTTTTTGGTCCTCCTGATTCATGGAGTGGACCGACTATGTCCATTGACCACCTCATAAATTGGTATGGAGCTGAGATAGATGACAACTCTTCTGCCGGTTGGTGGATTATTGGGGCATGCCTTTGGCATTTGTCACATTTGCTTGAATAAGTCATGCAATCGGTGACGATTGTTGGCCAAAAGTACCCTTGTCTTTTAATTCAGATGGCTAATGGCCTTCACCCCCCCCCCCCCAAGTGTTTTCCACAAGAACCTTCATGGATTTCTGCCATGAGTTTCAAGGTTTTGTTGCCATGGACGCATTTGAGGTATGGTCCAGATATGCTGCGTTTATATAGTTCACCATTAACGATACAGTACCTGGCGCTTAGGGCCTTGAGTTTACGGGCTTCCCACTTATGGGGCGGTACGATGCCGTTCTCTATGTACTATTTTATAGGGCTTCTCCAGTCATTTTCTTGGCTCACGGCTTCTTTGGTTGAAGGAAAAAATGTTGGTGGCGTTGTCTGGAGTTGCTTCTATTTCGGCTACATCAACCATTTTTGGTATGAGCTCTATGCTCGGTTTTTTCTATTCCTTCGACGGGAATGATTCTTTTGACCAATGGGTCCGATGTAGAAGCGAGCGCTGCTAATGCATCGGCTGAAGTATTTTTCCCTCGGGGGATTCTGGTCAGTTCGATTTTATCAAATTGGCTAGAGAGTTGGAGGACAATCTTAAGGTAAGCTTCCATGCGCTCGTCTCTAGTTTTTTATTCGCCATGGAATCGGCTAGTAACCAATTGCGAATCGCTGAACGCTGTTAATCGCTGTACTCCGATTCCTATCGCGAGCCTTAAACCGCCTATCAGCGCTTTGTACTCGGCTTCGTTATTAGATGCTGGGAAACCGAGTCTGAATGATTGTTCTATTGTTTTGTTGGTTAGGGATGTCAGTTGAATCCCTACTCTCGAACCTTGTCTCGAGGATGCTCCATCGACGTGGAGCGTCCAAATGCCGAATTCATTTTCACTTTCATTTTTTGTGGATTAGCGATTAATTCAACGACAAAATCGGCTAAAACTTGTGCTTTAGCGCATGTTTTTGGACGGTATTCTATGTCGTACTCGCTTAACTCTATTGCCCATTTGGCCAAGCGTCCAGATTGGCTGGGACTATGGAGAATGGTTCGTAGAGGTTGCGATGACATTACTACAATCGAGTGAGATTGGAAGTATGGTCTTAGCTTTCTAGCAGACGTTACTATTGCTAGAGCCAGTTTTTCCATTGCGGGATAATGGGTTTCTGCATCCACTAGCGATTTACTCACGTAGTATATCGGCTTTTGTATGCCTCGCTCTTCTCTAATTAGTACTCCGCTTATCGAAGATTGCGATACCGCGATGTACAGGTATAGAGGTTCATCTTCTACTGGTTTTGCGAGTATAGGAGGCTCGGTCAGGTATGCTTTAAGCTGTTGAAAAGCGCCATCGCACGATTCGTTCCATTCAAATGCTCGGTTTCCTTTTAATAATTGGTAAAAGGTGAGGCATTTGTCGGTTGACAGGAATGTGAATCTATTTAGAGCGGGAGGGGGAGAATCCTCGTTTTTATCCAGGGATCTTTCTCTCTTTTCAGAGGATTTATCTTTTGCGTATTTTCTCTGCCTTGGATTACTCCTTGGTTTCGCGTCTTCGAGGTCTAGGTCAATATTTTCGAGTTCACCGGCTTGAAGTTTTGCTGCTAGCAAGCGACCGACTCGGCGGCATTCTTAAGTTGAATGGCCATGTCGTTTATGGTGTATACAGTATTTTTTGGATCGAAGTCGCTATTTCTTGGCGATTCGGATCTGCTTACTGCATATGTATGTTGGCCTTGACCTGCTTTAAAACCTTCTTTCTTATAAGTTTTATCACCATTATATGATTTGGTTTGGGGTTAGCTTGATGAGGCTTTGTCATCATCGTGGAGCTTCCTCAAAGCCTCCATTTCTTCTTCGGGACTGCCCATCGTGATGCACGATGTAAGGCATCATCGAGGGTTGCAGGTTGGTGCACGGTCAGCTCCTGGGGGGAATGTGGATTTATACCACAGTCCATTTCTGAGTGCTGCCAATGCGAAATCATCGTTTACACTTGATATCCTTTCTTTGATATCTTTGAATCTAGTGATGAAAGTTCTTAGGGATTCATCCGGCTTTTGAGATATCGTCCAGAGGTCCGCTTCAGATACGTGCGCTTTGATGAATATTGAATATTGCTTCAAGAATACGGACACTAACTGGTTAAAGTTATCGATAGATCCTTCTTCTAAACCGGAAAACCACTCTAGAGCGGCACCATTTAGGTTTTCGGCGAAGAATCGACAATAACCTGCATGTTTTTCTTCTTCAGTAAGGTGGGCTCTTGCTATAGCTAACCGGAAAGCTCTGATGTGAGCTTTCGGGTCTGAATTTCCTTCGTATACCAGGAATCGGATTTTGCCTGTGTCTTGGATACGTGCATTAGCTATTTGATAGGTGAACGGAGTCCGACGAGTTTCTTCGATCACGCGATTGATGTCTGGGATTGAGTGCGTAGCCCTATGCACTCGCGAGCTTACGAGCCTGAGCTCTTCTTAAGTTTCATCAACATATCTCCTCAGAGCTTCGAGACTACGGTCAAATCGTGGATAGAGATCGCGATTTGACAAGCTCGGTAGTAGGGGAGAATGTTGATTTGGGCTTGGAGCTGGTTCGCCAGGAGCTCGCGAGCTCGAAGCGAAGGCCAAAGCACCGAACCATTGCTGCCCAACGGGCTCGCATCCTGGAGGAAACGGTGGTGGAGACAGCAGTCTGGGTAATCCAGTTCGATCTGTGGAATCTCTAGTGGTAAAAATCATGGGAACAGCCGTACTGACTGCTCCTGAGATTTGACGGATTGGGGCAACATGTGCGATCTGTGATACCGTGGGCTGACAGTTATGATTCTGGGCATAAATGCTCGTGAAGTCCAACCGTGTTCTGGTAGGAGGTCCAAGCTTGTTTCTTCCTGGATAAAGGGGAATTGTCGCCGAGCTCAAAGATCCACGAGCTGGATTAGAGGTTCGCTCGAGGAGTCAAGCGAGCTCTTGTTCTTGCCTGTCGAGCCGCGACATCAGGGTGCGTGCGGCTGCGTCTTGCGTAGAATTCAAATTGATCAGTGTACTGACCATACTCTTGAGTTCGGCGAGCTCATCGGGTCTAGCTGACCGATTTTCTTCGGCTGTAGGTCAAACTGAATCCGAGGTCGACCCACGTGCTGCTGCTGGACGAATCCAGGTAGTTGGAGGTCGACTGACGACATCGACGGAAGCTGTTGATGCCGAAGTCGCGTTTGGGTGACGTAGTGGAACATGAGGCGTGGTGACTACCGTAGAGGTAGTTTGGATCGGGGTGTTGATGTAAGATTGAATATCAATCTCACAAGCGGTACGGCCGTGACTCGTAAGACCGAGAATCTCTCTTGGATTAAGCGGGCAAGGGAACTAAAAGGAGGGGGTTTTGATCGAATCACACGATCAAAGGTGAACCAAGGGAGTTTGAATCTCTCAAACTAACCTGGCCGTGGCTTCAATAGAAAGGAAGTGAATCACACACTTTATTTCTAAAGAACAAGAACAAGACTCAAAGACAAGGCTTTGAAGAAAATACTTTGTATTCAAATTTAATTTCAATGGTGGTCTATCTTTACAATGAGGTCGCTGAGCTTATATAGTGCTCCTAGCAATGGTCCTAAACGTAAAAAGGAGAAAACGAAATCATACATTTAAAATATATGGTTGCTGGCCATTAATGTCTAGTTTGGCCAACAAGGAAAGTGTATATGCTTGTATCTTGAGAGCTTTGGGGCGAATGTAATGCGTCTAGGTACATCCTAGATGCTTTGGAAAGTCTTCAATACGTGCCCAAGTTACAAGGAATAGAGATATTGCAATCTGAACACATTAAGTGCACTTTGGTCCATATATGGCAAGTCTTGGAGGAAAGGGATTCGCCTGATCCTCTTGTGGCTGGTGCATGGTAGGTTTATTTTGGGCTTCCTTAGGGCCTTAATAATATCTCCTGGACGCCATGTTTTGGTTTGCAAGTGATTAAACCAGTTGGCCATCTGACTTGCCATAAACGGCTCCAATCGGTTCATTTGAAGGCACGGATGGACCCGCCTGGTCCAAGGCGTGTTTGAGCTTCTAGAAGTGCTTAAGGGAGCTCCTAGAAGTACCAAAAAGTCTCCTGGTTGCCAAAGAAATGTTTGGAGACGTTCATATAAGGAAAGTTCCAGATATGGCAAGTTTCGAAAACTCCAATTTGATGTATGGTGCATGACTTGATCTGGGCTTGTTTGGGGTGAGCTCCATGTCGCCGCGTGTCCTCTGTGAGTCAGGATTATAGGCCAGGTTTGGTATTTGCTGTCCGCTTCTTGATTAAGCTTGGATTCATGAAGATACACCCATGTATCCTTCTGCGTGTATTTGGCCGCATTTGTGTTCCTTGGGCCGGCCAGGCCGGGAAGTTGGCCAGGGGTTGTACCGATGACCTCATCAGGTGTGGAGCCCGGATCGAGGCGTGGTGGGCTGATTCGTCGAACTCATGATTACAGGAGTCAAAGTCGCCATGATCGGGGACGAGGTATCACCGGACTGTGATGCCATGAGTAGAGCTGATTGAGGATTTTGAGGAATTTTTGATCGAAATTCCCACAGACGGCCCCAAAATGTGGATGATGAAATTCACACTCGATTTATATATTTGAGTTGAGTTTCTGAGAGGAAAAAGACTCAAAGTTTGCAGATAGGAAAAAATGGTTTTTCTCTTTGATAAATGGCATTGTTCTTATGATATCGGTACACTGTATTTTCTGCCCTTTTTGGCTATAATCAGTTCACTTTTATAATGACCTAAACAAAGTTTCCGATTATTCTGGCAACGATGCTTCTCACGTTCTCCGTCGATCTCGCGCCTGACTTTCTCATCTTATCCGCTGAGTTGGTCATCTCGTACAAATGGGCCGAAGGCCCATGTCAAACTGGTGAGTACTCCAGATCGAGTTCGAGGGGTCGAACTCAACTCCAACAATATCTGCACAAAATCGTACATAACTTTTGATTTATAGCTCAGAATGACACGAATCCAACGCCCATGTTAAGCTACCTCAATTTTCTATAATATGGAAAAAAATTGAGACAAAAATAGATACGACAAAGCGTCCAAGTACTTTAATCCATCACAGACTGTGTGATGCCATGCATTATTTTTCATTTATAAGGTTCAATGAGCACCAATGATCAGTTTAGAATGATCATTTTAACTGGCCGATCAACTTGTCATGTTTGCACTAAATCGTCAATAAGTTTTGATTTATCACTCAGAATGATAGGAAACCAATGCCCACGTTAAGCTAGCTCAATATTATATATGGTAACAAAATTTGAGATCGAAATAGATACGAAAATGCGTCCAAGTAATCCAATCTATCCAAAACTGTTTGATGACATGCATTATGATTCAATTATAAGCTTTTACTCAATAAGCACCAATGATCAATTTAGAATGATCACTTTAAATGGCCGATCAATTTAACATATCAACACTAAATAATCTATAACTTTTGATTTAAAGCTCAAAATGATACGAATCCAATGCCTTCGTTAAGCTAGCGCAATTTTCTATATTTTGACAAAATTTGAAAAAGAAATAGAAACGAGAAAACATCCAACCAGTCCAATCTATCCCAAAATGCGTGATGTCATGCTTTATGCTTCATTTATAAGCCTTTACTTAATGAGCACCAATGATTAGTTTAGAATGATCATTTTAATTAGCCAATCAACTTGACATGTCTACACTACATCATCCATAACTTTTGATATATAGCTCTGAATGACAAGAATTCAATATCCACATAAAGCTAGTTCGATTTTCTATGTTGTGACAAAATTTAAGAAAGAACTAGATACAAGAAAGCATCCAAGTAATCCAATCTATCCAAAATTGTGTGACGCAATGTATTATGATTCATTTACAATCTTTTACTCAATGAGCACCAATGATCAGTTTAGAATGATCGTTTTAACTGGCTGATCAACTTAACATGTCTGCACTAAATCATACATAACTTTTGATTTATAGCTCAGAATGAAACGATTCCAATACCCATATTAAGGTAGTTCAATTTTCTATGTTGTGACAAAATTTGAGACAGAACTATATACAACAAAGCATCCAAGTAATCTAATCTATCCCAAACTCCGTGATGCCATGCCTTATGCTTCATTTATAAGCCTTTAGTTAGTGAGCACTAATGATCAGTTTATAATGATCACTTTAACTGACGATCAACTTGACATGTCCACACTAAATCGTCGTAACTTTTGATTTAGAGCTCACAATGACACGAATCAAATGTCCACGTTAAGGTAGCTCAATTTTCTACATTGTGAGAAAATTTGACACTGAAATAGATACGACAAAGCATACAACAAATCCAATCCATCCCAAACTCTGTGATGCCATGCAATATTCTTCATTTATTAGCATTTACTCAATGAGCACCACGGATCAGTTTAGAATGATCATTTTAATTGGCCGATCAACTTGTCATGTCTGCACTAAATCATTTGTAACTTTTGATTTAGAGCTTAAATTGACATGAATGCAATGCCCACGTTAAGCTAGCTCAACTTTCTATATTATGATAAAATTTGAGACAGAACTAGATACAACAAAGCATCCAAGTAATCCAATCTATCCCAAACTGTGTGATGCCATGCCTTATGCTTCATTTATAAGGTTTTACTCAATGAGCACAAATGATCAGTTTAGAATCATCATTTTAACTCGCTGATCAACATGTAATGTCTGCACCAAAACGTTCATAACTTTTGATTTACAGCTTAGAATGATATGAATCCAATGCCCACGTTAAGCTAGCTCAATTTTCTATATGCTAACAAAATTTGGGATAGAAATAGATACGAAAATGCGTCCAAGTAATCCAATCCATCCCAAACTGCTTGACGGCATGCATTATTTTTCATTTATAAGGTTTTACTCAATGAGCACCAATGATGAGTTTAGAATGATCATTTTAACTTGTCGATCAACTTGTCATGTCTACACTAAATTGTCCATACCTTTTGATTTATAGCTCAAAATGACACGAATCCAATGCCCACATTAAGCTAGATCAATTTTCTATATGGTAACAAAATCTGAGACAGAAATAGATACGAAAATGCGTACAATCTATCCAAAACTGTGTGATGCCATGCATTATGATGCCATATTTTATGCTTCATTTATAAGCGTTTACTTAATGAGCACCAATGATCAGTTTAGAATAATGACTTTAACTGGCAGATCAACTTGAAATATCCACACTAAATTTTCTGTAACTTTTGATTAAGAGCTCAGAATTACAGGAATCCAATGCCCTCGTTAATCTATCTCAATTTTCTATATTTTGACAAAATTTGAGACAGAAATAGAGACGACAAAACGTCCAAGTAATTCAATCTTCCAAAAATGTGTGATGCCATGCTTTATTATTCATTTATAAGCCTTTACTTAATGAGCACCAATGATCAGTTTTGGAATAATCATATTAACAGGCCGATCAACTTGAAATGTCCGAACTAAATCGTCCGTAACTTTTGATTTTGAGCTCAGAATGACGCAAATCCAATGCCCAAGTTAAGCTAGCGCCATTTTTTATATTGTAACAAAATTTGATGTAGAAATAGATTCGACAAAGCGTCCAAGTAATCCAATCAATCCAATGCCCACGTTGACATGTTTGCAAAATTTGAGACCGAAATAGAGACGCCAAAGCGCCAATGTAATCCAATCTATCTCACACTACGTGATGCCATGTTTTATGCTTCACTTATAAGCATTGACTTAATAAGCACCAATGATCGGTTAAGAATGATCACTTTAACAGGCCGATCAACTTGATATGTCCGCAATAAATCGTATGTAACTTTTGATTTAGACCGCAGAATGACACGAATACAATGCCCATGTTAAGTTAGCTCAATTTTCTATTTTGTTACAAAATTTGAGATAGAAATAGATACAAAAACGTCCAAGTAATCCAATCTAGCGAAAACTACATGATGACATGCATTATGCTTCATTTAAAAGCCTTTATTCAATGAGCACCAATGATCAGTTTAAAATGATCACTTTAACTGGCTGATCAATTTAACATGTCCGCATTAAATCTTCCATATCTTTTGATTTAAAGCTTAGAATGACACGAATCCAATGCACACATTAAGCTAGATCAATTTTTTATATTGTGACAAAATTTAAGACAAAAAAAGATACGACAAAGCGTCCAAGTAATCCATCCTATCCCAGACTGTGTAATCAAGTATAAGAGTTTACATTAGAGCACAAATGATCAATTTAGAATGATCACCTTAACTGGCTGATCAACTTGACATGTTTGCACTAAATTGTCTGTAACTTATGATTTAGAGCTCACAATGATATGAATCCAATGCCCACGTTAACCTAGCTCAATTTTCTATATTGTGATAAAATTTACGACTAAAATTTCTTTGACAAATCCTCGAAGCAATCCAATCTCTCAAAAATTACGTGATGTCATGCATTATGATTCATTTATAAGCCCTTACTAAATGAGCGCCAATGATCAGTTTGGAATGATCAATTTAACTGGACGATGAACTTGACATGTCTGCCCTAAATCGTCCATAACTTTTGATTTAGACCTCAGAATAACACGAATCCAATGCCCACGTTAAGCTAGCTCAATTTTCTATATGGTTTCAAAATTTGTGATAGATATAGATACGAAAAAGCATTCCAAGTAATCCAATCTAGCCAAAACTGCGTGATGCCATGCATTATGCTTCATTTATAAACCTTTACTCAATGAGGACAAATGATCAGTTTATAATGATCACTTTATTTGCAGATCAACTTGACATGTACGTACGAAATTGTCTGTAACGTTTGATTTAGAGCTTTGATTGAAACGAATCCAATGCCCACGTTAAGCTAGACCAAATTTGTATATTGTGACAAAATTTGATACAGAACTAGATACGACAAAAGCGTCACATTAATCCAATCTATCCCACAATACGTGGTGCCATGCTTTTTGCTTCATTTATAAGGATTTACTAAATGAGCACCAATGATCAGTTTAGAATAATCACTTTAACTGGCTGATAACTTGACATGTCCCCTCTGAATCATCCGTAACTTATGATTTAGAGCTCAGAATGACACGAATCCAATGCTCATGAGCTAGCTCAATTTTCTCTATTGTGACAAAATTCGAGACAGAAATAGATACGAAAAAGCGTCCAAGTAATCCAATCTGTCCCGATTTGCGTGATGCCATGCATTATGCTTCATTAAAAAGCATTTACTCAATGAGCACCAACGATAAGTTAAGAAAGATCATTTTAACTGGCTTATCAACTTGACATGTCCACACGAAATCGTACGTAACTTCTGATTTAGAGCTCAGAATGACACGAATCCAATGCCCACGTTAAGCTAACTCAAGTTTTTATATTATGACAAAATTTGAGACAAAACTAAAAACGATAAAGTGTCCAAGTAATCCAGTCATCCTTTATTCTTCCTTTATAAGCGTTTACTTAATGAGCACCAATGACCAGTTCAAAACGTTCACTTTAACTGGCCAATCAACTTGACATGTCCGTACTAAATTGTTTGTAACTTAATGACACGAATCCAATGCCCACGTTACTCTAGCTCAATTGGCTATATCGTGACAAAAATGGAGACAAAAATAGATACGACAAAGCGTCCAAGTAATCCAATCTATCCCAAACTGCATGATGTCACACCTTATGCTTCATTTATATGCATTTACTCAATGAGCATCAATGATCAGAAGAATGATAATTTTAACTAGCCGATCAACTTGACATGTCTACAGTAAATCGTCCGTAACTTTTGAGTTAGACCTTAGAATGACACGAATTCAATGCCCACAATAAGCTAGCTCAATTTTCTATATCGTGACAAAATCTGAGACAGAATAGATATGACAAAGCGTCCAAGTAATTCAAACTATTCAAACTCTGTGATGCCATGCATTATGTTTCATTTATAAGCCTTTACTCAATGTGCACCATTTATCAGTTTCTAATGATCACTTTAACTGGCTGATTAACTTGACATATCCGCACTAAATCGTCTATAACTTTTGATTTAGAGCTCAAAATGATACGAATCCTATGCCCATGTTAAGCTAGCTTAATTTTCTATATTGTGATTAAATTTAGGACTAAAATTGCTTTGACAAGTCCTCCAAATTATCAAATCTATCCAAAAATACGTGATGTCATCAGTTACGCTTCATTTATAAGTCTTTACTTAATGAGCAGCAATGATCAGTTAGGAATGATCAATTTAATTGGCCGATCAATTTGACATGTATGCACTAAATCGTCCATAACTTTCGTTTTATAGCTCATAATGACCCGAATTCAATGCCTACATTAAGCTAGCTCAATTTTCTATGTTTGTGACAAAATTTGAGACAGAAATAGATACAAAAAAACGTTCAAGTAATACAATCTAGCCAAAAATGCAGGATGTCATGCATTATGTTTCAGTTATTAGCCTTTACTCAATCAGCACCAATGATCAGTTTAGAATTATCACTTTAACTGGCCGATCAACTTGAAATCTCCCTCCTAAATCGTTCGTAACTTTTGATTTAGAGCTTAGAATGACACAAATCCAATGCCCACGTTAAGCTAGATGAATTTTATTTATTGTGACAAAATTTGAGATAGAACTAGAACAACAAAGCGGCCAAGTAATCAATATATCCCATACTGCGTGAGCCATGCTTTATGCTTCCTTTATAAGCTTTTACTTAATGAGCACCGCTGATCAGTTTAGAGAATGATCACTTTAACTGGCCGATCAACTTGACATGTCCGCTTTGAATTGTCCGTAACTTATGATTTAGTGCTCAGAACGACACGAGTCCAATGCCCACGTTACGGTAGCTCAATTTTCTATATCGTGACAAAATTTGAGACTGAAATAGATACGACAAAGAGTTCAAGTAATCCATTCTATCCCGAATCAAGTGATGACATGCATTATGCTTCATTTATAATACTTTTCTCAATGAGCACCAATGATCAGTTAAGAAAGATCATTTTAACAGGCCGATGAACTTGACATGTTTGCACTAAATCATCCGTAACTTTTGATTTAGAGCTTAGAATGACACGAGTCCAATGCCCACGTTAAACTAGCACAAATTTTTATATTGTCAAAAAATTTGATTTAGAACTAGATACGACAAAGCGTCCAAGTAATCCTATCTATCCTAGACTGCCTGATGCCATGCTTTATGATTCATTTATAAGCATTAACTAAATGAGCGCCAATGATCAGTTTAGAATGATCACTTTAACTGGCTGATAAACTTGACATGTCCGCTTTGAATCGTCCGTAACTTACGATCTAGAGCTCAGAATTACACGAATCTAATGCTCACATTAAGCTAGCTCACTTTTCTAAATTGTGACAAAATTTGAGACAGAAATACATACAATAAAGCGTCCAAGCAATCAAATCTATCCCAAACAGTGTGATGCCATGCATTATTCTTCAATTATAAGCTTTTACTCAATGAGCACCAATGATCAGTTTAGAATGATCATTTTAACTTGACGATCAACTTGACATGTCCACACTAAATCGTCTGTAAATTTTGATTTAGAGTTCAGAGTGACACGAATCCACTGCCCACGTTGAGCTAGCTCAATTTTCTATATTGTGATAACATTTAAGACTAAAATTGCATTGACAAGTCCTCCAAGTAATCAAATCTATCCAAAACTACGAATGTCATGCATTATGCATCATTTATAAGCCTTTACACAATGAGCATCAATGATCAATTTGGAATGATCAATTTAATTGGCAGATCAACTTGACATGTCTGCACTAAATAATCCATAAATTTTGTTTTATAGCTCCTAATGACAAGAATCCAATGCCCATGTTAAACTAGCTCAATTTTCTATATTGTGACAAAATTTGGGATAGAAAAAGCGTCCAAGTAATCCTATCTACACAAAATTGTGTGATGCGATGCATTATGCTTCATTTACCAAGCCTTTACTCCATGAGCACCACTGATCAGTTTAGAATGATCACTTTAACTGGCCGATCAACTTGACATGTCCGCACTGTTTTGTCTGTAACTTTTAATTTAGAGCTCAGAATGACACCAATCCAATTCCCACGTTAAGATAGATCAATTTTTTAAATTGTGAAATTTGAGGCAAAACTAGATACAACAAAGTGTCCAAGTAACTCAATCTATCCCAGACTGTATGATGCCATGATTTATGTTTCATTTTTAAGCGTTTACTTAATGAGCACCTGTGATCAGTTTAGAATGATCACTTTAACAGGCCGATCAACTTGACATGTCCGCTATGAATTGTACAACTTATTATTTAGAGATCAGAATGACACGAATCCAATGCTCACATTAAGCTAGCTCAATTTTCTATATTGTTTAAAATTTTTAGACATAAATAGATACGACAAAGTGTCCAAGTAATCTAATCTATCCCAAACTGTGTGATGCCATGCATTATGCTTCATTTATAAGTCTTTTCTCAATGAGCACCAATGATCAGTTAAGTAAGATCAATTTAACTGGCCGATCAACTTGACATGTCCGCCATAAATCGTCCATAACTTTTGATTTAGAACTCAGAATGACCCAATCCAATGCCCACGTTACGCTAGCTCAATTCTTTATATTGTAACTAAATTTGTGTTGGAAATAGATACGACAAAGCATCCAAGTAGTCCTATCTATCCCAAATTTTGTGATGCCATCCATTATTCTTCATTTATAAGCTTTTACTCAATGAGCAGCAATAATCAGTTTAGAATGATCATTTTAACTTGCCGATCAACTTAACATGCCTGCATTAAATCGCCGAAAACTTTTGATTTATAGGTCATAATGAAACGAATCCAATGCCCACGTTAAGCAAGCTCAAAATTTTCAATATTGGGGAAAAGTTTGGTATAGAAATTGATAAGAAAAAGCGTCCAAGTTATCCAATCTAGACAAAACTACGTGATGCCATGCATTATGCTTCATTTATAAGCCTTTACTCAATGAACACCACTGATCAGTTTAGAATGATCACTTTAACTGGCCGATCAACTTGACATGTCCGCACTATATCGTCGGTAACTTTTGATTTAGAGGTTAGAATGACACCAATCCAATTCCAACGTTAAGCTAGATCAATTGTTTATATTGTGACAAAATTTGAGACAGAACTAGAGTCAACAAAGCGTCCAAGTAATCCAATCTATCCCAGACTGCATAATGCCATGCTTTATGCGTCATTTATAAGTGTTTACTTAATGAGCACCAATGATCAGTTTAGAATGATAACTTTAACTGGCCGATCAATTTGACATGTCCGCTCTTAATAGTACGTAACTTATGACTTAGAGCTCAGAATGACACGAATCCAATGCTCACGTTGAGATAGCTCAATTTTCTATACTGTTTCAAAATTTGATACAGAAATAAATACGACAAAGCGTCCAAGTAATCCAATCTATCCCGAACTGTGTGATGCCATGCATTATGCTTCATTTATAAGCTTTTTCTCAATGAGCACCATTGATCAGTTAAGAAATATCAATTTAACTGGCCGATCAACTTTACATGTCCGCCATAAATCGTTCATAACTTTTGATTTAGAGCTCAGAATGACAGGAATCCAATGCCCATGTTAAGCTAGCTCAATTCTTTATAATGTGACTAAATTTTTGTTAGAAATAGATACGACAAAGCATCCAAGTAGCCCTTTCTATCGCAAACTTTGTGATGCCATGCATTATTTTTCATTTATAAGCTTTTACTCAATGAGCACCAATAATCGTTTTAGAATGATCATTTTAACTTCCTGATCAACTTGACATGTCCACACTTAATCGTCCGTAATTTTTGATTTAGAGCTCTGAATGACAGGAATCCAATGCCCACCTTAAGCTAGCTCAATTTTTTATATTGTGAAAAAATTTATCAAAAACTGTCGAAGTAATAAAATCTATCAAAAACTAAGTGATGTCATGAATTATGATTCATTTATAAGCATTTACTCAATGAGCACCAATGATCAGCTTAGAATGATCAATTTAACTGGGCGATCAACTTGACATCTTTGCATTAAAGCGTCCATAACTTCTGATTTATAGGTAGTAATGACATGAATCCAACGCCCACGTTAAGCTAGCTCAAAATTTTCTATATTGTGACAAAATTTGGGATAGAAATTGATAAGAAAAAGCATCCAAGTAGTCCAATCTAGACAAAACTGCGTGATGCCATCATTATGCTTCATTTATAAGCCTTTACTCAATGAGCACCACTGATCAGTTTAGAATGATAACTTTAACTAGCCGATCAAATTTACATGTCCGCACTATATCGTCTGTAACTTTTGATTTAGAGATTAGAATGACACCAGTCCAATTCCCACGTTAAGCTAGATCAATTTTCTATATTGTTACAAAATTTGAGACAAAGCTAGATACAACAAAGCATCCAAGTAATCCAATCTATTGCATATAGCATGATGCCATGCTTAATGCTTCATTTATAATCGTTTACTTAATGAGCACCAACGATCAGTATAGAATGATCACTTTAACTGTCCGATCAACTTGACATGTCCCCTCTTAATCGTACGTAACTTATGACTTAGAGCTTAAAATTACACGAATCCAATGCTCACATTAAGCTAGCTCAATTTTCTATATTGTTTCAAAATTTGAGACAGAAATAGATACGACAAAGCGTCCAAGTAATCCAATCTATCCCGAACTTTTTCTCAATGAGCACGAGTGATCAGTTAAGAAATATCATTTTAACTGCCCGATCAATTTTACATGTCCGCCCTAAATCGTCCGTACGTTTTGATTTAGAGCTCAGAATGACACTAATCCAATGCCCACATTAAGCTAGTTCAATTCTTTATTTTGTGACAAAATTTGAGACAGAAATAGATATGACAAAGCGTCCAGGTAATCCTATCTATCCCAAAGTGCGTAATGCCATGCATTATTCTTCATATATAAGCTTTAACTCTATGAGCACCAATGAATAGTTTAGAATGATCATTTTAACTTACCGATCAACTTGACATGTCCGCTTTGAATCGTCTGTAACATATGATTTAGAGCTCAGAATGTCACGAATCCAATGCTCACTTAAAGCTAGCTCAATCTTCTATATTTTGACATAATTTTAGAATGAAATAGATACGACAAAGTGTCCAAGTAATACAATCTATCCGGACCTGCGTGATGGCATGCATTATTCTTCATTTATAAGGTTTATTCAATTAGCACTAGTGATCAGTTTAGAATGATAATTTCAAGTTGCCGATCAACTTGACATATTCACACTAAATCGTCCGTAACTTTTGATTTAGAGCTCATAATGATACGAATCCAATGCCCACGTTTATCGAGCTCAATTTTCTATATTGTGATAAAATATACGATAAAAATTTTTTTGACATATCCTCCAAGTAGTCAAATCTATCCAAAACTACATGATGTTATGCATTATGCTTCATTTATAAGCTTTTACTCAATGAGCACCAATGATCAGTTTGGAATGATCAATATAACTGGCCGATAAACTTGACATGTATGCGCTAAATTGTCTATAACTTTTGATTTAGACCTCAGAATAACACGAATTCAATGCCCAAGTTAAGCTAGCTCAGCTTTCTCTATTGTGACAAAATTTGAGACAGAAATAGATACGACAAGCATTCAAGTATTTCAATCAATGCCGATCTGCATGATGCCATGCATTGTTCTTCATTTATAAGCATTTACTCAATGATCACCAATGCTGAGTTAACAAAGATCATTTTAACTAGCCGATCAACTTTACATGTCCGCACGAAATTGTCCGTAACTTCTGATTTAGAGCTCAGAATTACAGGAATCCAATGCTTACGTTAAACTAGCTCCATTTTCTATATTGTGACAAAATTTGAGATATAAATAGATAAGACAAAGCGTTCAAGTAATCCAATCTATCCCGATTTGCGTGATACCTTGCATTATGCTTCATTTATAAGATTTTACGTAATGAGCACAATTGATCAGTTAAGAAAGGTCATTTTAACCGGCCGATCAACTTGACATGTCCACACTAAATCGTGTGTAACTTCTGATTATGAGCTCAGAATGACACGAATCCAATGCCACGTTACGCTAGCTCAATTTTTTATATTGTGATAAAAATTAAAACTAAAATTGTTTTGACAAGTCCTCCAAGTACTCAAATCTATCCAAAACTACGTGATATCATGCGTTATACTTCATTTATAAGCCTTTTACTTAATGAACACCAATGATCAGTTTGGAAGAATAAATTTAACTAGCCAATTAATTTGACATGTCTGCACTAAATCGTCCATAAATTTCGTTTTATAGCTCATAATGATACGAATCCAATGCCCATGTTAAGCTAGCTCAATTTTCTATTTTGTGACAAAATTTGAGATAGAAATAGATATGAAAAACGTCCAAGTAATCCAATCTATCCGAAACAACGTGATGACATGCATTATGCTTCATTTAAAAGCCTTAACTCAATGAGCACCAATGATCAGTTTAGAATGATCACTTTAACTGGCTGATGAATTTAACATGTTCGCATTAAATCTTCCATATCTTTTGATTTAAAGTTTAGAATGACACGAATCCAATGCCCACGTTTAGCTAGATCAATTTTTTATATTGTGACAAAATTTAAGACAAAAATAGATACAACAAAGCGTCCAAGTAATCCATCCTATCCCATACTGTGTGATGCCATGCTTTATGCTTCATATATAAGCGTTTACTTTGAAGCACCAATGATCAATTTAGAATGATCACCTTAACTGGCCGATCAACTTGACATGTTTGCACTAAATTGTCCGTAACTTTTGATTTAGAGCTCAGACTGATATGAATCTAATGCCCACGTTAACCGAGCTCAATTTTCTATATTGTGATAAAATTTACGACTAAAATTTCTTTGACAAGTCCTCGAAGTAATCAAATCTCTCAAAAAATACGTGATGTCATGCATTATGATTCATTTATAAGCCCTTACTCAATGAGTACCAATGATCAGTTTGGAATGATCAATTTAACTGGACGATGAACATGACATGTCAGCACTAAATCGTCCATAACTTTTGATTTAGACCTCAGAACGACACGAATCCAATGCCCACGTTAAGCTAGCTCAATTTTCTATATTGTTTTAAAATTTGTGACATATATAGATACGAAAAAGTGTCCAAGTAATCCAATCTAGCCAAAACTGCGTGATGCCATGCATTATGCTTCATTTATAAATCTTTACTCAATGAGGAACAATGATCAGTTTAGAATGATCATTTTAACTGGTCGATCGACTTGACATGTCCGCACTAAATCGTCTGTAACTTTTGATTGAGAGCTTAGATTGAAACGAATCCAAAGACCACGTTAAGCTAGACCAAATAATATTGTGACAAAATTTGAGACCGAACTAGATACGACAAAGCATCCTACTAATTCAATCTATCCCACAATCTGTGATGCCATGCTTTATGCTTCATTTATAAGCATTTACTTAATGAGCCCAATGATCAGTTTAGAATGATCACTTTAACTGGCTGATAACTTGACATGTCCCCTCTGAATCATCCATAACTTATGATTTATAGCTCAGAATGACACAAATCCAATGCTCATGAGCTAGCTCAATTTTCTCTATTGTGACAAAATTTGAGACAGAAATAGATACGACAAAGCGTCCAAGTAATCCAATCTATCCCGATTTGTGTGATGCCAAGCATTATGCTTCTTTAACAAGAATTTACTCAGTGAGCACCAACGATCAGTTAAGAAAGATCATTTTAACTGGCCTATCAACTTGACATGTCCACACCAAATCGTACGTAACTTCTGATTTAGAACTCTGAATGACACGAATCCAATGCCCACGTTAAGCTAACTCAAGCTTTTATATTGTGACAAATTTTGAGACAGAACTAAAAATGATAAAATGTCCAAGTAATCCAATCTATCCCAAACTACGTGATGTCATGCTTTATGCTTCCTTTATAAGCATTTACTTAATGAGCACCAATGACCAGTTCAGAACGATCACTTTAACTGGCCAATCAACTTGACATGTCCGTATTAAATCGTTTGTAACTTAATGACACGAATCCAATGCCCACGTTAATCTAGCTCAATTGACTATATTGTGACAAAATTGGAGACAAAAATAGATACGACAAAGCGTCCAAGTAATCCAATCTATCCCAAACTGCATGATGTCACACCTTATGCTTCATTTATATGCATTTACTCAATGACCATCAATGATCAGAAGAATGTTCATTTCTACTGGCCGATCAACTTGACATGTCTACACTAAATCGTCCGTAACTTTTGAGTTAGACCTTAGAATGACATGAATTCAATGCCCACGTTAAGCTAGCTCAATTTTTTATATTGTGACAAAATTTGAGACAGAATAGATATGACAAAGCATCCAAGTAATTCAAACCATTCGAACTCCGTGATGCCATGCATTATGCTTCATTTATAAGCCTTTACTCAATGTGCACCTGTTATCAGTTTCTAATGATCACTTTAACTGGCTGATTAACTTGACATGTCCGTACTAAATTGTCTATAACTTTTGATTTAGAGCTCAAACTGATACGAATCCTATGCCCACGTTAAGCTAGTTTAATTTTCTATATTGTGATAAAATTGAAGACTAAAATTGCTTTGACAAGTCATCCAAATTATCAAATCTATCCAAAAACTACGTGATGCCATGCATTACACTTCATTTATAAGCCTTTACTTAATGAGGATCAATGATCAGTTAGGAATGATCAATTTAATTGGCAGATGAATTTGACATGTATGCACTAAATCGTCCACAACTTTTGTTTTATCGCTCATAATGACCCGAATCCAATGCCTACATTAAGCTAGCTCAATTTTCTATGTTGTGACAAAATTTGAGACATAAATAGATACAAAAAAGCGTTCAAGTAATTCAATCTAGCCAAAAATGCGTGATGTCATGCATTATACTTCATTTATTAGCCTTTACTCAATGAGCACCAATGATCAGTTTAGAATTATCACTTTAGCTGGCCGATCAACTTGACATGTCCCTACTAAATCATTTGTAACTTTTGATTTAGAGCTTAGAATGACACAAATCCATTGCCCATGTTAAGCTAGATGAATTTTACGTATTGTGACAAAAATTGAGATAGAACTAGAACAACAAAGCGGCTAAGTAATCCAATCTATCCCATACTGCGTGAGCCATGCTTTATCCTTCCTTTATAAGCTTTTACTTAATGAGCACCAATGATCAGTTTAGAATGATCACTTTAACTGGCCGATCAACTTGACATGTCCGCTTTGAATCGTCCATAACTTTTGATTTAGTTCTCGGAATGACACGAATACAATGCTCACGTTAACCTAGCTCAATTTTCTATATCGTGAAAAAATTTGAAACTGAAATAGATACGGCAAAGAGTCCAAGTAATCCATTCTATCCCGAACCAAGTGATGCCATGCATTATGCTTCATTTATAAGACTTTTCTCAATGAGCACCAATGATCAGCTAAGAAAGATAATTTTAACTGGCCGATGAACTTGACATGTTCGCACTAAATCATCCGTAACTTTTGATTTAGAGCTTAGAATGACACGAGTCCAATGCCCACGTTAAACTTACTCAATTTCTTATATTGTGAAAAATTTTTAGTTAGAACTAGATACGACAAAGCGTCCAAGTAATCCTATCTATCCTACACTGCATGATGCCATGCTTTATGCTTGATTTGTAAGCATTTACGTAATGAGCGCCAACGATCAATTTAGAATGATAACTTTAACTGGCCGATCAACTTGACATGTCCACTTTGAATCATCCGTAGCTTATGACTTAGAGCTCAGAATTACACGAATCCAATGCTCACGTTAAGCTAGCTAACTTTTCAAAATTGTGACAAAATTTGAGACATAAATACATACAACAAAGCGTCCAAGTAATCAAATCTAACCCGAATAGTGTGATGCCATGCATTATTCTTCATTTATAAGTTTTTACTCAATGAGCACCAATGATCAGTTTAGAATGATCATTTTAACTTGACGATCAACTTGACATGTCCACACTAAATCGTTTGTAAATTTCGATTTAGAGTTCAGAGTGACACGAATCCACTGCCCACGTTGAGCTAGATCAATTTTCTATATTGTGATAAAATTTAAGACTAAAATTGCCTTGACAAGTCCTCCAAGTAATCAAATCTATCCAAAACTACGAATGTCATGGATTATACTTCATTTATAAGCCTTTACTCAATGAGCATCAGTGATAAGTTTGGAGTGATCAATTTAATTGGCCGATCAACTTGACATGTCTGCACTAAATCATCCATAACTTTTGTTTTATAGCTTCTAATGACAAGAATCCAATACCCATGTTAAACTAGCTCAATTTTCTAAATTGTTACAAAAATTTTGATAGAAAAAGCATCCAAATAATCCAATCTAGACAAAACTGCGTGATGCCATGCATTATGCTTCATTTATTAGCCTTTACTCCATGAGCACCACTGATCAGTTTAGAATGATCACTTTAACTGGCTGATCAACTTGACATGTCCGCATTGTATCGTCTATAACTTTTGATTTAGAGCTCAGAAGGACACCAATCCAATTACCAAGTTAAGCAAGATCAATTTTTTAAATTGTGAAATTTGAGGCAAAACTAGATACAACAAAGTGTCCAAGTAACCCAATCTATCCCAGACTGCATGATGCCATGCTTTATGCTTCATTTATAAGTGTTTACCTAATGAGCACCAATGATCAGTTCAGAATGATCACTTTAACTGGCCAATCAACTTGACATGTCCGCTCTGAATCGTACAACTTATTATTTCGAGATCAGAATGACACGAATCCAATGCTCACATTAAGCTAGCTCAATTTTCTATATTGTTGCAAAATTTTAGACATTAGGCCATGCTTTATGCTTTTCACATTAAGCCATGCTTTATGCTTCATTTATAAGCGTTTACATTTGTAAGGATTTACTCAATAAGCATCAATGATTAGAACAATGATCATTTTAACTGGTCGATCAACTTGACATGTCCGCACTAAATCGTCTGTAACTTTTGATTTAAACCTCAGAATGACATGAATCCAATGCCCATGTTAAACTAGCTCAATTTTCTATATTGTGACAAAATTTGAGACAGAAATAAATATAATAAAGCGTCCAAGTAATCCAATCTATCCTGGACTACGTGATTGCATGCATTATTCTTCATTGATTAGCTTTTACTCAACGAATACCAATGATCAGTTTAGAATGATGATTTTAACTTGCCGATCAACTTGACATATTTGCAATATATCATCCGTAACTTTTGATTTAGAGGTCATAATGACACGAATCCACTGCTCACATTAAGCTAGCTCAATTTTCTATATTATGATGAAATTTAAGAATAAAATTGCTTTGACAAATCCTCCAAGTAATCAAATCTCTTAAAATATGATGTCATGCATTATGCTTCATTTATAAGCCTTTACTCAATGAGCACCAATGATCAGTTTTGAATGATCAATTTAACAGGCCGATCAACTTGACATGTCTGCACTAAATCGTCTAAAACTTTTTTTTATAGCTCATAATGACACGAATCGAATCCCCACGTTAAGGTAGCTCAATTTTTTATATTTTGACAAAATGAGATAGAAAGAGATACGAAAAAGCGTCTAAGTAATCCATTCTAGCCAAAACTGCGTGATGCCATGCATTATGCTTCATTTATGAGCCTTTACTCAATGAACACCAATGATCAGCTTAGAATGATCACTTTAACTGGTCGATTAATTTGACATGTTCGTACTAAATCGTCCATAACTTTTGATTTAGAGCTTAGAATGACACGAATCCAATGCCCACGTTAAGCTAGATCAATTTTTATATTGTGAAAAAATTTGAGACAAAACTAGATACGACAAAGCGTCCTAGTAATCCAATCTATCTCAGAGTGTGTGATGCAATGTTCTATGCTTCATGTATAAGTGTTTACTTAATGAGCATCAATGATCATTTTAGAATGATCACCTTAACTGGCTGATCAACTTGACATGTCCGCACTAAGACGTCCGTAACATATGATTTAGAGCTCAGAATGACACCAATCCAATGCCCACGTTAACCTAGCTCAATTTGCTATATTGTGTCAAAATTTGAGACAGAAATAGATACGACAATGCATCCAAGTAATCCAATCTATCCCAAACCGCATGATGCCATGCATTATGCTTCATTTATAAGCATTTACTCCATGAGCATCAATAATCAGAAGAATGATCATTTTAATTAACTGGCCGATCAACTTGACATGTCCGCACTAAATCATCCGTAACTTTTGATTTATACCTCAGAATGACACGAATCCAATGACCACGTTAAGTTAGCTCAATTTTCTATATTGTGACAAAATTTGAGACATATATAGATACGACAATGCGTGCAAGTAATCCAATCTCTCCCGAACTACGTTATGCCATGCATTATTCTTCATTTATAAGCTTTCACTCAATCAACATCAATGATCAATTTAGAATGATCATTTTAACTTGCCGATCAATTTGACATATACGCACTAGATCGTCGGTAACTTTTGATTTAGAGCTCATAATGACACGAATCCAATGCCCACGTTAAGCTAACTCAATTTTCTATATTGTGATGAAATTTAAGACTAAAATTGCTTTGACAAGTCCCCATAGTAATCAAATTTATTCAAAACTACGTGATATCATTCATTATGCTTAATTTATAAGCCTTTACGCAATGAGTACCAATGATCAGTTTGGAATGATCAATTTAACTGGTCGATCAACTTGACATATCTGCACTAAATCGTCCATAACTTTTGGTTTATAGCTCATATTGACACGAGTCCAATGCCCACATTAAACAAGGTTAATTTTCTATAATGTTACAAAATTTGAAATAAAAATAGATACGAATAATCGTCTAAGGAATCCAATCTAGCAAAAAATGCGTGATACCATGCGCTATGCTTCGTTTGTAAGGATTTACTCAATAAGCATCAATGATTAGAACAATGATCATTTTAACTGGCTGATAGACTTGACATGTCCGCACTAAATTATTTGTAACTTTTGATTTAGACCTCAGAATGACATGAATCCAATGCCCACGTTAAGCTAGCTCAATTTTCTATATTGTGACAAAATTTGAGACAGAAATGGATATGACAAAACGTACAAGTAATCCAATCTATCCTGAACTACGTGATTGCATGCGTTATTCTTCATTGATAAGCTTTTATTCAAAGAATATCAATGATCAGTTTAGAATGATCATTTTAACTTGCTGATCAACTTGACATATCTACAATAAATTATTCGTAACTTTTTACTTAGAGCTCATAATGACACGAATCCAATGCTCACGTTAAGCTAGCTCAATTTTCTATATTATGATGAAATTTAAGAATAAAATTGCTTTGACAAGTCCTCCAACTAATCAAATCTATTCAAAACTACGTGATGTCATGCAATAAGCTTCATTTATAAGCCTTAACTCAATGAGCACCAATGATCAATTTGGAATGATCAATTTAATAGGCCGATCAACTTGACATGTCTGCAATAAATGGTCTAAAATTTTTTTTTTATAGCTCATAATGACACGAATCCAATCCCCACGTTAAAGTAGCTCAATTTTCTATATTTTGACAAAATGAGATAGAAACAGATACAAAAATGCGTATAAGTAATCCAATCTGGCCAAAACTGCGTGATGCCATGCATTATGCTTCATTTATAAGCCTTTACTCAATGAGCACCAATGATCAGTTTAGAATGATCACTTTAACTGGCCGATTAATATTACATGTCGGTACTAAATAGTCCCTAACTTTTGATTTAGAGCATAGAATGAAATGAATCCAATGTCCACGTTAAGGTAGATCAATTTTTATATTGTGAAGAAATTTGAGACAAAACTAGATACAACAAAGCATCCAAGTAATCCAATCTATCCTAGACTGCGTGATGCAATGCTCTATGCTTCATGTATAAGTGTTTACTTAATGAGCATCAATGATCAGTTTAGAATGATCACCTTAACTGGCTGATCAACTTGATATGTTCGCACTAAGTTGTCCGTAACATATGATTTAGAGCTCAGAATGACACCAATCCAATGCCCACGTTAACCTAGCTCAATTTGCTAAATTATGTCAAAATTTGAGACAAAAGTAGATACGACTAAGCATTCAAGTAATCCAATCTATCCCAAACCGCATGATGCCTGGCTGATTCATTTACTCCATGAGCATCAATAATCACAAGAATGATAATTTTAATTAACTGGCCGATCAAATTGACATGTCCTCACTAAATCACCCATAACTTTTGATTTATACCTCAGAATGACACGAATCTAATGACCACGTTAAGTTAGCTCAATTTTCTATATTGTGACAAATTTTGAGACATATATAGATACGAAAATACGTACAAGTAATCCAATCTCTCCCGAACTATGTTATGCCATGCATTATTCTTAATTTATAAGCTTTCACTCAATCAGCATCAATGATCAGTTTAGAATGATCATTTTAACTTGCCGATCAATTTGACATATCCGCACTAGATCATCGGTAACTTTTTATTTAGAGCTCATAATGACACGAATCCAATGCCCACGTCAAGCTAGCTCAGTTTTCCACATTGTGACAAAATTGAGATAGAAAAAAATTCCAAAAAGTGTCCAAGTAATCTAATCTAGCCAAAACTGCATGATGTCATGCATTATGCTTCATTTATAGGCCTTTTCTCAATGGGCACCAATGATCAGTTTAGAATGATCACTTTAACTGGCCGATAATTTGCCATGTCCGCACTAAATCGGCTGAACTTTTGGTTTAGAGCTTAGAATGACACGAATCCAATGCCCACGTTAAGCTAGATCAATTTGTTATATTGTGACAAAATTTGAGGAAAAACTAGATACGACAAAGCGTCCAAGTAATCCAATCCATCTCAGACGGCGTGATACCATGACTTATGCTTCATTTATAAGCGTTTACTTAATTAGCACCAATGATCAGTTAAGAAAGATCATTTTAACTGGCCGATCAACTTGATAAATGCGCACTAAATCGTCCGTAACTTTTGATTTAGACCTTAGAATGACACGAATCCAATTCACACGTTAAGCTAACTCAATTTTCTATATTGTGACAAAATTTGAGATAGAAATAGATACAACAAAGCGTCCAAGGTCCAAACTATCCTGAGCTGTGTGATGCCATGCGTTATGCTTCATTTATAATCCTTTATTTAACGAGCACCAATGATCAGTTTAGAATGATACTTTAACTGGCTGATCAACTTGACATGTCCGCACTAAGTCGTCTATAACTTTTGATTTAGAGCTCAAAATGACTTGATTCCTATGCCCACATTAAGCTAGATTAATTTTCTATATTATGATAAAATTTAAGACTAAAATTGCTTTGAAAAGTCTTCCAAATAATCAAATTTATCTAAAACTACATGATGTCGTGCATTATGCTTCATTTATAAGCTTCTACTCAGTGAGCACCAATGATCAGTTTAGAATGATCATTTTAAGTGGCCAATCAACTTGAAAAATCATTCATAACTTTTGATTTATAGCTCATAATGATACGAATCCAATGCCCACGTTAAGCTAACTCAATTTTCTATATTGTGACAAAAACTAAGAAAGAAATAGATTCGAAAATGCGTCCAAGTAATCCAATCTGGCCAAAACTACGTGATGTCATGCATTATACTTCATATATAAGCCTTTACTCAATGAGCACCAATGATTAGTTTAGAATGATCACGTTAACTGGTCGATCAACTTGACATGTATCACTAAATCGTCCATAACTTTTGATTTATAACTCATAATGACACGAATCCAATGCCCACGTTAAGCTAGCTCAATTTTCTATATTTTGACAAAATTTGAGATAGAAACAGATGCAAAAAAGCGTTCAAGTAATCCAATATAGCCAAAACTGCGTGATGGCAAACATTATGCTTCATTTATTGTCCTTTACTCAATGAACACCAATGATCAGTTTCGAATGATCATTTTAACTGGCCGATAAATATGGCATGTCCGCACTAATTTGTTCGTAACTTTTTGTTTAGGGCGTAGAATGACCCAAATCCAATGCCCTCGTTAAGCTAGCTCAATTTGCTATATTGTGACAAAATCTAAAACAAAAATAGATACGACAAGGCATCCAAGTAATCAAATCTATCCCAAACTGCATGATGCTACGCATTATGATTCATTTATAAGGATTTCCTCAATTAGCATCAATGATCAGAGGAATGATCATTTTAACTGGCTGATCAACTTGACATGTCCGCATTAAATCGTCTGTAACTTTTGATTTAGACCTAAGAATGACACGAATCCAATCCCCATGTTTAGCTAGCTCAATTTTCTTTATTGTGACAAAATTTGAGACATAAATAAAAATGACTAACCGTCCAAGTAATCCAATCTATCCTGAACTACATGATTCCATGCATTATTCTTCATTTATAAGCTTTTAGTCAATGAATACCAATGATCAGTTTAGAATGATCATTTTAACGTGCCAATCAACTTGACATATCCGCACTAAATCATCCGTAACTTTGATTTATAGCTCATAGTGACACGAATCCAATGCCCACATTAAACTAGGTCAATTTTCTATATAGTAGTAACAAAATTTGAGACATATATAGATACGATAATGTGTCCAAGTAATCCAATCTATCCCGAACTACATGATGCCATTTACTATTCTTCATTTAGAAGCCTTTACTCAATCAGCACCAATTATCACTTTATAATAATCATTTAAACTTGCCGATCAATTTGACATATCCGCATTAAATACTCCGTAACTTTTGATTTACAACTCATAATGACACGAATCAAATACCCACGTTAAGCTAACTCAATTTTCTATATTGTGATAAAATTTAAGACTAAACTTGCTTTGAAAAGTGCACCAAGTAATCAAATCTATCCAAAACTAGGTGATGTTATGCATTATGCTTCATTTATAAGTTTTTACTCAATAAGCACCAATGATCAGTTTGGAATGATCAATTTCACTGGCCGATGAACTTGACATGTCTACACTAAATAGTCCATAACTTTTGTTTTATAGCTCATAATGACACGAATCCAATGCCCACGTTAAGCTAGCTCACGTTTCTATTTTGTGACAAAATTTTAGATAGAAACAGATATGAAAAACCGTCCAAATAATCCAATCTAACCAAAACTGCGTTATGCCATGCATTATGCTTCATTTATAAGCCTTTTCCCAATGAGCACCAATGATCAGTTTAGATTGATCAGTTCAACTGGCCGAAAAATTTGACATGCCCGCACTAAATCGTCCGTAAATTTTGGTTTAGAGCTTAGAATGACACGAATCCAATGCCCACGTTAAACTAGATCATTTTTTATATTGTGATAAAATTTGAGATAGAACTAGATATGACTAAGCGTCCAAGTAATCCAATCCATCTCAGACGGCGTGATTCCATGCCTTATGCTTCATTTATAAGCGTTTACTTAATGAAAACCAATGATCAGTTAAGAAAGATCATTTTAACTGGCCGATTAACTTGACAAATCCGCACTAAATCCAATGCCCACGTTAAACCAGCTCAATTTTCTATATTGTGACAAAATTTGAGATAGAAATATTCAAGAAAAAGCATCCAAGTAATCCAATCTATACAAAACTGCGTGATGCCATTCATTATGCTTCATTTATAAGCATTTACTCAATGAGCATCAATGATCATAAGAATGATCATTTGAACTGGCCAATCAACTTGACATGTCTGCACTAAATCGTTAGTAACTTTTGAGTTAGATCTTAGAATGACACGAATCCAATGCACACGTTAAGCTCGATCAATTTTCTATATTGTGACAAAATTTGAGACAGAAATAGATACGACAAAACGTCCAAGTAATCCAAACTATGCTGAACTGTGTGATACCATGCATTATGCTTCATTTATAAGTCTTTACTCAATGCGCACCAATGATCAGTTTAGAATTATCACTTTAATTGGCTGATCAACTTGACATCTCCGCACTAAATCGTGTATAACTTTTTATTTAGAGCTCAAAATGACTTCAATCCTATGCCCACGTTAAACTAGATTAATTTTCTATATTTTGATAAAATTTAAAACTAAAATTGCTTTGACAAGTCCTCCAAGTAATCAAATTTATCCAAAACTACGTGATATCATGCATTATGCTTAGTTTTTAAGTCTTTACTCAATGAGCACCAATGATCAGTTTGGAATGATCAATTAAACTGGCCGATCAACTTGACATGTCTGCAATAAATCATCAATAACTTTCGTTTTATAGCTCATAATGACCTGAATCCAATGCCCACGTTAAGGTAGCTCAATTTTCTATATTGTGACAAAATTTGAGAAAGAAATAGATACGAAAAAGCGTCAAAGTAATCCAATCGAGCCAAACTACGTGATGCCATGCATTATACTTCATTTATAAGTCTTTACTCAGTGAGCACCAATGATCAGTTTAGAATGATCACTTTAACTGGTCGATCAACTTGACATGTCCGCACTAAATCATCTGTAACTTTTGATTTAGAGATTATATGACACGAATCCAATGCCCACGTTAAAGTAGATCAAATTTATGAATTTTGAGAAAATTTGAGACATAACTAGATACAACAAAGCGTCCAAGTTATCCAATCTATCCCAGACTGCGTGATGCCATGCTTTATGCTTCATTTATAAGTGTTTACTTAATGGTCACCAATGATCAGTTTAAAATGATCACTTTAACTGGCCGATCAACTTAACATGTCCGCACAAAATTGTCCGTAACTTTTGATTTACAGCTCAGAAACACACGAATCCAATATCTGCTTTGAATTGTTTGTAAATTATGATTTAGAGCTCATAATGACACGAATCCAATGCTCACGTTAAGCTAGCTTAATTTTCTATACTGTGACAAAATTTGAGACTGAAATAGATACGACAATGCTTCCAAATAATCCATTCAATCCTGAACTACGTGATGCCATGCATTATGCTTCATTTATAAGCCCTTTCTCAATGAGCACCAATGATCAGTTAAGAAAGATTTTTTGAACTAGCCGATCAACTAGACAAGTCCGTACTAAAACGTTCGTAAATTTTGATTTAGAGCTCAGAATGACACGAATCCAATGCCCACGTTAAGCTAGCTCAATTTTTTTATATTGTGAGAACATCTATGTTAGAACTAGATACGGCAAAGCATCCACGTAATTCTATCTATCCTACACTGTGTGATGCCATGCTTTATGCTTCGTTTATAAGCGTTTACTTAATGAGCACCATTGATCAGTTTATAATGATCACTTTAACAAGGCTGATATACTTGACATGTCCGCTCTGAACCGTTTCCGTAACTTATGATTTAGAGCTCATAATGACACGAATCCAATGCTCACGTTAAGTTAGCTCACTTTTCTATATTGTGAAAAATTTTGAGACAGACATAGATACGACAAAGCGTCCAAGTAATCCAATCTATCCCGAAATGTGTGATGCCATGCATTATTCTTAATTTATAAGCTTTTACTCAATGAGCACCAATGATCAGTTTAGAATAACTTGACATGTATGCACTAAACTGTCAATAACTTTTGATTTATAGCGTCCAAGTAATCCAATCTATCCAAAATTTTGTGATGCCATGCATTATGTTTCTTTTATAAGCCTTTACTCAATGAGGACCAATGATCAGTTTAGAATGATCGATTTAACTAGCGGATCAACTTGAAGTGTCTGCACTAAATCGTTGGTAACTTATGATTTAAAGCTCAGAATGACACGAATTCAATGCCCACGTTAAGCTAGCTTAATTTTCTATGCTGTCAAAAAAATTGAGACAAAAATAGATACGAAAAACCGTCCAAGTAATCTAATCGAGCCATGCATTATGCTTCATTTATAAGCGTTTACTCAATAAGCACCAATGATCAGTTTAGAATAATGATATTAACTGGCATATCAACTTGATATGTCTGCACTTAATCGTATGTAACTTTTGATTTAGACCTCGGAATGACACGAATCCAATACCCACATTAAAATAGCTCAATTTTCTATATTTTGACAAAATTTGAGATAGAAGTAGAGACGACAAAGCGTCCAAAAAAGCCAATCTATCCCGAACTTCGTAATTTCATGCTTTATGCTTCATTTATAAGCGTTTACTTTATCAGCACCAGTGATCAGTTAAAATGATTATTTTAACATGCCAATCAACTTGATATGTCCGCACTAAATCGTCCGTAATTTATGATTTAGAGCTCGGACTGACACAAATCCAATGCCCACGTTAAGCTAGTTAAATTTTCTATATTGTGACACAATTTGAGACAAAAATAGATAGGGCAAAGCAACCAAGTAATCAAATCTATCACGAACTGTGTGATGCCATGAATTATGTTTCATTTATAAGACTTTACTCAATGAGCACCAATGATCTGTAAAGAATGATGATTTTAACTCGCCGATCCATTTGACATGTCCGCACTAAATCGTTCGTGATTTTTGATTTAGAGCTCAGAATGACACGAATCCAATACCCACGTTAAGCTTGCTCAATTTTCTATATTTTGAGAAAATCATAGACAGAAATAGAGAGGACAAAGCGTCCAAGTAATCCAATATATCCCAAACTGTTTGATACCATGCATTATGCTTCATGTATAAGCTTGTAATCAATGTTAAGCAATGATGAGTTAAGAATGATTATTTTAACTGGCCAATCAACTTGACATGTCTGCACAAATGGTCCGTAACTTTTGACTTAGAGCTTCGAATGACACAAATCCAATGCCCACGTCAAGCTAGCTCCATTTTCTATATTGTGAGAAAATTTTAGACAGAAATAGATACGACAAAGCGTCCAAGTAATCCAATCTATTTTGAACTGCGTGATGCTATTCATTATGCTTCATTTATAAGCCTTTACTCAATAAGCACCAATGATCAGTTTAGAATGATCATTTTAAATCGCCGATCAACTTAACATGTCTGCACTAAAAGTATTAGCAACAACTGGTTTTATTGCGGGACAGCTCATGATGTTCATATCGATCTATTATGCGCCTCTGCATTTAGCATTGGGTAGACCTCATACAATAATCATCCATAAATTTTTATTTATAGCTCACAATGACACGAATCCAGTGCCGACGTTAAGCTAGCTCAACTTTCTAAATTGTGACAAAATATGAGACAAAAATAGATAAGACAAAGTGTCCAAGTAATCCAATCTATCCGGACTGTGTGATGCCATGCATTATGTTTCATTTATAAGTCTTTACTCATTCAGATCCATTTGACATGTCCACACTAAATTGTCCGTGACATTTGATTTAGAGCTAAGAATGACACGAATTCAATGCCCACATTAAGCTTGCTAAATTTTCTATATTTTGAGAAAATCATAGACAGAAATAGAGAGGACAAAGCGTCCAAGTAATCCAATATGTCCCAAACTGCTTGATACCATGCATTATGCTTCATGTACAAGCTTGTAATCAATGATAAGCAATGATTAGTTAAGAATGATCATTTTAACTGGCCGATCAACTTGACATGTCCGCACTAATGGTCCGTAACTTATGACTTAGAGCTCCGAATGACACGAATCCAATGCCCACGTCAATCTAGCTCAATTTTCTATATTGTGAGAAAATTTGATACAGAAATAGAAACGACAAAGCATCCAAGTAAACCAATCTATCCCGAACTGTGTGATGCTATTCATTATGCTTCATTTATAAGCCTTTACTCAATAAGCACCAATGATCAGTTTAGAATGATCATTTTAAATGGCCGATCAACTTAACATGTCTGCACTAAATCGTCCATAAATGTTTATTTATAGCTCATAATTGCACGAATCCAATGCCAACGTTAAGCTAGCTCAATTTTCTAAATTGTGACAAAGTCTGAGACAAAAATAGGTAAGACAAATCGTCCAAGTAATGCAATCTATCTCGAACTGTGTGATGCCATGCCTTATGTTTCATTTATAAGCCTTTACTCAATGAGCACCAATAATCAGTTAATACTGATTATTTGAATTGGCCGATCAACTTGACATGTCCGCACTAAATCATCCGTAACTTATGATTTAGAGCTTAGAATGACACGAATCCAATTCCCACGTTAAGCTTGCTAAATTTTCTATATTGTGTCAAAATTTGAGGCCGAAATAGATACGACAAAGCATCCAAGTATTCCAATCTATCCCAAACTGGGTGATGCCATGCCTTATGCTTCATTTATAAGCTTTTACTCTATGGGAACCAATGATTAGTTAAGAATGATAATTTTAACTTAACCTTGACATGTCCACACTAAATTGTCTGTAACGTATGATTTTGAACTCATATTGAAACGAATCCAATGCCCACGTTAAGCTGGCTCAATTTTCTATATTGTAACTAAATTTGAGACCCAAATAGATACGACAAAGCATTCAACTAATCAAATCTATCCAAAACTGTGTTATTTCATTCATTATGATTCATTTATAAGCCTTTACTCCATGAGCAGCAATGATAAGTAAAGAACGATAATTTTAACTGGCCGATCAACTTGATATGTCCGCACAAAATAATCTGTAATTATTGATTTAGATCCCAGAATGACATGATGCCAATGCCCACGTTAATCTAGCCCAATTTTCTATATTGGGACAAAATTTGAGATAGAAATAGATACGACAAAGCGTCCAAGTAATCCAATCTATCCCGAACTTCCTAATGACATGCTTCATGCTTCATGCTTCATTTATAAGCCTTTAATCAATGAGCACCAATAATCAATTTACAATGATTATTTTAGCTTTCTTATCAACTAGACATTTCTGCACTAAATCGTCCCTAACTTTTAACTTAGAGCTGAGGAAAACACAAATTGAATGCCACGTTAAGACAGATTTTGTATATTGTGACAAAAATTGAGACAGAAATAGATACGACAAAGTGTCCATGTAATCCAATCTATCCCAAACTGTGAGTTGCCATGCATTATGTTTCATTTATAAGCCTTTACTCAATGAGCACCAATGATTAGTTAAGAATGATCATTTTAACTGGCCGATCAACTTGACATAACTGCACTAAATCCTCCGTAGCTTTTCATGTATAGCTCAGAATGAAACGAATCCAATGCCCACACTAAGCTAGTTCACTTTTCTATATTGTGACAAAATTTGAAACAAAACTGGATACGCCAAACCGTCCAAGTAATCTACCCTATCCAAACATACGTGATGTCATGCATTATGCTTCATTTATAAGCCTTTACTCAATGAGCACCAATGATCAGTTTAGAATGGTCACTTTAACTGGCCGATCAACTTGATATGTCTCCACTAAATCATACGTAAATTTTGATTTATAGCTCCAAATGACACGAATCCAATTCCAACATTAAACCAGTTCAATTTTTTTATATTGTGACAAATTTTGAAACAGAAATATATACAAAAACAGTCCAAGTAGTTAAATCTATCGCAAACTGCATGATGCCATGCATTATGTTTCATTTATAAGCCTTTAGTCAATGAGCACCAATGATCAGTGTAGAATGATCATTTTACAATGATCATTTTTACTGGCGGATCAACTTGTCATGTTTACACTAAATTGTCCATAACGTTTGATTTATAGCTCAGAATGACACGAATCAAATGCCCACATTAAGCTAGTTCAATTTTCTATATTGTGAAAAATTTTGAGACACAAATAGATACGACAAAGCGTCCAAGTAATCCAATCTATCCCAAACTACGTGATACCATGCATTATTTTCATTTATAAGCTTTTACGCAATGGGCAACAATGATCAGTTTAGAATGATCATTTTAACCGGCCAATCAACTTGTCATGTCTACACTAAATCGTCCATAACTTTTGATTTATAGCTCAGAATGACAAGAATCCAATGCCACACTTTAAGCTAGTTCAATTTTCAATATTGTGACAAAAATTTGAAACAAAATTAGATACGACAAAGCATTCAAGTAATCCAATTTATCCCAAACTGCGTGATGCTATGCTTTATGCCTCATTTATAACCCTTTAATTAATGGGCACCAATGATCAGTTTAGAATGATCATTTTAACTCGACCATCAACTTGACATGTCCGCACTTAATCGTTCGTGACTTTATTTTGAGCTCAGAAAGACACGATCCAGTGCCCACATTTTACTAGATAAAAAATTTCTATATTGTAACAAAATTTGAGACAGAAGTAGAGACAAGAAAGCGTTCAAGTAATCCAATCTATCGAAAACTACGTGATTCCACACATTATACTTCATTTATAAGATTTTACTCAATGAGCA
>JAENJI010000013.1:9647967-9708421 GCA_018901935.1 Pugionium cornutum | reverse complement strand
ATGTCAAGTAGATCGGTCAGTTAAAGTGATCATTCCACACTGATCATTGGTGCTCATTGAGTAAAGGCAAATAAATGAAGCATAATGCATGGCATCACACAGTTTTGGATAGATTTGATTACTTCGACGCTTTGTCGTATCTATTTCTGTCTCAAATTCTGTTACAATAGGAAATTGAGCTAGCTTAACGTGGATATTAGATTCTTATCATTCTGAGCTATAAATCAAAATTTACGGACGATTTACTGCGGACATGTCAAGTTGATCGGCCAGTAAAAGTTATCATTATAATCTGATCATTGGAGCTCAATAAGTGAAGGATTATAAACAAAGCATAAAGCATGGCATCACGCAGTTTGGGATAGACTGGATTACTTGCATGCTTTTTCGTCTCTATTTCTATGTCAAATTTTGTTCAAATATAGAAACTTTAGCAAGCTTAACATGCGCATTGTATTCTTGTCATTATCAGCTCAAAATTAAAAGTTACAGACGATTTACTGCGGACATGTCAGGTCTATCGGCCAGTTGGTGCTCATTGAGTGAAGACTTCTAAATGAAGCATAATGCATGGCATCACAAATTTTGTGATATATATGATTACTTGGATGCTTTGTCGTATCTATTTTGTCTCAAATTTTGTTACACTAAAGAAAATTAAGCTAGCTTAACGTGGGCATTGGATTCGTGTCATTATGAGCTCTAAATCAAAAGTTACGGACGACTTAGTGCGGACATGTCAAGTTGATCGGCCACGTAATATGATTATTCTAAACTGATCATTGGTGCTCATTGAGTAAAGGCTTATAAGTGAAGCATAATGCATGGCATCACAAAGTTTGGGATAGATTGGATTATTTGGATGCTTTGTTGTACCTATTTCTGTCTCAAATTTAGTCAAAATAGAGAAAATTTAGCAAGTTTAATGTGTGCATTGGATTCGTGTCATTCTAAGCTCAAAATTAAAAGTTACGGACAATTTACTTTGGACATATCAAGTTGATCGGCCTGTTAATATGATTATTCTAAACTGCTCATTGGTGATCAATGAGTAAAGACTTCTAAATGAAGCATAATGCATAGCATCACACAGTTTTGGATATATTTGATTACTTGGACGCTTTGTCGTATGTATTTTTGTCGCATATTTTGTTACAATATATAAAATTGAGCTCTTAATGTGGATAATGGATTTGTGTCAATATGAGCTCTAAATCAACACTTACGGACGATTCACTGCACACATATCAAGTTGAATGGCCATTTAAAGTTATGATTTTAAACTGATCATTGGTGCTCTAAAAAAAGGCATATAAATGAAGCATACAACATTGCATCACACAGTTTGGGATAGATTGGATTGCTTGGACACTTTGTCGTCTCTATTTTTGTCTCAAATTTTGTGAAAATATAGAAAATTAAGCAAGATTAACGTGTGCTTGGGATTCATGTCATTCGGAGCTCAAAATCCAAAGTTACGAATGATTTATTGCGTGCATGTCAAGTTGATCTGCCAGTTAATATGATTATTCTAAACTGATCATTGGTGATCATTGAGTAAAGACTTCTAAATGAAGCATAATGCTTGGCATCACACAGTTTTGGATATAAAGCATAGCATCACGCATTTTGAGATAGATTGGATTACTTGGATGCATTTTCGTCTCTATTTTTGTTTTCAATTTTTCAAAATATAGAAAATTTAGCTAGCTTAACATGGACATTGGAGTTGTGTCATTATGAGCTCTAAATAAAAAAATAAGGACGATTTGGTGTGGACATATCAAGTTGATCGGCTAGTTAATATGAATATTCTAAACTAATAATTGGTGCTCATTGAGTAAAGCTAATAAATGAAGCATAATGCATGGCATCGTGCAGCTTGGGATAGCTTGAATTCTTTGTACGCTTTGTCGTATCTAGTTTTGTATCCTATTTTGTCACAATATAAAAAATTGAATAGCTTAACGTGGGTATTGGATTCCTATCATTCTTAGCTCAAAATCAAAACTTACGAATGATTTAGTGTTGACACGTCAAGTCGATCGGCTAGCTAATATGATTATTTGAAAACGATAATTGGTGCTCATTGAGTAAAAGCTTATAAATGAATCATAATGCATGGCATCACACAGTTTTGGATATATTGGATTACTTGTATGCTTTTTCGTATCTATTTGTGTCTCTAATTTTGTTACAATATAGAAAATTGAGCTGGCTTAACATGGACATTGGATTTGTGTCATTCTGAGCTCTAAATCAAAACTTACAGACGATTTAGTGCAGATATATCAAGTTGATCGGCCATTTATAGTTATGATTCTAAACTGATCATTGGTGCTCTATAAGTAAATGCTTATAAATGAAGCATACACCATTTCATCATGCAGTTTGGGATAGACTAGATTACTTGTACGCTTTGTCGTTTCTATTTCTGTCTCAAATTTTGTCAAAATATAGAAAATTAAACAAGCTTAACATGTGCATGTGATTCGTGTCATTCTGAACTCAAAATCCAAAGTTACAAATGATTTACTGCGGACATGTCAAGTTGATCGGCCTGTTAATATTATTATTCTAAACTGATAAGTGTTGCTCATTGAGAAAATACTTCTAAATGTACCATAATGCATGGCATCACAAAGTTTTGGATATATTTGATTACTTGGACTTTTTTCGTATCAATTTTTTGTCTCAAATTTTGTTACAATATAGACAATTAAGCAAGCTTAACGTGGGCATTGGATTCGTGCATTCTTAGCTCTAAATCAGAAGTTACAGATGATTTAGTGCGGACATATCAAGTTGATCGGCCAGTTAATATGATTCTTCTAAACTGATCATTGGTTCTCATTGAGTAAAGGCTTCTAAATGAAGCATAATGCATGGCATCACATAGTTTTGGATATATTGGATTACTTGGACGCTTTGTCATATCTATTTCTATCTCAAATTTTGTTACAATATTGAAAATTGAGCTAGCTTAATGTGGGCTTTGTATTCGTGTCACTCGGAGCTCTAAATCAAAAGTTACGGATGATATAATACGGATATGTTAAGTTGATCGGCTAGATAAAGTGATCATTTTAAACTGATCATTGATGCTTTGTCATATCTATTTTCTGTCTGAAATTTTGTTATAGTATAGAAAATTTAGCTAGCTTAACGTGGATATTGGATTTGTGTCAATATGAGCTCTAAATCAAAACTTACAGACGATTCGGTGCACACATATCAAGTTGATCGGCCATTTAAAGTTATGATTCTAAACTGATCATTGGTGCTCTTTAAGTAAAGGCTTATTAATGAAGCATACAACATTCCATCATGTAGTTTGGGATAGTTAGATTACTTGGACGCTTTTTCGTCTCTATTTCTGTCCCAAATTTTATCAAAATATAGAAAATTAGGCAAGTTTAACGTGTGCGTTGGATTCGTGTCATTCGGAGCTCAAAATCAAAAGTTACGGATTATTTACTGTGGATATGGCAAGAGTATCTGCCACTTAATATGATTATTCTAAACTGATTGGTGCTCATTGAGTAAAGGCTTATAAATGAAGCATAATGCTTGGCATTACACAGTTTTGGATATATTTGATTACTTGGAATTTTGTCGTATCTATTTTTGTCTCAAACTTTGTTACAACATAGAAAATTAAGCTAGCTTAACGTGGCCATTGGATTCGTGTCATTCTGAGCTCTAAATCAAAAGTTATGGACAATTTAGTGTGGACATATCAAGTTTTTCGGACAGTTAATATGATTATTCTAAACTGATCACTTGTTCTCATTGAGTAAAGCCTTCTAAATGAAGCATAATGCATGGCATCACATAGTTTTGGATATATTTGATTACTTGGGCGCTTTGTCATATCTATTTCTGTCTCAAATTTTGGTACAATATAGAAAATTGAGCTAGCTTAATGTGGGCTTTGAATTCGTGTTATTTTGAGCTCTAAATCAAAAGTTACGAATGATTTACTGCTTACATGTTAAGTTGATTCGCTAGATAAAGTGATTATTTTAAACTGATCATTGATGCTCATTGAGTAAAGCCTTATAAATGAAGCATAAAGCATGGATCACGCAGTTTGGGATAGATTGGATTACTTGGACGCTTTGTCGTCTCTATTTCTGTCACAAATTTTGTCACCATATAGAAAATCAAGAAAGGTTAATGTGGACATTGCATTCGTGTCATTCTAATCTCTAAATCAAGAGTTATAGACAATTTAGTGCAGACAAGTCAAGTTGATCGACTAGTTAAAGTGATCATTTAAACTCATCATTGGTGCTCATTAAGTAAAAGCATATAAATGAACTATAAAGCATGGCATCACGCAGTTTGAGATAGATTGGATTACTTGGTTGCTTTTTCGTCTCTATTAATGTTTCAAATTTTACAAAATATAGAAAATTTAGCTAGATTAATGTGGGCATTGGATTTGTGTCATTCTGAGCTCTAAATCAAAAGTTACGGACGATTTAGTGCGGATATGTCAAGTTGATCGGCCAGTTAATATGACTATTCTAAACTGATTGTTGGTGCTCATTGAGTAAATGCTTATAAATGAAGCATAATGCATGGCATCGTGCAAACTTTGGGATAGATTTAATTATTTTTACGCTTCGTCGTATCTAGTTTTGTCTCCAATTTTGTCACAATAAAAAAATTGAATAGCTTAACGTGGGCATTGGATTTGTATCATTTTGAGCTCAGAATCAAAAGTTATAGATGATTTAGTGTGGACACATCAAGTCAATCGGCTAGTTAATATAGTAATTCTAAAATGATAATTAGAGCTCATTGAGTAAAGGCTTATAAATGAATCATAATGCATGGCATCACATAGTTTTGGATAGATTGGATTACTTGGACGCTTTGTCGTATCTATTTATGTCTCAAATATTGTTACAATTAGAAGATTGAGCTACTTTAACATGGACATTGGATTTGTGTCATTATAAGCTCTAAATCAAAACTTACTGACGATTTAGTGCTGACATATCAAGTTGATCGGTCATTTAAAGTTATGACTATAAACTGATCACTAGTGCTCTTTGTGTAATACCTTATAAATGAAGCATACAACATTGCATCACACAGTTTGGGATATATTGGATTACTTGGACATTTTGTCGTCTCTATTTCAGTCTTAAATTTTGTCAAAATATAGAAAATTAAGCAAATTTAACGTGCGCATTGGATTCGTGTCATTCTGAGCCCAAAATTCAAAGTTACTGATGATTTACAGTGGACATGTCGAGTTGATCGGCAAGTTAATATGATCATTTTAAACAGATCATTGCTGCTCATTCAGTAAAGACTTCTAAATGAAGCATAATGCATGCCATCACACAGTTTTGGATATATTTGATTACTTGGACGTTTTGTCCTATCTATTTTTGTCTCAAATTTTGTTACAATATTGAATATTAATCTAGCTTAACATTGGTATTGGATTGACGTCATTATGAGCTCTAAATCAAAAGTTACGGATGATTTAGTGCAGACATGGCAAGTTGATCGGCTAGTTAATATGATTATTCTAAACTTATCATTGGTTCTCATTGAGTAAAGGCTTCTAAATGAAGCATAACGCATGACATCACATAGTTTTGGATATATTGGATTACTTGGATGCTTTGTCATATCTATTTCTGTCTCAAATTTTGTTAAAATATAGAAAATTGAGCTAGCTTAACGTGGATATTGGATTTGTGTCAATATGAGCTCTAAATCAAAACTTACAGAGGATTCAGTGCACACATATCAAGTTGATTGGCCGTTTAAAGTTATGATTCTAAACTGATCATTGGTGCTCTTTAAGTAAAGGCTTATTAATGAAGCATACAACATTGCATCACGTAGTTCGGGATAGATTGGATTACTTGGACGCTTTATCGTCTCTATATCTGTCTCAATTTTGTCAAAATATAGAAAATTAAGGAGGTTTAATGTGTGCATTGGATTCGTGTCATTCGGAGCTCAAAATCCAAAGTTACGGACGATTTACTGCAGATATGTCAAGAGTATCTGCCAGTTAATATGATTATTCTATATGATCATTGGTGCTCATTGACTAAAAGCTTATAAATGAAGCATAATGCATGGCATTACACAGTTTTGGGTATATTTGATTACTTGGACTTTTGTCGTATCTATTTTTGTTTAAAATTTTATTACAATATAGAAAATGAAGCTAGCTTAACGTGCCCATTGGATTCGTGTCATTCTGAGCTCTAAATCAAAAGTTACGGATGATTTAGTTCGGACATATCAAGTTTATCGGACAGTTAATATGATTATTCTAAACTGATCATTGGTTCTCATTGAGTAAAGGCTTCTACATGAAGCATAATGCATGGCATCACATAGTTTTGGATATATTGGATTACTTGGACGCTTTGTCGTATCTATTGATGTCTCAAATTTTGTTACAATATAGAAAATTGAACTAGCTTAATGTGGGCTTTGTATTCGTGTCATTCTGACCTCTAAATCAAAAGTTACGGATGATTTACTGCAGACATGTTAAGTTGATCAGCTAGTTAAAGTGATCATTTTAAACTGATCATTTGTGCTCATTGAGTAAAGCCTTATAAATGAAGCATAAAACATGTATCACACAGTTTGGGATACATTAGTTTACTTGGACGCTTTGTCGTCTCTATTTCTGTCTCAAATTTTGTCATAATATATAAAATCAAGAAAGGTTAACGTAGGCATTGCATTTGTGTCATTCTGAGCTCTAAATCAAGAGTTATAGACAATTTAGTGCAGACAAGTCAAGTTAATCGACTAGTTAAAGTGATTATTCTAAACTGATCATTGGTGCTCATTACGTAAAAGCTTATAAATGAACATTAAAGCAGGGCATCGCGCAGTTTTAGATAGATTGGATTGCTTGGATGTTTTTTCGTCTCTATTCATGTTTTAAATTTTCCAAAATATAGAAAATTTAGCTAGATTAACGTGGGTATTGGATTTATGTTATTCTGATTTCTAAACAAAAAGTTACGGACGATTTAGTGCAGACATGTCAAGTTGACCGGTCAGCTAATATGACTATTCTAAACTGATCATTGTTGCTCATTGAGTATATGCTTATAAATGAAGCATAATGCATGGCATCGTGCAGCTTGGGATAGATTGAATTATTTTTATGCTACGTCGTATCTATTTTTGTCTCCAATTTTGTCACAATATAAAAAATAGAATAGCTTAACGTGGGCATTGGATTCGTATCATTTTGAGCTCAAAATCAAAAGTTACAGATTATTTAGTGTGGACACGTCAAGTGAATCGGCAAGTTAATATCATTATTCTAAAATGATAAGTGGAGCTCATTGAGTAAACCCTTATAAATGAATCATAATGCATGGCATCACACAGTTTTGGATAGATTGGATTTCTTGGACACTTTATCGCATCTATTTGTGTCTCAAATATTGTTACAATATAGAAAATTGAGCTACCTTAACGTGGACATTGGATTTGTGTCATTCTGAGCTCTAAATCAAAACTTACTGACGATTTAGTGCACACATATCAAGTTGATCGGCCATTTAAAGTTGTGATTCTAAACTGATCATTGGCGCTCTATCAGTAAAGGCTTATAAATGAAGCATACAACATTGCATCACGCAGTCTGGGATAGATTAGATTACTTGTACGCTTTGTCGTTTCTATTTCTGTCTCAAATTTTGTCAAAATATAGAAAATTAAACAAGCTTAACATGCGCATGTGATTTGTGTCATTATGAGCTCAAAATCCAAAGTTACGGACGATTTACTGCAGACATGTCAAGTTCATATATTTATTAGCAAGTTGATATATTTATTCGAAACAGATCAGTGATGCTCATTGAGTAAATACTTCTAAATGAACCATAATGCATGGCATCACAAAGTTTTGGATATATTTGATTACTGGGACTTTTTTCGTATCTATTTTTGTCTCAAATTTTGTTACAATATAAACAATTAAGGTAGCTTAATGTGATCATTTGATTCCTGGCATCTTAGCTCTAAATCAAAAGTTACAGAGGATTTAGTGCGGAAATATCAAGTTGATTGCCCAGTTAATATGATTATTCTAAACTGATCATTGGTTCTCATTGAGTAAAGGCTTCTAAATGAAGCATAATTCATGGCATCACATAGTTTTGCATATATATTGGATTACTTAGACGCTTTGTCGTATCTATTTCTGTCTCAAATTTTGTTACAACATAGAAATTTGAGCTGGCTTAAGGTGGATATTGGATTTGTGTCATTCTGAGCTCTAAATCAAAATTTACGGATGATTTAGTGCTCACATATCAAGTTGATCGGCAATTTAAAGTTATGATTCGAAACTGATAATTGGTGCTCTTTAAGTAAAAGCTTATAAATGAAGCATACAGCATTGCATCACGTTGTTTGGGATAGATTGGATTACTTGGATGCTTTATTGTTCTATTTATGTCTCAAATTTTGTCAAAATATAGAAAATTAAGCAAGTTTACCGTGTGCAATTGATTTGTGTCATTCTGAGTTCAAAATCCAAAGTTACCGATGATTTACAGCGGACATGTCATGTTGATCGGCTAGTTAATATGATTATTCTAAACTGATCATTGCTGCTCATTGACTAAAGACTTCTAAATGAAGCATAGTGCATGCCATCACATAATTTTGGATATATTTGATTACTGGGATGCTTTGTCATATCTATTTTTGTCTAAAAATTTGTTACAATATAGAAAATTAAGCTAGCTTAACGAGGGCATTGGATTCCTGTCATTCAGAGCTCTAGATAAAAAGTTAAGGATGATTTAGTTTGGACATGTCAAGTTGATCGGCTTGCTAATATGATTCTTCTAAACTGATCATTGGTTGTCATTGAGTAAAGGCTTTTCAATGAAGCATAATGCATGGGATCATATAGTTTTGGATATGTTGGATTACTTGGATGCTTTGTCGTATCTATTTCTGTCTCTATTTTTGTTATAATATAGAAAATTGAGCTAGCTTAATGTGGGCATTGGATTCATGTCATTCTAAGCTCTAAACGAAAAGTTACTGACGATTTACTACGGACATTTCAAGTTGATCGGCCAGTTAAAGTGATCATTTTAAACTGATCATTGGTGATCATTGAGTAAAGGCTAATAAATGAAGCATAAAGCATGGATCACACAGTTTGCGACATATTGGATTACTTGGACGCTTTGTTGTCTCTTTTTCTTCCTCAAATTTTGTCACAATATAGAAAATTAAGAAAGGTTAATGTGGGCAATGGATTCGTGTCATTTGGAGCTTTAAATGAAGAGTTGCAGACAATTTAGTGCAGACAAGTGAAGTTGATCGGATAGTTTGAGATAAGTCAAGTGATCACTCTAAACTGATCATTGGTGATCATTCAGTAAAGACTTATAAATCCAGCATAATGCATGGCATCATGCAGTTTGGGATAGACTGAAATATGTGTACTCTTTGTCATACCTAACTCTGTCCCAAAATTTTGCTATAATATAGAAATTGAGCTAGCTTAACGTAGGCATTGGATTTGTGTTATTATGAACTGAAAATCAAAATTGACAGACGATTTAGTGTTGACATATCAAGTTCAGCAGACAGTTAATATGATAATTCTAAACTAATCATTGTCACTTGATTACTTGGACGCTTTGTCGTATCTATTTTTGTCTCAAATTTTGTTACAATATAGAAAATTAAGCTAGCTTAACGTTGGTAATGGATTCGTGTCATTCTGAGCTCTAAATCAAAAGTTACAGACGATTTAGTGCGGACATGTCAAGTTGATTGGCCAGCTAATATGACTATTCTAAACTGATCATTGGTGCTCATTGAATAAAGGCTTATAAATGAAGCATAATGCATGGCATCGTGCCGTTTGGGATAGATTGAATTATTTTTACGCTTCGTCGTATCTAGTTTTGTCTCCAATTTTGTCACAATATAAAAAATTGAATAGCTTAACGTGGGCATTGGATTCGTATCATTTTGAGCTCAAAATCAAAAGTTACAGATCATTTAGTGTGGACACGTCAAGTCAATCGGCTAGTTAATATAATTATTCTAAAATGATAATTGGAGCTCAATGAGTAAAGGCTTATAAATGAATCATAATGCATGGCATCACACAGTTTTGGATAGATTGGATTTCTTTGACGCTTTATCGTATCTATTTGTGTCTCAAATATTGTTATAATATAGAAAATTGAGCTACCTTAACGTGGCCACTGGATTTGTGTCATTCTGAGCTCTAAATCAAAACCTACTGACGATTTAGTGCAGACATATCAAGTTGATCGGTAATTTAAAGTTATGATTCTAAACTGATCATTGGTGCTCTATAAGTAAAGGCTTATAAATGAAGCATACAACATTGCATCACGCAGTCTGGGATAGATTAGATTACAAGTACGCTTTGTTGTTTCTATTTCAGTCTCAAATTTTGTCAAAATATAGAAGATTAAACAAGCTTAACATGCGCATGTGATTTGTGTCATTCTGAGCTCAAAATCCAAAGTTAAGGATGATTTACTGTGGACATGTCAAGTTGATCGGTCAGTTGATATAATTATTCGAAGCTTATCAGTGCTGCTCATTGAGTAAATACTTCTAAATGAACCATAATCCATGGCATCACAAAGTTTTGGAAATATTTGATTACTGGGATTTTTTTCGTATCTATTTTTGTCTCAAATTTTGTTACAAATAATTAATTAAGGTAGCTTAACGTGGTCATTGGATTCGTGGCATTCTTAGCTCTAAATCAAAAGTTAAAAACGATTTAGTGCGGAAATATCAAGTTGATCGGCCAGTTAATATGATTATTCTAAACTGATCATTGGTTATGATTGAGTAAAGGCACGTAAATGAAGCACAATGCATGGCATCACATAGTTTTGGATATATTGGATTACTTAGACACTTTGTCGTATCTATTTTTTCTCAAATTTTGTTACAATATAGAAAATTTAGCTAGCTTACCGTGGACATTAGATTTGTGTCATTCTGAGCTCTAAATCAAAATTTACGGATGATTAACTGCTCACATATCAAGTTGATCGGCCATTTAAAGTTATGATTCGAATACTGATCAATGGTGCTCTTTAAGTAAAAGCTTATAAATGAAGCATACAACAATGAATCACGTAGTTTGGGATAGATTGGATTACTTGGACACTTTATTGCTTTATTTCTGTCTCAAAATTTTGTCAAAATATAGAAAATTAAGCAAGTTTAACGTGCGCATTGGATTTGTGTCATTTTAAGTTCAAAATCCAATGTTACCGACGATTTACAGCGGACATGTCAAGTTGATCAGCTAGTTAATATGATTTTTTTAAACTGATCATTGCTGCTCATTGACTAAAGACTTCTAAATGAAGCATAGTGCATGCCATCACACAGTTTTGGATATATTTGATTACTGGGATGCTTTGTCGTATCTATTTTTGTCTAAAAATTTGTTACAATATAAAAAATTAAGCTAGCTTAACGAGGGCATTGGATTCCTGTCATTCAGAGCTCTAAATCGAAAGTTACAGATGATTTAGTTTGGACATGTCATGTTGATCGGCCAGTTAATATGAGTATTCTAAACTGATCATTGGTTCTCATTGAGTAAAGGCTTTTAAAGGAATCATAATGCATGGGATCACATAGTTTTGGATATGTTGGATTACTTGGATGCTTTGTCGTATTTATTTCTGTCTCAATTTTTGTTACAATATAGAAAATTGAGCTAGCTTAATGTGGGCATTGTATTCGTGTCATTCTAAGCTCTAAATGAAAAGTTACTGACGATTTACTATGGACATGTCAAGTTGATCGGCCAGTTAAAATGATCATTTTAAACTGATCATTGGTGATCGTTGAGTAAAGGCTAATAAATGAAGCATAAAGCATGGATCACACAGTTTGCGATTGATTGGATTACTTGTACGCTTTGTTGTCTCTTTTTCTTCCTCAAATTTGTCACAATATAGAAAATTAAGAAAGGTTAATGTGGGCAATGGATTCATGTCATTCGGAGCTCTAAATGAAGAGTTGCAGAAAATTTAGTGTAGACAAGTGAAGTTGATCGGCTAGTTTGAGATAAGTCAAGTGATCACTCTAAACTGATCATTGGTGATCATTCAATAAAGGCTTATAAATGAAGCATAATGCATGGCATCATGCAGTTTGGGATAGATTGAAATATTTGCACTCTTTGTCATACATAATTCTGTCCCAAATTTTGACATAATATAGAAAATTGAGTTAGCTTACGCTCATTGAGTAAAGGCTTTTAAATCAAAGCATATCATGGCATCACAGTTTTGGATAGATTGATTACTTGGACGCTTTGTTGTATCTATTTTTGTCTCAAATTTTGTTACAATATAGAAAATTAAGCTAGCTTTAACGTTGGTGTTGGATTCGTGTCATTCTTAGCTCTAAATCGAAATTACGAACAATTTGGTGCATACATGTCAACTTAATCGGCCAGTTAATATGATTATTCTAAACTGATCATTGGTGCTCAATGAGTAGAGGCTTATAAATGAAGCATAATGCACGACATCTTACAGGTTTGAATAGATTGGCTTGCTTGGACACTTTGTCGTATCTATTTCTCTCTCAAATTTTGCTACAATATAGAAAATTGTGCTAGCATAATGTGTTTACGGGATTCGTGTAATTCTGAGCTCTAAATCAAAAGTTACATACTATTTAGTGCGGAGCTGTCAAGTTGATCAGCCAGTTAAAGTGATCATTGGTGTTCTTTAAGTAAAGGCTTATAAATGAAGCATAAAGCATGGCATCACGAAATTTAGGATAGATTGGATTACTTGGATGATTTGTCGTCTTTATTTCTGTCTCAAATTTTGTGACAATATAGAAAATTGAGCTAGCTTAACGTGGGCATTCGATTGGTGTCATTCTGAGCTCTAAATCAAAAGTTAGAGACGATTTAGTGCGGACATGTGAAGTATATCGGTCAGTTAAAGTGATCATTCTAGTCTGATCATTGTTGCTCATTGAGTAAAGGCTTCTAAATGAAACAATGTATGGCATCACACAGTTTTTGATAGATTTGTTTATTTGGACGGTTTGTCGTATCTATTTTTTTTTTCTCAAATTCAGTTACAATAGAAAATTGAGCTAACTTAATGGGACATTGGATTCTTGTCATTCTGAGCTTTAAATAAAAATTTACGGACGATTTATTGCGGACATGTCAAGTTGATCGGCCAGTTAAAGTTATCATTCTAAACTGGCCATTGGTGCTACTTAAGTAAAGGCTTATAAATGATGCATAAAGCATGACAACACGTAGTTTGGGAAAGATTGGATTACTTGGACGCTTTGTTGTCTCTATTTCTGTCTCAAATTTTGTTAAAATATAGAAAATTTAGCAAGCTAAACGTGGGTATTGATTCGTATCATTCTAAGCTCAAAATCAAAATTTTACGGAAAATTTAGTGCGGCACGTTAAGTTGATCGGCCAGTTAATATGATTATTCTAAACTGTTCATTTGTGCTCATTGAGTAAAGGCTTATAAATGAAGCATAATGCATGACATCACACAGTTTTGGATAGATTGGATTACTTGGACGCTTTGTCGTCTCTATTTCTGTCCCAAATTTTGTTAAATTATAGAAAATGTATCTAGCTTAACGTGAGAATTGGATACGTGTCATTCAGAGCTCAAAATCAAAAGTTACTGATGATTTTGTGTGGACATGTCAAGTTCATCCGTCAGTACATATGATTATTCTAAATTGGTCATTGGTGCTCATTGAGTAAAGACTTATAAATTAAGCATAATGCATGGCATCACACAGTTTTGGATAGATTGGAATACTTGGACGATTTTTCGTATGTATATTTCTCCCTCAAATATTGCTACAATGTAGAAAGTTGAGCTAGCTTAACATGGGCATTGGATTCGTGCCATTCTACTGTCTAAATCAAAGTTATGGAAGATTTAGTGCGGACATGTCAAGTTGATCAGCCACTTAAAATAATCATTCTAAACTGATCATTGGAGCTCATTAAGTAAAGGCTTATAAATGAAGCATAAAGCATGGCATTACGCAGTTTTGGATAGATTGGATTACTTGCACGCTTTTTCGTCTCTATTTCTATCTCAAATTTTGTTCAAATATAGAAAATTTAACAAGCTTAACGTGTGCATTGTATTCGTGTCATTCTGAGCTCAAAATCAAAAATTATAGACGATTTACTATGGACATGTCTGGTTTATCGTCTAGTTGATGAATCATAAAGCATAGCATAACACAGTTTGGGATAGATTGGACTACATAGACGCTTTTTCATCATTATTTCTGTCTCAAATTTTGTCACAATATAGACAACTTTGCTAGTTTAACGTGGGCATTGGATTCGTATCATTCTGAGCTCTAACTCGAAAATTACAGACAATTTGGTGCATACAAGTCAACTTAATCGGCCAGTTAATATGATTATTCTAAACTGATCATTGGTGCTCAATGAGTAAAGGCTTATAAATGAAGCATAATGCGTGACATCTTACAGTTTTGGATAGATTGGCTTGCTAAGACACATTGTCGTATAGAAAATTGAGCTATACCATGGGTATTGGATTCGTGTAATTCTTATATCTAAATCAAAAGTTACATACTATTTAGTGCTGAGATGTCAAGTATATCGGCCAGCTAAAGTGATTATTGTAAACTGATCATTGTGCTCTTTAAGTAAAGGCTTATAAATGAAGCATAAAGCATGGCATCGCGAAATTTAGGATAGAATGGATTACTTGGATGCTTTGTGGTCTCTATTTATTTATCAAATTTTCTGACAATATAGAAAATTGAGCTAGCTTAACGTGGGCATTCGATTGGTGTCATTCTGAGCTCTAAATAAAAATTTACAGACGATTTAGTGCGAACATGTCAAGTAGATCGGTCACTTAAAGTGATCATTCTACACTGATCATTGGTGCTCATTGAGTAAAGGCTTATAAATGAAGCATAATGCATGGCATCATACAGTTTTGGGTAGATTTGATTACTTGGACGCTTTGTCGTATCTATTTTTGTCTCAAATTCTGTTACAATAGGAAATTGAGCTGGCTTAACGTGGATATTATATTCTTATCATTCTATGATGTAAATCAAAAGTTACGGACGATTTACTCCGGACATGTCAAGTTGATCGGCCAGTTAAACTTATCATTTTAAACTGATCATTGGAGCTCATTCTGTAAAGGATTATAAATAAAGTATAAAGCATGGAATCACGCAGTTCGGGATCGATTGGATTACTTGCATGCTTTATTGTCTCTATTTCTATGTCAAATTTTGTCCAAATATAGAAAATTTAGCAAGCTTCACGTGCGCATTATATTCGTGTTATATCAGCTCAAAATTAAAAGTCACAGACGATTTACTGCGGACATGGCAGGTCTATCGGCCAGTTTATATGATTATTCTAAACTGATCATTGGTGCTCATTGAGTGAAGACTTCTAAATGAAGGATAATGCATGGCATCACAAAGTTTGTGATATATATGATTACTTGGACGCTTTGTCGTATCTATTTTGTCTCAAATTATGTTACAATAAGGAAAATTAAGCTAGCTTAACGTGGGCATTGGATTCGTGTCATTATGAGCTCTAAATCAATAGTTACGGACGATTTAGTGCGGACATGTCAAGTTGTTCGGCCACATAATATGATTATTCTAAACTGATCATTTGTGCTCATTGAGTAAATGCTTATACATGAAGCATAATGCATGACATCACATAACTTTGGATAGATTGGATTACTTGCACGCTTTGTCATCTTTATTCTTCTCTCAAATATTATCAAAATATAGAAGTTTTAGCTAGCTTAACGTGGGCATTGGATTCATGCCATTCTGAACTCAAAAACAAAAGCTACATAAGGTTTAGTGCGAACATGTTAAATTGATAGGCCAGTTAATATGATTATTCTTAACTGATGATTGGTTGTCATTGAGTAAATGCTTCTAAATGAAGCATAATGCATTGCATCACACGGTTTTGGATAGATTGGATTACTTGTATGCTTTGTAGATCTATTTTTGTCTCAAATTTTGTTACAATATAGAAAATTGAGCTAGCTTAACGCGGGCATTGGATTCGTCTCATTTTGAGCTCTAAATCAAAAACTACAGACGATTTAGTGCAGACATGTCAAGTTGATCGCCCACTTAAAGTTATCATTCTAAACTGGTCATTGGCGCTCTTTAAGTAAAGGCTTATAAATGAATCATAAAGTGTGGCATCACGCAGTTTGAGAAAGATTGGATTAGTTGGATGCTTTGTCGTCTCTATTTCTGTCTCATATTTTGTCAAAATATAGAAAATTGAGGAAGATTAATGCGGGCATTGATTCTTATCATTCTGAGCTCAAAATCAAAAGTTACGGACGATTTAATGCGACATGTCAAGTTGGTTTGCCAGTTAATATGATTATTCGCAACTAATCATTGGTGCTCATTGAGTAAAGGCTTATAAATGAAGCATAATGCATGGCATCACATAGTTTTTGATATATTGGATTACTTGTACGGTTTGTCATCTCAATTTCTTTCTCAAATTTTGTTAAAATATAGAAAATTTATCTAGCTTAACATGAGCAATGGATACGTGTCATTCTGAGCTCAAAATCAAAAGTTACTGACGATTTGGTGCGGACATGTCAAGTTCATCGGTCAGTTAATATGATTATTCTAAATTTGTCTCTGGTGCTCATTGAGTAAAGGCTTATAAATGAAGCATAATGCATGGCATCACACAGTTTTGAATAGATTGGAATACTTGGACGATTTGTCGTATGTATATTTCTCCCTCAAATATTGCTACAATGTAGAAACTTGAGCTAGCTTAACGTGGGCATTGGATTTGTGTCATTCTTCGGTCCAAATCAAAGCTATGGACGATTTAGTGCATAAATGTCAAGTTGATTGGCCAATAAAAATAATCATTCTAAACTGATCATTGGAGCTCATTAAGTAAAGGCTTATAAATGAAGCATAAAGCATGGCATCAGGCAGTTTGGGATAGATTGGATTACTTGCATGCTTTGTCATCTCTATTTCTATCTCAAATTTTATGCAAATATAGAAAATTTAGCAAGCTTAACGTGCGCATTGTATTCGTGTCATTCTGAGCTCAAAATCAAAAGTTAGGGAAGATTTACTGCGGACTTCTCAGGTTTATTGGCCAGTTAATGAAGCATAAAGCATACCATAGCACAGTTTGGCATAGATTGGATTACTTAGACGCTTTTTCATCTCTATTTCTGTCTCAAATTTTGTCACAATATAGAAAATTGAGCTAGCTTAACGTGGGCATTGGATTCGTGTCATTCTGAGCTCTAACTCGAAAATTATGAACGATTTGGTGCATAGATGTCAACTTAATCAGCCAATTAATATGATTATTCTAAACTGATCATTGGTGCTCAATGAGTAGAGGCTTATAAATAAAGCATAATGCACGACATATTACAGGTTTGAATAGATTGGCTTGCTTGGACACTTTGTCGTATCTATTTCTCTCTCAAATTTTGCTATAATATAGAAAGTTGAGCTAGCATAACGTGGGTACTGGATTCGTGTAATTCTGAGCTCTAATTCAAAAGTTACAGACTATTTAGTGCCGAGCTGTCAAGTTGATCGGCCAGTTAAAGTGATCATTAGTGCTCTTTAAGTAAAGGCTTATAAATGAAGCATAAAGCATGGCATCACGAAATTTAGGATAGATTGGATTACTTGGATGATTTGTGTCTCAAATTTTTTGACAATATAGAAAATTGAGCTAGCTTAACGTGGGCATTCGATTGGTGTCATTCAGAGCTCTAAATCAAAAGTTAGAGACGATTTAATGTGGACATGTCAAGTATATCGCTCAATCAAAGTGATCATTCTAGACTGATCAATGTTTCTCATTGCGTAAAGGCTTCTAAATGAAACAATGCATGGCATCACACAGTTTTGGATAGATTTGTTTATTTGGACGCTTTGTCATATCTATTTTTTTCTCAAATTCAGTTACAATAGAAAATTGAGCTAGCTTAATGGGATATTGGATTCTTGTCATTCTGAGCTGTAAATCAAAATTTACGGACAATTTATTGTGGACATGTCAAGTTGATCAGCCAGTTAAAGTTATCATTCTAAACTGGGCATTGGTGCCACTTAAGTAAAGGCTTATAAATGATGCATAAAGCATGACATCACACAGTTTGGGAAAGATTGGATTACTTGGACGCTTTGTCGTCTCTATTTCTGTCTCAAATTTTGTTAAAATATAGAAAATTTAGCAAGCTAAACGTGGGTATTGATTCGTATCATTCTAAGCTCAAAATCAAAATTTTACGGAAAATTTAGTGCGGCACGTCAAGTTTATCGGCCAGTTCATATGATTATTCTAAACTGATCAGTAGTGCTCATTGAGTAAAGGTTTATAAATGACATCACACAGTTTTGGATAGATTGGATTACTTGGACGCTTTGTCGTCTCTATTTCTGTCCCAAACTTTGTTAAAATATAGAAAATGTATCTAGCTTAACATGAGCATTGGATACGTGTCATTCAGAGCTCAAAATCAAAAGTTACTGATGATTTTGTGTGGACATGTCAAGTTCATCGGTCAGTTAATATGATTATTCTAAATTGGTCATTGGTGCTCATTGAGTAAAGACTTATAAATTAAGCATAATGCATGGCATCACACAGTTTTGGATAGATTAGAATACTTGGACGATTTGTCGTATGTATATTTCTCCCTCAAATATTGCTACCATGTAGAAAGTTGAGCTAGCCTAACGTGGGCATTGGATTTGTGTCATTCTACTGTCTAAATAAAAGCTATGGACGATTTAGTGCGGACATGTCAAGTTGATCAGCCACTGAAAATAATCATTCTAAACTGATCATTGGAGCTCATTAAGTAAAGGCTTATAAATGAAGCATAAAGCATGGTATCACGCAGTTTTGGATAGATTGGACTACTTGCATGCTTTTTCGTGTCTATTTCTATCTCAAATTTTGTCCAAATATAGAAAATTTAGCAAGCTTAACGTGTGCACTGTATTCGTGTCATTCTGAGCTCAAAATCAAAAATTATGGACGATTTACTGTGGACATGTCAGGTTTATCGTCCAGTGAATGAATCATAAAGCATAGCATAACACAGTTTGGGATAGATTGGATTACTTAGATGCTTTTTCATCACTATTTCTGTCTCAATTTTTGTAACAATATAGAAAATTGTGCTAGTTTAACGTGGGCATTGGATTCGTGTCATTCTGAGCTCTAACTCGAAAATTACACACAATTTGGTGCATACATGTCAACTTAATCGGCCAGTTAATATGATTATTCTAAACTGATCATTGGTGCTCAATGAGTAAAGGCTTATAAATGAAGCATAATGCACGACATCTTACAGTTTTGGATAGATTGGCTTGCTAGGACACTTTGTCGTATAGAAAATTGAGCTAGCATATCGTGCGTATTGGATTCGTGTAATTCCGAGATCTAAATCAAAAGTTACATACTATTTAGTGCTGAGATGTCAAGTTGATCGGCCAGCTAAAGTGATCAATTTAAACTGATCATAATTGTGCTCTTTAAGTAAAGACTTATAAATGAAGCATAAAGCATGGCATCACGAAATTTAGGATAGATTAAATTACTTGGATGCTTTGTCGTCTCTATTTCTGTCTCAAATTTTCTGAGAATATAGAAAATTGAGCTACCTTAACGTGGGCATTCGATTGGTGTCATTCAGAGCTCTATATCAAAATTTACAGACGATTTAGTGCGAACATGTCAAGTAGATCGGTCAGTTAAAGTGATCATTATAGATTGATCATTGGTGCTCATTGAGTAAAGGCTTATAAATGAAGCATAATGCATGGCATCACACAATTTTGGATAGATTTGATTACTTGGACGCTTCGTGGTATCTATTTTTGTCTCAAATTCTGTTACAATAGGAAATTGAGCTAGCTTAACGTGGATATTAGATTCTTATCATTCTGAGCTCTGAATCAAAAGTTACGAAAGATTAAGTGCGGACATGTCAAGTTGATCGGCGAGTTAATGTGATCATTCTAAACTGATCATTGGAGCTCATTAAGTAAAGGCTTATAAATAAAGCATAAAGCATGGCATCACTTGGATATATTGGATTACTTGGACGCTTTGTCGTATCTATTTGTGTCTCAAATACTATTAGAAAATTGAGCTACTTTAACATGGACATTGGATTTGTATCATTATAAGCTCTAAATCAAAACTTACTGACGATTTAGTGCTGGCATATCATGTTGATCGGCCATTTAAAGTTATGACTATAAACTGATCACTAGTGCTCTTTGTGTAAAACCTTATAAATGAAGCATACAACATTGCATCACATAGTTTGGGATAGATTTTATTACTTGGACATTTTGTCGTCTCTATTTCAGTCTCAAATTTTGTCAAAATATAGAATATTAAGCAAGTTTAACATGCCCATTGGATTCATGTCATTCTGAGCCCAAAATTCAAAGTTAGTGACGATTTATAGTGGAAATGTCGAGTTGATCGGAAGTTAATATGATCATTTTAAACTGATCATTGCTGCTCATTCAGTAAAGACTTCTAAATGAAGCATAATGCATGCCATCACACAGTTTTGGATATATTTCATTGCTTGGACGTTTTGTCCTATCTATTTTTGTCTCAAATTTTGTTACAATATTGAAAATTAATCTAGCTTAACATTGGTATTGGATTGATGTCATTCTGAGCTCTAAATCAAAAGTTACGGAATATGTACTGCAGACATGGCAAGTTGATCGGCAAGTTAATATGATTATTCTAAACTTATCATTGGTTCTCGTTGAGTAAAGGCTTCTAAATGAAGCATAATGCATGACATCACATCGTTTTGGATATATTGGATTACCTGGACGCTTTGTCATATCTATTTCTGTCTCCAATTTTGTTACAATATAGAAAATTGAGCTAGCTTAATGTGGATATTGGATTTGTGTCAATATGAGGTCTAAATCAAAATTTACAGAGGATTCAGTGCACACATATCAAGTTGATCGGCCATTTAAAGTTAAGACTCTAAACTTATCATTGGTGCTCTTTAGGTAAAGGCTTATTAATGAAGCATACAACATTGCATCACGTAGTTTGGGATAGATTGGATTACTTGGACGCTTTATCGTCTCTATTTCTGTCTCAAATTTTGTCAAAATATAGAAAATTAAGGAGGTTTAACGTGTGCATTGGATTTGTGTCATTCGGAGCTCAAATTCCAAAGTTACTGACGATTTACTGCAGACATGTCAAGAGTATCTGCCAGTTAATATGATTATTCGATACTGATCATTGGTGCTCATTGAGAAAAAGCTTATAAGTGAAGCATAATGCATGGCATTACACAGTTTTGGATATATTTGATTACTTGGACTTTTGTTGTATCTATTTTTGTTTCAAATTTTGTTACAATATAGAAAATTAAGCTAGCTTAATGTGCCCATTGGATTCGTGTCATTCTGAGCTCTAAATCAAAAGTTACGGATGATTTGGTGAGGACATATCAAGTTTATTGGACAGTTAATATGATTATTCTAAACTGATCACCAGTTCTCATTGAGTAAAGGCTTCTACATGAAGCATTATGCATGGCATCACACAGTTTTGGATATATTGGATTACTTGGATGCTTTGTCGTATCTATTTATGTCTATAATTTTGGTACAATATAGAAAATTGAACTAGCTTAATGTGGGCTTTGTATTCGTGTCATTCTGACCTCTTAATGAAAAGTTGCGGATGATTTACTGCAGACATGTTAAGTTGATCGGCTAGATAAAGTGATCATTTTAAACTGATCATTGGTGCTCATTGAGTAAAGCCTTATAAATGAAGCATAAACCATGGATCACGCAGTTTGGGATAGATTAGATTACTTGGACGTTTTGTCGTCTCCATTTCTGTCTCAAATTTTGTCACAATATAGAAAATCAAGAAAGGTTAACGTGGGCATTGCATTCGTGTCATACTGAGATCTAAAGCAAGAGTTATAGACAGTTTAGTGCAGAGAAGTCAAGTTAATCAACTAGTTAAAGTGATCATTCTAAACTGATCATTGCTGCTCATTAAGTAAAAGCTTATAAATGAACTATAAAGCAGGGCATCATGCAGTTTGAGATAGATTGGATTACTTGGATGTTTTTTCGTCTCTATTTATGTTTTAAATTTTGCAAAATATAGAAAATTTAGCTAGATTAACGTGGGTATTGGATTTGGGTCATTCTGAGCTCTAAATCAAAAGTTACAGACGATTTAGTGCGGACATGTCAAGTTGACCGGCCAGCTAATATGACTATTCTAAACTGATCATTGTTACTCATTGAGTAAATGCTTATAAATGAAGCATAATGCATGGCATCATGTAGTTTGGGATAGATTGAATTAGTTTTACGCTTCGTCGTATCTAGTTTTTTCTCCAATTTTGTCACAATATAAAAAATAGAATAGCTTAACATGGGCATTGGATTCGTATCATTTTGAGCTCAAAATCAAAAGTTACAGATGATTGAGTGTGGACACGTCAAGTCAATCGGCTAGTTAATATAATTATTCTAAAATGATAATTGGAGCTCAATGAGTAAAGGCTTATAAATGAATCATAATGCATGGCATCACATAGTTTTGGATAGATTGGATTTCTTGGACACTTTATCGTATCTATTTGTGTCTCAAATATTGCTACAATATAGAGAATTGAGCTACCTTAACGTGGACATTGGATTTGTGTCATTCTGAGCGCTAAATAAAAACTTACTGACGATTTAGTTCAGACATATCAAGTTGATCGGCCATTTAAACTTATGATTCTAAACTGATCATTTGCGCTATATAAGTAAGGGCTTATAAATGAAGCATACAACATTGTATCACGCAGTCTAGGATAGATTAGATTACTTGTACGCTTTGTCGTTTCTATTTCTGTCTCCAATTTTTTCAAAATATTGAAAATTAAACAAGCTTAACATGAGCATGTGATTCGTGTCATTATGACCTCAAAATCCAAAGTTAAGGACGATTTACTGCAGACAAGTCAAGTTGATCGGCAAGTTGATATAATTATTCGAAACTGATCAGTGCTGCTCATTGAGTAAATACTTCTAAATGAACCATAATGCATGGCATCACAAAGTTTTTGATATATTTGATTACTGGGACTTTTTTCGTATCTATTTTTATCTCAAATTTTGTTACAATATAAAGAATTAAGGTAGCTTAACGTGATCATTGGATTCATGGCATTCTTAGCTCTAAATGAAAAGTTACAGAACGATTTAGTGCGGAAATACCAAGTTGATCGCCCAGTTAATATGATTATTCAAAACTGATCATTGGTTCTCATTGAGTAAAGGCTTGTAATTGAATCATAATGCATGGCATCACATAGTTTTGGATATATTGGATTACTTGGAAGCTTTGTCGTATCTATTTATGTCTCAAATTTTGTTACAATATAGAAAATTGAGCTAGCTTAACGTGGATATTGGATTTGTGTCATTCTGAGCTCTAAATCAAAATTTATCGATGATTTAGTTCTCACATATCAAGTTGATTGGCCGTTTAAAGTTATGATTCGAAACTTATCATTGGTGCTCTTTAAGTAAAAGCTTATAAATGAAGCATACAACATTGCATCACGTAGTTTGGGATAGATTGGATTACTTGGACGCTTTATTGCTCTATTTATGTCTCAAATTTTGTCAAAATATAGAAAATTAAGCAAGTTTAACGTGCGCATTGGATTTTTGTCATTCGGAGTTGAAAATCCAAAGTTACCGACGATTTACAGCGGACATGTCAAGTTGATCGGCTAGTTAATATGATTATTCTAAACTGGTCATTGCTGCTCATTGACTAAAGACTTCTAAATGAAGCATAGTGCATGCCATCACACAGTTTTGGATATATTTGATTACTAGGATTCTTTGTCGTATCTATTTTTGTCTAAAAGTTTGTTACAATATAAAAACTGAAGCTAGTTTAACGAGAGCATTGGATTCCTATCATTCAGAGCTTTAAATCAAAAGTTACGGATGATTTAGTTTGGACATGTCAAGTTGATCGGCCAGTTAATATGAGTATTCTAAACTGATCATTGCTTCTCATTAGTAAAGGCTTTTAAATGAATCATAATGCATGGGATCACATACTTTTGGATATGTTGGATTACTTGGATGCTTTGTCGTATCTATTTCTGTCTCAATTTTTGTTATAATATAGAAAATTGAGCTAGCTTAATGTGGGCATTGGATTCGTGTCATTCTAAGCTCCAAATGAAAAGTTACTGATGATTTACTATGGACATGTCAAGTTGATCGGCTAGTTAAAATGATCATTTTAAACTGATCATTGGTGCTCATTGAGTAAAGGATAATAAATGAAGCATAAAGCATGGATCACACAGTTTGCGATTGATTGGGTTACTTGTACGCTTTGTTGTCTCTTTTTCTGCCTCAAATTTGTCACAATATAGAAAATTAAGAAAAGTTAATGTGGGCAATGGATTCGTGTCATTCGGAGCTCTAAATGAAGAGTTGCAGACAATTTAGTGCAGACAAGTGAAGTTGATCGGCTAGTTTGAGATAAGTCAAGTGATCACTCTAAACTGATCATTAGTAATCATTCAGTAAAGGCTTATAAATGAAGCATAATGCATGGCATCATGCAGTTTGGGATAGATTGAAAGATTTGCACTCTTTGTCATATATAATTCTGTCCCAAATTTTGACATAATATAGAAAATTGAGTTAGCTTAACGTGGGCATTGCATTCGTGTTATTATGAGGTGAAAATCAAAATTGACAGACGATTTAGTGCTGGCATATCAAGTTCAGCAGACAGTCAATATGATTACTCTAAACTAATCATTGTCGCTTGATTACTTGGAAGCTTTGTTGTATCTATTTTTGTCTCAAATTTTGTTACAATATAGAAAATTAAGCTAGCTTTAACATTGGTGTTCAATTCGTGTCATTCTGAACTCTAAATCAAAATTTACGGACGATTTATTGTGGACATGTCAAATTGATCTGCTAGATAATTTGATTATTCTAAGCTGATGATTTGTGCTCATTGATTAAAGGCTTGTAAATGAAGCATAATGGATGGCATCACACAGTTTTAGATAGATTGGATTACTTAGATGCTTTTTCATATCTGTTTATGTCTCTAATTTTGTTACAATACAGAAAATTGGGATAGCTTAACGTGGACATTTGACTCGTGTCATTTTGAGCTATAAAACAAAAGTTACGGATGATTTTTTGCAGAAATTCCAAGTTGATCAGCCAGTTAAAGTGATCATTTTAAAGTGGTCATTTTAAAGTGATCATTTTAAAGTGATCATTGCTACTCTTTAAGTAAAGGCTTATAAATAAAGCATAAAGCATGGCATCACGCAGTTTGGAATAGCTTGGACTATTTGGACGTTTTGTCATCTCTATTTCTGTCTCAAATTTTGGTACAATATAAAAAATGAAGCTAAATTAACGTGGGCATTAGATTCCTGTCATTCTGAGCTCTAAATCAAAAGTTACAGACGATTTATTGTAGACATGTCAAGTTGATCATCAAGTAAAGGCTTACAAAGCATGGCACCATGCAGTTTGGATAGAGTGGATTACTTCGACACTTTGTCGTCTCTATTTCTGTCTTAAATTTTGTCAAAATATAGAAAATTAGCTAGCTTAACGTGGGCATTGGATTCGTGTCATTCGGAGCTCAAATTCAAAAGTTACGGACAATTTAGTGTGGTCATGTCAAGTTGATCGGCTAGTTAATATGATTATTCTAAACTGATCATTGGTGCTCATTGACTAAATGCTTATAAATGAAGCCTAATGCATGGCATCACAGAGTTTTGGATATATTGGATTACTTGGAGGTTTTGTCGTATCTATTTCTATCTCTAATTTTTGAAAATATAGAAAATTGAGGTACCTTAACGTGGACATTGGATTCGTGTCATTATAAGCTCTAAATCAATAGTTACCGCCGATTTATTGCGGACATGTCAAATTGATCGACCAATTAAAGTGATCATTCTAAGCTGATCATTGCTGCTCTTTAAGTAAAGGCTTATAAATGTAGCATAAAGCATGGCATCACGCAGTTTGGGATAGATTAGATTACTTGGAAGTTTTGTCGTCTCTATTTATATCTCAAATTTTGTCCAAATATAAAAAATTTAGCAAGCTTAACGTGGGCATTGGATTCTCGTCATTCTGAACTCAAAATTAAAAGTTACGGACGATTTAGTGCGAACATGTCAAGTTGATTGGACAGTTAATATGATTATTATAAACTGATCATTGGTGCTTATTGAGTAAAGGCTTATAAACGAAGCATAATGAATGGCATCACACAAATTCAGATATATTGGATTACTTGGATGCTTTGTCTTATCTAGTTATGTCTTAAATTGTGTAAAAATATAGAACATTGAGCTAGGTTAACGTGGGCATTTGATACGTATAATTCGGAGCTCAAAATCAAAAGTTATGGATGATTTAGTGTGGACATGTCAAGTTGATCGACCAGTTAATATGATTTTCTAAACAAATCATTGGTGCTCATTGAGAAAAGGCTTTTAAATGAAACATAATGTATGGCATCACACAGTTTTGGATAGATTGGATTACTTGGATGCTTTGTGGTCTCTATTTCTATCTCAAATTTTGTCAAAACATAGAAAATTTATCTAGCTTAACGTGGGCATTGGATTCGTGTCATTCTGAGCTTAAAATCAAAAGTTACTAAGGATTTAGTGTGAACTTGTCAAGTTGATCGGCCGGTTAATATGATTCTTCTAAACATATCATTGGTGCTAATTGAGTAAATGCTTTTAAATGAAGCATAATGCATGGCATCACACATGTTGGGATAGATTAGATTACTTGGACGCTTTGCTGTCTCTATTTCTATCTAAAATTTTGCAAAATATAGAAAATTTACCTAGCCTAACGTGGGCATTCGATTGGTGTCACTCTGAACTCTAAATCAAAAGTTACGGACGATTTAGTGCGGACATGACAACTTGATCGGCTAGTTAACGAAAAAATTCCAAACTGATCATTGGTGCTCATTGAGTAAAGGCTTATAAATAAAGCATAATGCATGGCATCACACATTTTTGGATAGATTGGATTAGTTGGACGATTTTTCGAACTTATTTCTGTGACAAAGTTTGTTACAATATAGAAAATGGAGCTACCTTAACGTAGACATTGGATTCGTGTCATTCTGAGCTCTGAATCAAAAGTTACGAAATATTTAGTGCGGACATGTCAAGTTGATCGGCGAGTTAAAGTGATCATTCTAAACTGATCATTGGTGCTCTTTAAGCAAAGGTTTATAAATGAAGCATAAAGCTTGGCATCACAAAGTTTGGGAAAAATTGGATTACTTGGACGCTTTATCGTCTCTATTTCTGTCTCAAATTTTGTCAAAAGATAGAAAATTTAGCAAGAATAGCATGGCCATTGGATACGTGTCATTATGAGCTTTAAATCAAAAGTTACGGACGATTAGTGCGGATATGTCATTAGTGCGGATATGTCAAGTTGATCGGACAGTTAAAATGACTATTTTAAACTGATCATTGGTGCTCATTGAGTAAAGGCTCATAAATAATGCATAATGCATGGCATCACACAGTTTTGGATAGATTGAATTACTTTGATGCTTTGTCATCTCTATTTCTGTCTAAAATTTTGTTAAATTATAGAAAACTTATCTAGCTTAACGTGGGCATTGAATTCGTGTTATTCTAAGCTGAAAATCAAAAATTACGGACGATTTAGTGCGGACATGTCAAGTTGATCGGCCAGTTAATATGATTATTCTAAACTGAGAATTGGTGGTCATTGAGTAAAGGTTTATAAATGAACCATAATGCACGCCATGTTACAGTTTTGGATAGATTGGATTACTTGGGCGCATTGTTGGATCTATTTCTGTATCAAATTTTGTTACAATATACAAAATTGAGATAGCTTAACGTGGGCATAGGATTTGTGTCATTCTGAGCTCTAAATCAAAAGTTACGGACGATTTAGTGTGGACAGTTCAAGTTAATCGGCCAGTTAAAGTAATCATTCTAAACTGATCATTGGTGCTCATTAAGTAAAGGCTTATAAATGAAGCATAAAGCATGGCATCACGCAGTTTTAGATAGATTGGATTACTTAGTCGCTTTGTTATCTCTGTTTTTGTATCAAATTTTGTCACACTATAGAAAATTGAGCTACCTTAACAAGGGCATTGGATTCGTGTCTTTCTTAGCTCTAAATCAAAAGTTACGAACGATTCGGGGAAGATATGTAAAGGTTATCGGCCAGTTAGGATTATTATTCTAAGCTGATCAATGGTGCTCATTACGTAAAGGCTTATAAATGAAGCATGAAGCATGGCATCACGCAGGTTGAGATAGATTGGATTGCTTGGATGCTTTGTTGTCTCTATTTTTTCTCAAACTTTGCAAAATATAGAAAATTTAGCTATCTTAACAGGGCCATTGGATTCGTGTCATTCTGAGCTCCAAATCAAAACATACATACGGTTTAGAGTGGACATATCAAGTTGATCGGCCAGTTAAAGTGGTCATTCTAAAACAATCATTGGTGTTCATTAAGTAAAGGCTTATAAATGAAGCAGAAAGCATGGCATCACACAGTTTGGGATAGATTGGATTACTTGGATGCTTTGTCGTCTCTATTTCTGTCTCAAATTTTGCAAAATATAGAAAATTTAGTGCGGACATGTCAACGTGGGCATTGAATTTGTGTCATTCCGAGCTCAAAATTAAAAGTTACGGACGATCTAGGGGGGACATGTCAAGTTTATCGGCTAGTTAAAGTGATCATTTTAAACTGATCATTGGTGCTCATGGAGTAAAGGCTTATAAATGAATCATAATGCATGGCATCACACATTTTTGGATATATTGGATTACTTGGACTCATTGTCGTCTCTATTTTTGTTTCAAATTTTGCTTAAATACAGAAAATTCAGCTAGGTTAACGTTGGCATTGGATTCGTGTCATTACGAGCTGAGAATCAAAAGTTATGAGCGATTCAGTGTTTACATATCAAGTTGATCGGCCAGTTAATATGATCATTCTAAATTGATAATTGGTGCTCATTGAGTAAATGCTTATAAATGAAGGGTAATGCATGGTATCACACAGTTTTGGAAAGATTGGATTACTTGGAAGCATTGTCGTATCTATTTCTGTCTCAATTTTTTGTCAATATAGAAGATTGAGCTAGCTTAAAGTGGTAGAATATTGAAAAATTATCTACCTTAATATGGGCATTGGATTCTTGTCATTCTGAGCTCAAAAATCAAAAGTTACGGATGATTTAGTTCGGACATGTCAAATTGATCGGCCAGTTAATATGATTATTTTAAACTGATCATTGGTGTTCATTGAGTAAAGGGTTACAAATCAAGCATAATGCATGCCATCACATAATTTTGGATTGATTGGATTACTTGGACGCTTTACCGTCCCTATTTCTGCCTTAAATTTTGCTAAAATATAGAAATTTATCTAGCTTAACGTAGGCATTGAACTCGTGTCATTGTGAGCTCAAAAATCAAAAATCACGGATGATTTAGTGCGGACATGTCAAGTTGATCGGTCAGTTAAAATGATTATTCTAAACTGATGATTGGTGCTCATAAAGTAAAGGCTTATAAATGAAGCATAATGCACGCCATCTTACATAGTTTTGGATTGATTGGATTACTTAAACTTTTTGTCGTATGTATTTCTGTATCAAATTTAGTGCAAAAATGTCAAATTGGTCGGCCAGTTAAAATGATCATACATAATTGATCATTGGTGCTCATTGAGTAAAGGCTTATAAATGAAGCATAATGCATTGCATCACGCAGTTTGGGATAGATTGGATTACTTGGACGCTTTGTTGTCTCTATTTATGTCTCAAATTTTGCAAAATATAGAAAATTTAGCTAGCTTAACATGGGTATTGGATTCGTGTCATTATGAGCTCTAAATAAAATTTACGTATGATTTAGTATGGACGTATCAAGTTGATACGCTGGTTAAACTGATCATTCTAAACAAATCATTGGTGCTCATTAAGTAAAGGCTTATAAATGAAGCATATGGCATGGCATCACGGAGTTTAGGATAGATTGGATTACTTAGACGCTTTGTCGTCCCTATTTCTGTCTCAAATTTTGCAAAATGTAGAAAATTTAGTGCAGGCATGTCAACGTGGGCATTGAATTCGTGTCATTTTCAAAAAATTGTACGGACGATTTAGTGAGGACATGTCAGGTTGGTCGGCCAGTTAAGATGATCATTCTAAACTGATTATTGGTGGTCATTGAGTAAAGGCTTATAAATCAAGCATAATGCATGGCATCACACAGTTTTGGATAGATTGGATTACTTGGACGCTTTGTCATCTCTATTTCTGTCTCAAATTTTGAAAAAATATAGAGAATTCATCTAGCTTAACGTGGGCATTGGATTCGTGTCATTCAAGCTCAAAATCAAAATTACTGACGATTTAGTGCGAACATGTCAAGTTCATCGACCTGTTAATATGATTATTCTAAATTAATCATTAGTGCTGATTGAGTAAAGGCTTATAAATGAAGCATAATGCATGACATCACATAGTTTTGGATATATTGGATTACTTGGATGCTTTCTCATCTCTATTTTTGTTAAAAAATTTGTTAAAATATAGAAAGTTTATCTAGCTTACTGTGGCCATTGGATTCGTGTCATTCTGAGTTAAAAATCAAAACTTACGGACGATTAAGAGCGGACATGCCAAGTTAATCGGCCAGTTAATATGATTATTCTAAACTGATCACTCGTTCTCATTGAGTAAAGGCTTATAAATGAAGCACAATGCATGGCATCACACAGTTTTGGATAGATTGGATTACTTGGATGGATTTTCATATCTATTTCCATCTTTAATTTTGTTATAATATAGAAAATTGAGCTAGCTTAACGTAGACATTGGATTCGTGTCATATTGAGCTCTAAATAAAAAGTTTCAGAAGATTTAGTGCGGACATATCATGTTGATTGGACAGTTAAAGTGATCATTCTAAACTGATCATTGGTGCTCTTTAAGCAAAGGTTTATAAATGAAGCATAAAGCATGGCATCACAAAGTTTGGGAAAGATTGGTTTACTTGAAATCTTTATCGACTCTATTTATGTCTCAAATTTTTTCAACATATAGAAAATTTAGCAAGATTACCGTGGGCATTGGATACGTGTCATTATGAGCTCTAAATTAAAAGTTACGGAGTGTTTGGTGCGGATATGTCCAGGTTATCGGCTAGTTAAGATGATTATTCTAAACTGATCAATGGTGTTGATTGAGTAAAGGCTTATAAATGAAGCATAAAGGATGGCATCACGCAGGTTGGGATAGATTTGATTACTTGGACGCTTTGTTGTCTCTATTTCTATCTCAAATTTTGCAAAATATAGAAAATTTACCTAGCTTAACGTGGGCATTCGATTGGTGTCATTCTAAACTCTAAATCAAAAGTTACGTATGATTTAGTCCAGACATGACAACTTGATCAGCTAGATAATGTGATAATTCTAAACTGATCGTTGGTGCTCATTGAATAAAGGCCTATAAATAAAGCATAATGCATGACATCACACATTTTTGGATGGATTTGCTAACTTGGACGGTTTTTCGTATCTATTTCTGTCTCAAATTTTGTTACAATATAGAAAATTGAGCTAGCTTAACATAGATATTGGATTCGTGTCATTCGGAGCTCTAAATCAAAAGTTTTGGAAGATTTAGTGCGGACATGTCATGTTGATGGGCTAGTTAAAGTGATCATAAACTTATATTGGTGCTCTTTAAGTAAAGGTTTATAAATGAAGCATAAAGCATGGCATCACAAAAGTTTGGGAAAGATTGGATTACTTGGACGCTTTGTTGACTCTATTGCCATCTCAAATTTTGTCAAGATACAGAAAATTTAGCAAGATTAACGTGGGCATTGGATACATGTCATTATGAGCTTTCAATCAAAATTTACGGACGATTTAGTGTGGATATGTGAAGTTCATCGGCCAGTTAATATGATTATTTTAAACTGATCATTGGTGCTCATTAAGTAAAGGCTTATAAATGAAGCATAATGCATAGCATCACACAGTTTTGGATTGATTGGATTACTTGGACGGATTTTCGTATCTATTTCCATCTTTAATTTTGTTATAATATAGAAAATTGAGCTAGCTTAACGTAGACATTGGATTCATGTCATACTGAGCTCTAAATCAAAAGTTTCAGAAGATTTAGTGCGGACATGTCATGTTGATTGGACAGTTAAAGTGATCATTCTAAACTGATCATTGGTGCTCTTTAAGGAAAGGTTTATAAATGAAGCATAAAGCATGGCATCACAAAGTTTGGGAAAGATTGGTTTACTTAAACGCTTTATCGAGTCTATTTATGTCCCAAATTTTGTCAAAATATAGAAAATTTAGCAAGATTAACGTGGGCATTCGATATGTGTCATTATGAGCTCTAAATTAAAAGTTACGGAGGGTTTGGTTCGGATATGTCAAGGTTATCGGCCAGTTAAGATGATTATTCTAAACTGATCAATGGTGTTGATTGAGTAAAGGCTTATAAATGAAGCATAAAAGATGGCATCACGCAAGTTTTGGATAGATTGGATTACTTGGATGTTTTGTCGTATATATTTTTATCTTAAAATTTGTCACAAATGAGAAAATTGAGCTAGTTTAACATAGGTTTTTGATTCGTGTCATTCTGAGCTAAAATTCAAAATTTATGGACGTTTACATCATACGTGTCGAGTTGATCGGCCTGTTAAAACGATCATTCTAAACTTATCATTGGTTCTCATTAAGTAAACGATTATAAATGAAGAATAATGCATGGTATCACGGAGTTTGAGATATATTTGATTACTTGGACTCTTTTTCGTATCTATTTCGGTTTCCAATTTTGTCACAATATAGAAAATTGAGTTAGCTTAATGTGGGCATTGGATTCGTGTCATTATTAGCTATAAATCAAAAGTTATGGACAATTTAGTGTACATATGTCAAGTTTATCGGCCAGTTAAAGTGATCATTCTAAACTGATCATTAGTGTCATTAAGTAAAAGCTTATAAATGAAGCATAATGCATGGCATCACGCAGTGCGGGATAGATTAGATTACTTAGACGGTTTGCGGTATCTATTTCTGTCTCAAATTTAGTCACAATATACAATAATTATCTAGCTTAATGAGGTCATTGGGCTCGTGTCATTCTAAGCTCTAAATCAAAAGTAACGGATGATTTAGTGCGGACATATCAAGTTGATCGGCCTGTTAAATGATCATTCTTAACTGATCATAATACATGGCATCACACAGTTAGGGATAGATTGGATTACTTGGACACTTTGTTGTTTCTATTTGTGTCTATAATTTTGTCAAAATATAGGAAATTGAGATACCTTTACCTGGGTATTGGATTTGTGTCATTCGGAGCTCTAAATGAAAAGTGACGGAACAATTTAGTGCGGACATGTCAAGTTGATCGACCAGTTAAAATGATCATTCTTAACTGATCATTGGTGCTCATTGAGTAAAGGCTTATGAATGACGCAAAATACAGAGCATCACGCAGTTCTGGATAGATTGGATAACTTATACGCTTTGACGTATCTATTTCTGTCTTTAATTTTTTCTCTATATAAAAATTTGAACTATTTTTAAGTTGGCAATGGTTCGTGTCATTCTGAGCTCCAAAACAAAAGTTTTGGACGATTTAGCGCTGACATGTCAAGTTGATCGTCCAGATAAAATGATCATTCTTCCAATCATTTGTGCTCATTGAGTAAAGGCTTATAAATGAAGCATAATGCATGGCATCATGCAGTTCGAGATAGATTTGATTGTTTGGACGGTTTTCATATCAATTAATGACTCAAATTTTGTCACAAAATACAAACTGAGATAGCTTAACGTGGACATTGGATTCGTGTCATTCGGAGCTACAAATGAAAAGTGACGGACAATTTAGTTCGGCTATGTCAAATTGATTTGCCCGTAAAAATGATGATTCTTCTGATCATTGGTGCTCATTGAGTAAATCCTTATAAATGAAGCATAGTATATGTCAACATGCAGTTCGAGATAGATTGGATTACTTGGATGCTTTGTCATATATATTTTTATCTTAAAATTTGTCACAAAAGAGAAATTTGAGCTAGTTTAACGTAGGTTTTGGATTCGTGTCATTCGGAGCTATAAATCAAAATTTATGGAAGATTTACAGCATACGTGTCGACTAGATCGGCTTGTTAAACTGATCATTCTAAACTTATCATTGGTGCTCATTAAGTAAACGCTTATAAAAGAACAATAATGCATGACATCACGGAGTTTGGGATATATTTGATTACTTGGACTCTTTGTTGTATCTATTTATGTCTCCAATTTTGTCACAATATAGAAAATTCAGTTAGCTTAATGTGGGCATTGGATTCGTGTCATTATGAGCTATAAATCAAATGTTATGGACGATTTAGTGTAGATATGTCAAGTTTCTCGGCCAGTTAGAGTGATCATTCTAAACTGATCATTAGTGTCATTAAGTAAATGCTTATAAATGAAGCATAATGCATCCACGCAGTACGGGATAGATTAGATTACTTAGACGGTTTGTAGTATCTATTTCTATCCCAAATTTTGTCACAATATACAATACTGAGTTAGCTTAATGAGATCATTGGGCTCGTGTCATTCTAAACTCTAAATCAAAAGTTACGGATGATTTAGTGCGGACATGTCAAGTTGTTCGGCCTATTAAATGATCATTCTTTACTGATCATTGGTGCCCATAGAGTAAAGGCTTATAAAAGAAGCATAAAGCATGGCATCACAAATTATGGGATAGATTGGATTACTTGGACTCTTTGTCGTCGCTTTTTCCATCTGAAATTTTGTCAAAACATAGAAAATTACGCTAGCTTAACGTGGGCATTGGATTCGTGTCACTATGAGCTCTAAATCAAAACTTATGGACGATTTAGTGCAGACATGTCAAGTTGATCGGACAGTTAAAATGATCATTCTTCCGATCATTTGTGCTCATTGAGTAAAGGCTTATAAATGAAGCATAATGCATGGCATCACGCAGTGCGAGATAGATTTGATTATTTGGACGGTTTTGGTATTAATTTATGTCTCAAATTTTGTCACAATATACAAAACTGAGCTAGCTTATCGAGGGCATTGGATTCGTGTCATTCGGAGATAGAAATGAAAAGTCACGGACGATTTAGTTTGGCAATGTCAAGTTGAACGGCATGTAAAAATGATCATTCTTCTGATCATTTGTGCTCATGAGTAAATCCTTATAAATGAAGCATAATATATGTCAACATGCAGTTCCAGATAGATTGGATTTCTTCTATGCTTTGTCGTATATATTTTTTTCTTAAAATTTGTCACAATAAAGAAAATTGAGCTAGTTTAATGTAGGTTTTCGATTCGTGTCATTCCAAGCTATAAATATATATTTATGGACGATTTACATCATACGTGTCGAGTTGATCCACCAGTTAAAGTGATCATTCCAAACTTATCATTGGTGTTCATTAAGTAAGTGCTTATAAATGAAGAATAATGCATGGCATCACGGAGTTTGGGATATATTTGATTACTTGGAGTCTTTGTTGTATCTATTTCTGTCTCCAATTTTGTCAAAATATAGCAAATTGAGTTAGCTTAATGTGGGCATTGGATTCGTGTCATTATGAGCTATAAATAAAAAGTTATGGACGATTTAGTGTAGATATGTCAAGTTTATCTGCCAGTTAAAGTGATCATTCTAAACTGATCATTAGTGTCATTAAGTAAAGGCTTATAAATGAAGTATAATGCATGGCATCACGCAGTGCGGGATAGATTAGATTACTTAGACGATTTGTGGTATCTATTGTTGTCTCAAATTTTGTGACAATATACAATATTGAGCTAGCTTAATGAGGTCATAGGGCTCGTGTGATTCAAAGCTCTAAATCAAAAGTTACGGATTATTTAGTGCGGACATGTCAAGTTGTTTGGCCTGTTAAATGATCATTCTTAACTGATCATTGGTTCCCATAGAGTAAAGGCTTATAAAAGAAGCATAAAGCATGGCATCACAAATTATGGGATAGATTGGATTATCAGGACGCTTTGTCGTCTCTATTTCTATCTGAAATTTTGTCAAAATATAGAAAATTATGCTAGCTTAACGTGGGCATTGGATTCGTGTCAGTATGAGCTCTAAATCAAAACTTATGGACGATTTAGTGCAGACATGTCAAATTGATCAGCCAGTTAAAATGATCATTCTTCCGATCATTTGTGCTCATTGAGTAAAGGCTTATAAATGAAGCATAATGCATGGCATCACGTAGTTCGAGATAGATTTGATTACTTATACGGTTTTGGTATCAATTTATGTCTCAAATGTTATTACAATATACAAAACTTAGCTAGCTTAACGAGGGCATTGGATTCGTGTCATTCGGAGCTATAAATGAAAAGTCACGGACGATTCAGTTTGGCTATGTCAAGTTGATCGGAAAATAAAAATGATCATTCTTCTGATCATTGGTGCTCATCGAGTAAATCCTTATAAATGAAGCATAATATATGTCAACATGCAGTTCGAGATATATTGGATTACTTGGATGCTTTGTCGTATATATTTTTATCTTAAAATTTGTCACAATAGAGAAAATTGAGCTAGTTTAACGTAGGTTTTGGATTCGTGTCATTCTGAGCTATAAATCAAAATTTATGGACGATTTACATCATACGTGTCGAGTTGATCGGCCAGTTAAAGTGATCATTCCAAACTTATCATTGGTGCTCATTAAGTAAGCGCTTATAAATGAAGAATAATGCATGGCATCACGGAGTTTGGGATATATTTGATTACTTGGAGTCTTTTTCGTATCTATTTCTATCTCCAATTTTGTCACAATATAGAAAATTGAGTTAGCTTAATGTGGGCATTGGATTCGTGTCATTATGAGCTATAAATAAAAAGTTGTGGACGATTTAGTGTAGATATGTCAAGTTTATCGGCCAGTTAAAGTGATCATTCCGAACTGATCATTAGTGTCATTAAGTAAAGGCTTATAAATGAAGTATAATGTATGGCATCACGCTGTGCGGGATAGATTAGATTACTTAGACGATTTGTGGTATCTATTTCTTTCTCAAATTTTGTCACAATATACAATATTGGGCTAGCTTAATGAGGTCATTGGGCTCGTGTCATTCTAAGTTCGAAATCAAATGTTACGGATGATTTAGTGCGGACATGTCAAGTTGATCAGACTGTTAAATGATCATTCTTAACTGATCATTGGTGCCCACAGAGTAAAGGCTTATAAAAGAAGCATAATGCATGGCATCACAAAGTATGGGATAGATTGGATTACTTGGACGCTTTGTCGTCTCAATTTCTATCTCAATTTTTTCAAAACATAGAAAATTACGGTAGCTTAACGTGGGCATTGGATTCGTGTCAGGATGAGCTATAAATCAAAACTTATGGACCATTTAGTGCAGACATGTCAAGTTGATCGGCCATTTAAAATGATCATTCTTAACTGATCATTGGTGCTCATTGAGTAAAGGCTCATTGAGCATGGCATCACGAAGTTTGGGATAGATTGGATTACTTGGATGTTTTGTCATATCGATTTCTCTATCAATTTTTGTTACAATATACAAAATTTAGTTAGCTTAACGTGGGCATTAGATTCGTGCCATTCTGAGCTCTAAATCAAAAGTTACAACGATTTAGTGAGGACATTTCAAGTTGATCGGCGAGCTAAAATGATCATTCTTAACTATTAATTGGTGCTCATTGATTAAAAGCTTACAAATGAAGCATACTGCATTACATCACGCAGTTTGGGATAGATTGGATTCCTTAGATGCTCTGTTGTCTCTATTTCTGTCTATAATTTTTCAAAATATGGAAAATTGAGCTAGCTTAGCGTGGACGTTGGATTCTTGTCATTCCGATCTTTAAATCAAAAGTTATGGATGATTTAGTGCTGAGATGTCAAGTTGATCGGACAGCTAAAGTGATCATTCTAAAATTTCATTGGTCCTCATTAAGGAAAGGCTTATAAATGAAAAATAATGCATGAAATCAAGCAGTTTGTCTAGATTGGATTACTTGGACGCTTTGTCGATTCTGTTTCTGTCTCAAATTTTGTTACAATATAGAAATTGAGCTAGTTTAACGTGTGCATTGGATTCGTGTCATTCGGAGCTCTAAATCAAAAGTTACGGACAATTTAGTGCAGACATGTCAAGGTCATCGGCCAGTTAAAATGATAATTCTTAACTGATCATTAGTATTCATTGATGAAAAGCTTATAAATGATGCATAATGCATGGCATCACGCAGTTGGGGATAGATTGGATTACTTGGACACTTTGTTGTTTCTATTTGTGTCTATAATTTTATCAAAATATAGAAAATTGAGATACCTTTACCTGGGCATTGGATTTGTGTCATTCGGAGCTGTAAATGAAAAGTGATGGACGATTTAGTGCGGACATGTCAAGTTGATCGGCCAGTTAAAATTATCGTTCTTACCTGATAATTCGTGTTCATTGAGTAAAGGCTTATAAATTATGAAAAATACAGAGCATCACGCAGTTTTGGATAGATTGGATTACTTATACGCTTTGTCGTATCTATTTTTGTCTTTCATTTTGTCTCTATATAAAATATTGAACTATTTTTAAGTTGGCAATGGTTCGTGTCATTGTGAGCTCCAAAACAAAAGTTATGAGCTAGCTTAACGTGTGCATTGGATTCGTGTCATTATGAGCTATAAATCAAATGTTATGGACTATTTAGCGCAGAAATGTCAAGTTGATCAACCAGTTAAAATGATCCTTCTAAACTGCTCATTAGTGTATATTGAGTGAAGCCTTATAAATAAATCATAATGCAGAACATCACGTAGTTCGGGATAGATTGGATTACTTGGATGCTTTTGTATCTATTTCTATCTCAAATTTTGACACAATATAGAAAATTGAGCTAGATTTATGTGGGCAATGGATTCGTGTTATTCGGAGCTCTGAATCAAAAGTTACTAACGATTTATTGAGGACATGTCAAGTTGATCAGCAAGTTAATATGATCATTCTTAACTGATCATTGGTGCTCATTGAGTAAAGGCTTATAAATGAAGCATAATGTATGGCATCATGCAGTTTGGGATAGGTTCGCTTACTTGGACGCTTTGTCGTATCTATTTTTGTCTAAAATGTTTCCTAATATAGAAAATTGAGCTACCTTAACGTGGGCATTGGATTCGCGTCATTATGAGCTATAAATCAAAATTTATGGACAATTTAGTAGACATGTCAAGTTGATAAGTCAGTTAAAGTGATCATTCTAAACTGATCATTGGTGCTCATTGATAAAAGCTTATAAATGAGGCATAATGCATGACATCACGCAGTTCAGGATAGATTGGATTACGTGGACAATTTGTCGTATGTATTTCTGTCTCAAATTTCTCAATATAAAAAAATTGAACTACCTTTACGAGGGCTTTGGATTCGTGTCATTCGGAACTCTAAATGAAAGTGACGGACGATTTAGTGCGGACATGTCAAGTAGATCGGCCAGTTGAAATGATCATACTTAACTGATCATTGGTGCTCATTGAGTAAAGGCTTATTAATGAAGCATAATGCATGGCCTCTGACAGTTTGGGATAGATTGGGTTACTTGGACGCTTTGTCATATCTATTTCTTTCTCAAATTTCGCCACAATATACAAAATTGAGGTAGCTTAACGTGGGTATTGGATTCGTGTCAATCTGAGCTCTAAATCAAAAGTTATGGACGATTTAGTGAGGACATGTCAAGTTGATCGGTGATCTAAAGTGATCATTCTTAACATATAATTGGTGCACAAGGTTACAAATGAAGCATAATGCATGACATCACCCAGTTTGGGATAGATTGGATTACTTAGATGATTTGTCGTCTCTATTTCTGTCTATAATTTTTCAAAATATAGAAATTTGAGCTAGCTTAATGTGGGCATTGGATTCTTACCATTTTGAGCTCTAAATCAAAAGTTATGGACAATTTAGTGAGGAGATGTCAAGTTGATCGGCCAGTTAAAGTGATCATTCTAAAATTTCATTGGTACTCACTAAGTAAAGGTTTATAAATAAAGCATAATTCATGGCATCAAATAGTGTGGATAGATTGGATTATTTGGACGCTTTGTTGTTTCTATTTCTGTCTCAAATTTTGATACAAATTGAGATTCGTGTCATTGGGAACTCTAAATTGAGCTAGTTTAACGTGGGCATTGGTTTCGTGTCATTGGGAACTCTAAATCAAAAGTTATGGAGGATTTAGTGCGTACATGTCAAGGTCATTGGCCAGTTAAAATGATAATTCTTAACTGATCATCTGTACTTATTGATAAAAATCTTATAAATGAAGCATAATCCATTGCATCACGCAGTTTGGGTTATATTTAATTACTTGGACGCTTTGTCGTATCTATTTTTGTCCCAAATTTTGTCACATTGTAGCAAATTGAGCTAGCTTAACGTTGGCATTGGATTCGTGTCAATATGAGCTATAAATCAAATGTTATGGACTATTTAGTGCATACATGTCAAGTTGATCGACTAGTTAAAATTATCATGCTAAACTGATCGTTAGTGCATATTGAGTAAAGCCTTATAAATGAAGCATAATGTAGAGCATCACGGAGTTTTGAATTGATTGGATTACTTGGATGCTTTTTTGTATCAATTTTTGTCTCAAATTTTTTCACAATATAGAGAATTGAGCTAGTTTAACATGGGCCACGGATTCATGTCATTCGGAGCTCTAAATCAAAAGTTACGGACGGTTATGTCATGTTGATCGGCCAGTTAAAATGATCATTATTAACTGATCATTTGTGCTCATTGAGTAAACGCTTATAAATGAAACATAATGCATGGCATCACGCAGTTTGGGATAGGTCTGGTTACTTGAACGCTTTGTCGTATCTATTTATGTCTAAAATTTTCACAATATAGAAAATTGAGATAGCTTAACATGTGGATTGGATTAGTGTCATTATGAGCTATAAATCAAATGTTATAGACTATTTAGTGCATAAATGTCAAGTTGATAGGCCATTTAAAATGATTATTCTAAACTGATCACTAGTGCATATTGAGTGAAGCCTTATAAATGAAGCATAATGCAAAGCATCACTTAGTTCGGGATAGATTGGATTACTTGGATGCTTTTTTGTATCTATTTCTATCTCAAATTTTGATACAATATAGAAAATTGAGCTAGTTTTATGTGGGCAATGGATTCGTGTAATTCGGTGCTCTAAATCAAAAGTTACGGACGATTTAGTGAGGACATGTCAAGTTGATCGGCCAATTAATATGATCATTCTTAACTGGTCATTGGTGCTCATTGAGTAAAGGCTTATAAATGAAGCATAATGCATGGCATCATGCAGTTTGGGATAGGTTAGATTACGTGGACGCTTTGTCGTATCTATTTATGTCAAAATTTTGCAGTATAGAAAATTGAGCTAGCTTAACGTCGGCATTGGATTCGTGTCATTATGAGCTATAAATCAAAAGTTATGGAAAATTTAGTGGAGACTTGTCAAGTTGATAAGTCAGTTAAAGTGATCATTCTAAACTTATCATTGGTGCTCATTCAGTAAAGGCTTATAAAGGAAGCATAATGCATGGCATAACGCTGGGCGGGATAGATTGGATTACTTAGATGGTTTGTGGTATCTATTTCTATCTCAAATTATGTATCATTACAGAAAATTGAGATCATTTAACATGGATATTGGATTCGTGTCATTCGGAGCTCTAAATCAAAAGTTACGAACAATTTAGTGCAAACATGTCAGGTTTATCGGCCAGTTAAAATGATCATTCTTAACTGATTATTGGTGCTTATGGAGTAAATGTTTATAAAGGAAGCATAATGCATGGTATCACGTAGTTCGGGATAGATTTGATTACTTGGATGCTTTTATATCTATTATAGTCTCAACTTTTTCACGATATAGAAAATTGACCTAGCTTAAAATAGGCTTTGGATTCGTGTCATTCGGGCTCTAAATCAAAATTATAGACGATTTAGTGTCAAAATGTCAAGTTTATCTGACAATTCAAATGATCATTCTTAACTGATCATTGGTGCTCATAGAGTAAAGGCTTATAAATGAAGCATAATGCATGCTATCACGCAGTTAGCGATAGATATGATTACTTGGATGCTTTGTCGTACCTATTTGCGTCTCAATTTTTGTTACAATATTCGAAATTAAGCAAGCTTAACGTGGGCATTGGATTCATGTTATCAAGAGCTGTAAATCAAAAGTTACGGATGATTTAGTGACGACATGTCAAGTAAATCGGCCAGTTAAAATGATAATTCTTAACTGATCATTGGTGCTCATGGAGTAAAGGCTTATAAATGAAGCATAATGCATGGCATCATGCAGTTCGAGATATATTTGATTACTTGGACGCTTTTTTGTATCTATATTTGTCCCAAATTTTGTCACAAGATACAAACTTGAGCTAGTTTCACGTGGGCATTGGAATTGTGTCATTCGGAGCTCTAAACGAAAAGTGACGGACGATTTAGTGTGGACATGTCAAATTGATCGGCCAGTTAAAATGATCATTTTTAACTGATCATTGGTCCTCATTCAGTAAAGGCTTATAAATGAAGCACAATGCATGGCATCACACAGTTCAGGAGAGGTTTGGTTACTTGGACGCTTTGTCATATCTATTTATGTGTAAAAGTTTTCACAATATAGAAAATATAGCTAGCTTAACGTGTGTATTGGATTCGTGTCATTATGAGCTATAAATCAAATGTTATGGACTATTTAGTGAAGAAATGACAAGTTGTTCGGCCAGTTAAAATTATCATTCTAAACTGATCATTAGTGCATATTGAGTGAAGGCTAATAAATGAAGAATAATGCAGAGCATCACGTAATTTGGGATAGATTTGATTACTTGGATGCTTTTTCGTATCTATTTCTATTTCAAATTTTGATACAATACATAAAATTGAGCTAGTTTTACGTGGGCAATGGATTCGTGTAATTCGGAGCTCTAAATACAAAATAACGAACGATTTCGTGAGGACATGTCAAGTTGATCGGCTAGTTAATATGATCATTCTTAACTGATCATTGGTGCTCATTGAGTAAAGGCTTATAAATGAAGCATAATACCATGGCATCATGCAGTTCGGGATAGGTTTGATTACTTGGACGTTTTGTCGTATCTATGTATGTCTAAAATGTTTCACAATATAGAAAATTGAGCTACCTTAACGTGGGTATTGGATTCGTGTCATTATGAGCTATAAATCAAAAGTTATGGACAATTTTGTGCAGATGTGTCAAGTTGATAAGTCAATTAAAGTGATCATTCTAAACTGTTCATTGGTGTTCATTAAGTAAAGGCTTATAAATGAATCTTGATGCATGGCGTAATGCAGTTCAAGATAGATTGGATTACTTAGACGGTTTTGGTATCTATTTCTATCTCAAAATTTGTAGCATTACAGAAAATTGAGCTAGTTTAACGTGGGTAGTGGATTCGTGTCATTCGGAGCTCTAAATCAAAACTTACGGACGATTTACTGTTGAAATTTCAAGTTGATCGGGTAGTTAAAATGATCATTCCTAACTGATCATTGGTGATCATGGAGGAAAGGCTTATAAATTAAACATAATGCAAGGCATCACGCAGTTAGCGATAGATTTGATTACTTGGACGCTTTGTCGTACCTATTTTGTCTCAAATTTTGTTATAATATTCAAAATTGAGCTAGCTTAACGTGAGCATTGGATTCATGTCATTCAAAGCTCTAAATCAAAAGTTATGGACGATTTAGTGGCAACATGTCAAGTTAATCGGTCAGTTAAAATGATCATTCTTAACTGATCATTGGTGCTCATGGAGTAAACGCTTATAAATGAAGCATAATGTATGGCGTCACGCAGTACGAGATAGATTTGATTACATGGACGCTTTGTTCTACCTATTTCTGTCTCAAATTTTGTTGCAATATACAAACTCGAGCTAGTTTAACGTTGGCATTAGATTTGTGTCATTCGGAGCTCTAAATGAAAAGTGACAAACGATTTAGTACGGACATCTCAAGTTGATCGGCCAGTTAAAATGATCATTTTTAACTGATCATTGGTGCTCATTCAGTAAAGGCTTATAAATGCAACATAATACATGGCATCACACAGTTCAGAATAGGTTTGGTTACTTGGACGCTTTAACGTATCTATTTATGTCTAAATTTTTTCACAATTTACAAAATTGAGCTAGCTTAACGTGTGCATTGGATTCGTGTCATTATGAGCTATAAATCAAATGTTATGGACTATTTAGTGCAGAAATGTCAAGTTGATCAGCCAGTTAAAATGATTATTCTAAACAGATCATTAGTGTATATTGAGTGAAGCCTTATAAATGACTCATAATGCAGAACATCACGTAGTTCGGGATAGATTGGATTACTTGGATGCTTTTTTGTATCTATTTCTATCTCAAATTTTGACACAATATAGAAAATTGAGCTAGTGGGCAATGGATTCGTGTTATTCGGAGCTCTGAATCAAAAGTTACGAACGATTTATTGAGGACATGTCAAGTTGATCGGCCTGTTAAAGTGATCATTCTAAACTAATAATTGGTGCTCATTAAGTAAAGGCTTATAAATGAAGCATAATGCATGACATCACGCAGTTCGGGATAGATTTGATTACTTGGATGCTTTGTCGTATCTATTTTTGTCTAAAATGTTTCCTAATATAGAAAATTGAGCTACCTTAACGTGGGCATTGGATTCGCGTCATTATGAGCTATAAATCAAAATTTATGGATGATTTAGTACAGACATTTAGAGTTGATAAGTCAGTTAAAGTGATCATTCTAAACTGATCATTGGTGCTCATTAATTAAGGGCTTATAAATGAATCATAACGCATGGCATAACGCAGTGCGGGATAGATTTGATTACTTAGACGGTTTGTGGTCTCTAATTCTATCTCAAAATTTGTAGCATTATAGAAAATTTAGCTAGTTTAACGTGGGTATTGGATTCGTGTCATTCAGAGCTCGAAATCAAAAGTTACGGACGATTTAATGCAAACAAGTCAAGGATATCGGCTAGTTAAAATGATCATTCTTAATTGATCATTGGTGCTTATGGATTAAATGCTTATAAAGGAAGCATAATGTATGGTATCACACAATTTGGGATAGATTTGATTACTTGGATGCTTTCATATCTATTTATGTCTCAAATTTTGTCGCGATATAGAAAATTGAGCTAAGCTTAGCATTTACTTTGGATTCATGTCATTCGGGCTCTAAATCAAGACTTACGGAGCATTTAGTGTCAAAATGTCAAGTTGATCGGCCAGTTAAAAATGATCATTCTTAACTGATCATTGGTGCTAATGTAGTAAAGGCTTATAAATGAAGCATAATGCATGGAATAATGCAATTAACGATAGATTTGATTTTTTGGACACATTGTCGTACCTATGTCCGTCACAAATTTTGTTACAATATTCAAAATTGAGCTTGCTTAACTTGCGCATTGGATTGATGTCATCAAGAGCTCTAAATCAAAACTTACGGACAATTTAGTGACGACATGTCAAATTAATCGGACACTTAAAATGATCATTCTTAACTGATCGCTGGTGCTCATTGAGTAAAGGCTTATAAATGAAGCATAATGCATGGCATCACGCAGTTCGAGATAGATTTGATTACTTGGACGCTTTGTTATATCTATTACTTTCTCAAATTTTGTCACAATATTCAAACTTGAGCTAGTTTAATGTGCGCATTGGATTTGTGTCATTCGCATACCTAAATGAAAAGTCATGGACGATTTAGTGCGGACATATCAAGTTGATCGACGAGTTAAAAATATCATTTTTAACTGATCATTGGTGATCATTCAGTAAAGGCTTATAAATGAAGCATAATGCATGGCATCACGCAGTTTGGGATAGACTGGATTACTTGGACTTTTTGTCGTATCTATTTCTCTCTCAATTTTGGTCACAATATACATAATTGAGCTAGCTTAACGTGGGCATTGGATTCGTATCATTCTGAGCTCTAAATCAATAGTTACGCACGATTTAGTGCGGACAAGTCAAGTTGATAGGGGAGCTAAAATGATTATTGTTAACTGATAATTGGTGCTCATTGACTAAAAGATTACAAATGAAGCATAATGCATGACATCACACAGTTTGTGATAGATTGGATTATTTAGATGCTTTGTTGTCTCTATTTCTATCTTTAATTTTTCAAAATATAGAAAATTGAACTAGCTTAACGTGGGCATTGGATTCTTGTCATTCTGACCTGTAAAACAAAAGTTACAGAATATTTAGTGCGGAGATGTCAAGTAGATCGACCAGTTAAAGTAATCATTCAAAGATGATCATTGGTGCTCATTAAGTAAAGGCTTAGAAATTAATCATAATGCATGACATGATGCAGTTCGGGATAGACTGGATTTCGTGGAAGGTTTGTCGTATCTAGTTTTGTCTCAAATTTTGTCACAATATACAAATTTGAGCTAGCTTAACGTGGGCATTGGGTTCGTGTCATTCCGAGCTCTAAATCAAAAGTTATCGACGATTTAGTGTGGAAATGTCAAGTTGATCGGCCAGTAAAAATGATCATTCTTCTGATCATTGGTGCTCATTGAGTAAATCCTTATAAATGAAGCATAATATATGTCATCAGGCAGTTCGAGGTAGATTGGATTACTTGGATGCTTTGTCGTATCTATTTCTATCTCAAAGTTTGTCACAGTATAGAAAATTGAGCTAGATTAACGTGGGCATTGGATTCGTGTCATTCTGAGCTCTACATCAAATTTTATGAACGATTTAGTACAGATGTGTCAAGTTGATCGGCCAGTTAAAGTGATCATTCTAAACTACTAATCATTAGTGCTCATTAAGTAAATGCTTATAAATGAAGCATAATGCATGGCATCACGCAGTTCGGGATAGATTTGATTACTTGGACGCTTTGTCGTATCTATTTTTGTCTAAAATGTTTCCTAATATAGAAAATTGAGCTACCTTAACGTGGGCATTGGATTCCCGTCATTATGAGCTATAAATCAAAATTTATGGAAAATTTAGTACAGACATTTAGAGTTGATAAGTCAGTTAAAGTGATCATTCTAAACTGATCATTGGTGCTCATTAATTAAGGGCTTATAAATGAATCATAACGCATGGCATAACGCAGTGCGGGATAGATTTGATTACTTAGACGGTTTGTGGTCTCTAATTCTATCTCAAAATTTGTAGCATTATAGAAAATTTAGCTAGTTTAACGTGGGTATTGGATTCGTGTCATTCAGAGCTCGAAATCAAAAGTTACGGACGATTTAATGCAAACAAGTCAAGGATATCGGCTAGTTAAAATGATCATTCTTAATTGATCATTGGTGCTTATGGATTAAATGCTTATAAAGGAAGCATAATGTATGGTATCACACAATTTGGGATAGATTTGATTACTTGGATGCTTTCATATCTATTTATGTCTCAAATTTTGTCGCGATATAGAAAATTGAGCTAAGCTTAGCATTTACTTTGGATTCATGTCATTCGGGCTCTAAATCAAGACTTACGGAGCATTTAGTGTCAAAATGTCAAGTTGATCGGCCAGTTAAAAATGATCATTCTTAACTGATCATTGGTGCTAATGTAGTAAAGGCTTATAAATGAAGCATAATGCATGGAATAATGCAATTAACGATAGATTTGATTTTTTGGACACATTGTCGTACCTATGTCCGTCACAAATTTTGTTACAATATTCAAAATTGAGCTTGCTTAACTTGCGCATTGGATTGATGTCATCAAGAGCTCTAAATCAAAACTTACGGACAATTTAGTGACGACATGTCAAATTAATCGGACACTTAAAATGATCATTCTTAACTGATCGCTGGTGCTCATTGAGTAAAGGCTTATAAATGAAGCATAATGCATGGCATCACGCAGTTCGAGATAGATTTGATTACTTGGACGCTTTGTTATATCTATTTCTTTCTCAAATTTTGTCACAATATTCAAACTTGAGCTAGTTTAATGTGGGCATTGGATTTGTGTCATTCGCAGCACTAAATGAAAAGTCACGGACGATTTAGTGCGGACATTTCAAGTTGATCGACCAGTTAAAATGATCATTTTTAACTGATCATTGGTGATCATTCAGTAAAGGCTTATAAATGAAGCATAATGCATGGCATCACACAGTTTGGGATAGATTGGATTACTTGGACATTTTTTCGTATCTATTTCTCTCTCAATTTTGGTCACAATATACATTATTGAGCTAGCTTAACGTGGTAATTGGATTCGTATCATTCTGAGTTCTAAATCTATAGTTACGCACGATTTTGTGCGGACAAGTCAAGTTGATAGGGAAGCTAAAATGATTATTGTTAACTGATAATTGGTGCTCATTGACTAAAAGATTACAAATGAAGCATAATGCATGACATCACACAGTTTGTGATAGATTGGATTATTTAGATGCTTTGTTCTCTCTATTTCTATCTTTTAATTTTTTCAAAATATAGAAAATTGAACTAGCTAAACGTGGGCATTGGATTCTTGTCATTCTGAGCTGTAAATCAAAGGTTACAGAATATTTAGTGCGGAGATGTCAAGTAGATCGACCAGTTAAAGTAATCATTCAAAGATGATCATTGGTGCTCATTAAGTAAAGGCTTATAAATTAATCATAATGCATGACATGATGCAGTTCGGGATAGACTGGATTTCTTGGAAGGTTTGTCGTATCTAGTTTTGTCTCAAATTTTGTCACAATATACAAATTTGAGCTAGCTTAACATGGGAATTTGGTTCGTGTCATTCCGAGCTCTAAAGCAAATGTTATCAACGATTTAGTGTGGAAATGTCAAGTTGATCGGCCAGTCAAAACGATCATTCTTCTGATCATTGGTGCTCATTTAATAAATCCTTATAAATGAAGCATAATATATGTCAACAGGCAGTTCAAGGTAGATTAAATTACTTGGATGCTTTGTCGTATCTATTTCTCTCTCAAAGTTTGTCACAATATAGAAAATTGAGCTAGCTTAACGTGGGCATTGGATTCGTGTCATTCTGAGCTCTAAATCAAAAATTTTGGATGATTTAGTACAGATGTGTCAAGTTGATCGGCCAGTTAAAGTGATCATTCTAAACTAATCATTGGTGCTCATTAAGTAAAGTCTTATAAATGAAGCATAATGCATGGCATCACGCAGTTTGGGATAGATTTGATTACATGGACACTTTGTTTTATCTATTTCTGTTCAAATTTTGTCACAATATAGAAAATTGAGCTAACTTAATGTGGGCATTGCATTCATGTAATTACGAGCTATAAATCAAAAGTTATGATTTATCTAGTGTAGACATGTCAAGTTGATCGGCCAGTTAAAGAGAGCATTCTAAACTGATATTTAGTGTCATAAAGTAAAGGCTTATAAATGAAACATAATGCTTGGAATCACGCAGTAGGGATAGATTGGATTACTTAGACGGTTTCTAATATCTACTTCTGTCTCAAATTTTGTCACAAGATAGAAAATTGAGCTTTTTTAACGTGGGAATTGGATTCGTGTCATTCGGAGCTCTATATCAAAGCTTACGGATGATTTAGTGTAGACATGTCAAGTTGATCGGTCAGTTAAAATGATCATTCTAAACTGATCATTGGTGGTCATTAAATAAAGGCTTATAAATGAAGCATAATGAATGGTAGCACACAGTTCGGCAAAGATTGGATTATTTAGACGCTTTGTTTATATATTTCTGTCTTCAATTTTGTCACAGTATATAATATTCAGCCAGTTTAACGTGGGCATTGGATTGGTATCATTATGAGCTCTAAATCAAGAGTTACAGACGATTTAGTTTGGCTATGTCAAGTTGATCAGTTAGTTAAAATGATCATTCTAAACTGATCATTGGTGCTCATTGAATAAAGGCTTATAAATGATGCATAATGTGTGGCATCACACAGTTCGAGATAGATTTGATTACTTGGATGCCTTGTCATTTCTATTTTTGTCTCAAATTTGTCACAATATACAAAATTGAGCTAGCTTAACGTGGGCATTGGATTCGTATCATTCGGAACTCTAAATGAGAAGCGACGGACGATTTAGTGCGGACATGTCAAGTTGATCGGCCAATGAAAATGATCATTCTTAACTGATCATTGGTGTTCATTGATGAAAAGCTTATAAATGAAGCCTAATGCATGGCATCACGCAACTTAGGATAGATTGAATTACTCTGACGCTTTGTCGTATCTATTTCCGTCTCAAATTTCTCAATATAAAAAAATTAACTAGTTTTACGAGGACATTGGATTCGTGTCATTCGGAGCTCTAAATGAAAAGTGACAGACAATTTAGTGCAGACAAGTAAAGTAGACCGGCCAGTTAAAATGATCAATCTTTACTGAGCATTGGTGCTCATTAAGTAAAGGCTTATAAATGAAGTATAATGCATGGCATCACGCAGTACAAGATATATTGGATTATTTGGACGCTTTATCATATCTATTTCTATCTCAAATTTGTTCATAATATTCAAAATTGAGTTAGCTTAACGTGGGCATTGGATTCGTGTCATTCTTATCTCTAATTCAAAAGTTACGGACAATTTAGTGTGGACATGTCAAGTTGATTGGCGAGCTAAAATGATCATTCTTAACTGATAATTGGTGCTCATTGATTAAAAAGTTACAAATGAAGCGTAATGCTTGACATCACGCAGTTTGGGATAGATTGGATTACATAGACGCGTAATGCTTGACATCACGCAGTTTGGGATAGATTGGATTACTTAGACGCTTTGTTGTCTCTATTTTTGTATATAATTTTTCAAAATATAGAAATTTGAGCTAGCTTAACGTGGGCATTGGATTCGTGTCATTCTGAGCTCTAAATCAAAAGTTATGGACGATTTAGTGCGGACAAGTCAAGTTGATAGGGGAGCTAAAATGATCATTGTTAACTGATAATTGGTGCTCATTGACTAAAAGCTTATAAATGAAGCGTAATGCAATACATCACGCAGTTTGGGATAGATTGTATTACTTAGATGCTTTGTTGTCTCTATTTCTATCTTTAATTTTTCAAAATATAGAAAATTGAACTACCTTAACGTGGGCATTGGATTCTTGTCTTTATGAGCTGTAAATCAAAAGTTACAGAAGATTTAGTGCGGAGATGTCAAGTTGATCGACCAGTAAAAGTAATAATTCAAAGATGATCATTGGTGCTCATTAAGTAAAGGCTTATAAATGAATCATAATGCATGATATCACACAGTTCGGGATAGATTGGATTTCTTGGACGGTTTGTCGTATCTAGTTTTGTCTTAAATTTTGTCACAATATACAAATTTGAGCTAGCTTAACGTGGGCATTGGGTTTGTGTCATTCCGAGCTCTAAATCAAAAGTTATCGACGATTTAGTGTGGAAATGTCAAGTTAATCGGCCAGTAAAAACGTTCATTCTTCTGATCATTGGTGCTCATTGAGTAAAGCCTTATAAATGAAGCATAATTTATGTCAACAGGCAGTTTGAGATAGATTGGATTACTTGGATGCTTTGTCGTATCTATTTCTGTCTCAGAGTTTGTCACAATATAAAAAATTGAGATAGCTTAACGTCGGCATTGGATTCGTGTCATTCATGGCTCTAAATCAAATTTTATGGATGATTTAGTACATATGTGTCAAGTTGATCGGCCACTTAAATTGATCATTCTAAACTAATCATTGGTGCTCATTAAGTAAAGGCTTATAAATGAAGCAAAATGCATGGCATCAGGTAGTTCGGGATAGATTTGATTACTTGGACGTTTTTTCTTATCTATTTTTGTTTCAAATTTTGTCACAATATAGAAAATTGAGCTAACTTAATCTCGGCATTGGATTCATGTCATTATGATCTATAAATCAAAAGTTATGAATGATTTAGTGTAGACAGGTCAAGTAGATCGCCAGTTAAAGAGAACATTCGAAACTGATATTTAGTGTCATAAAGTAAAGGCTTATAAATGAAACATAATGCATGGCATCAGGCAGTGTGTGATAGATTGGATTTAGATGGTTTGTGATATCAATTTATGTCTCAAATTTTGTCACAATATAGAAAATTGAGCTAGTTTAACATGGGTATTGGACTCGTGTCATTCGGAGCTCTATATCAAAGCTTACGGACGATTTAGTGCGGACATATCTTGTTAAAATGATCATTCTAAACTGATCATTGGTGGTCATTAAATAAAGGCTTATAAATGGGGCATAATGCATGGTAGCACGGAGTTCAGCAAAGAGTGGATTATTTAGACGCTTTCTCGTATCTATTTCTGTCTCGAATTTTGCACAGTATATAAAATTCAGCCAGCTTAACGTAGGCATTAGATTGGTATCATTATGAGATCTAAATCAGGAGTTACAGACGATTTAGTTTGGCTATGTCAAGTTGATCGGTTAGTTAAAATGATCATTCAAAACTGATTGTTGGTGCTCAATGAATAAAGGCTAATAACTGATGCATAATGCATGGCATTACACAGTTCGAGTTAGATTTGACTACTTGGACACCTTGTCGTTTCTATTTCTTTCTCAAATTTTGTCACAATATACAAAATTGAGCTAGCTTAACGTGGGCATTGGATTCGTGTCATTCGGAGCTCTAATGTGTGGAATCACGCAGTTTGCGATAATGTGTGGTATGACAAATTTTGTTACAATATAGAAATTTTTTATCTAGTTTAACATGGGCACTGGATCGTGTCTTTCTGAGCTCAAAATAAAGTTACGAACAATTAAGTGCGGACATGTCAAGTTGATGGTCGAGTTAAAATGATCATTCTAAACTGATCATTGGTGCCCATTAATTAAAGGGTTATAAATGAGGCATAAAGCATAGCATCACGCAGTTTGGGATAGATTGGATTACTTGAATGCTTTGTCGTATCTAATTTTGTTTCAAATTTTTGTCAAGATATTGAAAATTGAACTAGCTTAAAGTGTGGCATTGGATTCTTGTCATTCTGAGCTATAAATCAAAAGTTATGGACGATTTAGTGTAGACATGACAAGTTGATTGGCCGGTTAAAATGATCATTCTAAACTGGTCATTGTTGCCCATTGCGTAAAAGCTTATAAATGAAAATAATGCATGGTATCACGCAGTTTGGGATAGATTGGATTACTTGGACGCTTTTTCGTATCTATTTGTGTCTCAAATTTTGTTACAATATAGAAAATTGAACTAGCTTAATGTGGGCATTTGATTCGTGTCATTCTGAGCGATAAATCAAAAGTTATGGACGATTTAGTGCAGACATGACAAGTTGATCGGCCAGTAAAAATGATCATTGTAAAATGATCATTCTACACTGATCATTGGTGCTCATTGACTAAAGGCTTATAAATGAAACATAATGCATGGCATCATGCAGTTTGGGATAGATTTAACTACTTGGACAGTTTTTTGTCTATATTTCTGTTTTAAAATTTGTCACAATATAGAAAATTGAACTGGTTTAATGTTGGAATTGGATTCGTGTCATTCGGAGCTATAAATCAAAAGTTACGTACGATTTTAGTGCAGACATGTCAAGTTGATCGGCCAGTTAAAGTGGCCATTCTAAACTGATCATTGGTTCTCATTGAGTAAAGGCTTATAAATGAAGCATAATGCATGGCATCACGTATTTTTGGATAGAGTGGATTACTGGGACGGTTTAGCGTATCCAGTTTTGTTTCAAATTTTGTCACAATATAGAAAATTGAACTAGCTTAGTGTGAGCATTGGATTCGTGTCATTCTGAGCTATACATGAAAAGCTATGGACGATTTAGTGCAGTTATGTCAAGTTGATCGGCCAGTTAAAATGATCATTCTTAACTAATCATTGGTGCTCATTGAGTAAAGGCTTATAAATGAAACATAATGCATGGCATCTCACAGTTTGGGATAGATTGGGTTACATGGACACTTTGTCGTATCTATTTCTGTCTCAATTTTTGTCACAATATACAAAATCTATCTTACCGTGGCATTCGATTTGTGTTTTTCTCAGCTCTAAAGCAAAAGGTAGGGACGATTTAGTGAAGAAATGTCTAGTTGATCGGAAAGCTAAAATGATCATTCTAAATTGATTATTGGTGCTCATTGAGTAAAGGCTTATAAATGAAGCATGAAGCATGGCATTACGAAGTCCAGGATAGATTGGATTACTTGGACACTTTGTCTTATCTATTTTTGTCTCATATTTTGCCACAATTTAGAAAATTGAGCTAGCTTAACGTGGGCACTGGATTCGTGTCATTGTGAGCTATAAATAAAAATTTATGGACGATTATTGTATGAGGTCTACCCAATGCTAAATGCAGAGGCGCACAATAGATCGATATGAACATCATGAGCTGTCCGGCAATAAAACCAGTTGTTGCTAATACTTTTAGTGCAGACATGTTAAGTTGATCGGCCATTCAAAATGATCATTCTAAACTGATCATTGGTACTTATTGAGTAAAGGCTTATAAATGAAGCATAATGAATAACATCACGCAGTTCAAGATAGATTGGATTACCTGGACGCTTTGTCGTATCTATTTCTGTCTAAAATTTTCTCACAATATAGAAAATTGAGCTAGCTTGACGTGGGCATTGGATTCGTGTCATTCGAAGCTCTAAGTCAAAAGTTACGGACCATTTGTGCGGACATGTCAAGTTGATTGGCCAGTTAAAATAATCATTCTTAACTCATTATTGCTTATCGTTGATTACAAGCTTATACATGAAGCATAATGCATGGTATCAAACAGTTTAGGATATATTGGATTACTTGGACGCTTTGTCCTCTCTATTACTGTCTATGATTTTCTCAAAATATAGAAAATTGAGCAAGCTTAACGTGGGTATTGGATTCGTGTCATTCTGAGCTCTAAATCAAAAAATCACGAACGATTTAGTGTGGACATGTCAAATGGATCGGCGAGTTAAAATCATCATTCTTTACATATCATTGGTGCTCATTGAGTAAAGTCATATAAATGAAACATAATTCATGGCATCACACAGTTCGTGATAGATTTAATTACTTGGATGCTTTGCTCTATCTATTTTTGTCTCAAATTGTGTCACAATATAGAAAATTTAACTAGCTTAACGTGGGCACTGGATTTGTGTCAGTCCGAGCTCTAAATCATAAATTACGGACAATTTTGTGCGGACATATCAAGTTGATCGGCATGTTAAAATAATCATTATTAACTGATCACTGGTGCTGATAAAGTAAACGCTTATAAATGAAGCATAAAGCATGACATTACGAAGTTCGGGATAGATTGGCTTACTTGGACGCTTTGTCGTCTCTACTTCTATCTCAAATTTTGTCAAAATATAGAAAATTGAGCTATTTTAATGTGGGTATTGGATTCGTGTCATTTCGAGGTCTAAATCAAAAGTTACATACGATTAAGTGCAGATATATCAAGTTGATATGCCAGTTAATATGATTATTCTAAATTGATCATTGGTGCTTATTGAGTAAACGCTTATAAATGAAGCATAATGCATGGCTCGATTAGATTACTTGGATGGTTTTTCGTATCTATTTTTGTCTCAATTTTTTTGACAGCATAGAAAATTAAGCGAGCTTAACGTGGGCATTGAATTCGTGTCATTCTGAGCTCTAAATCATAAGTTACCAACGATTTAGTGCAGACACTTCAAGTTGATCTGCCAGTTAAACCGATCATTCTAAACTGATCATTGGTGCTCATTGAGTAAAGGCTTATAAAAGAAACATAAAGCATGGCATCACAAAATTTTGGATAGATTCGATTACTTGGACGTTGTAAATCAAATGTTATTGACAGTTTAGTGCAGACATGTCAAGTTATTCTAAACTAATCATTGGTGCTCATTGAGTAAAAGCTTATAAATTAAGAATAATGCATGGCATCACACATTTCGGGATAGATTGGATTACTTGGACGCTTTGTCGTATCTATTTATGTCTCAAATTTTATCACAATATAGAAAAGTGAGCTAACTTAACATGAGCATTGGATTCATGTCATTATGAGCTCTAAATCATAAGTTACCGAAACGGTTCAGAGTGGACATGGCAAGTATATCAGCCTAGTTAAGGTGATCATTATAAACTGATCAATGGTGCTCATTAAGTAAACACTTATAAACGAAGCATAAAGCATGGCATCACACAGTCTAGGATACATAGGATTACGTGGATGCTTTGCCATATCTAGTTCTAACATAGATTTTCTCACAATATAAAAAATTGAGCTAGCTTAACGTGGGCATTGGATTCGTGTCATTCTGAGCTCTAAATCAAAATTTACGGACGATTTAGTACGGACTTGTCTAGTTGATCAGCTAGTTCAAAAAATCTTTCGTAACTAATCATTGGTGCTCATTGAGAAAGGGCTTATAAATGAAGCATAATGCATGGCATCATGTAGTTCAGGATTGAATGGATTATTTGGAAGCATTGTTGTATCTATTTCAGTCTCAAATTTTGTCACAGTATAGAAAATTAAGCTAGCTTAACGTGAGCATTGGATTCGTGTCATTATGAGCTCTAAATCATAATTTACAAACAATTCAAAGCGGACATTGGATTCGTGTGTTTCTGAGCTGTATATCAAAAGTTACGGACAATTTTGTGCTGACATGTTAAGTTGATCGGCTAGTTAAAGTGATCATTCTAAATTGATCATTGGTGCCCATTAAGTAAACACTTATAAATAAAGCATAAAGCATGGCATCACGCAGTCTGGGAAAGATTGGATAACTTGGACGCTTTGTTGTATCTAGTTATGTCTCAAATTTTCTCACAATTCATAAATTTGATCTACTTTAACGTGGGCATTGGATTCGTGTCATATAATCTCTAAATCAAAAATTACAGATGATTTAGTGCGGACATGTCAAGTTGATCGACTAGTTAAAGTGATCATTCTAAACTGATCATTGGTGCTCACTGAGTAAAGACTTATAAATGAAGTATAATGCATGGCATCACGTAGTTTGGCTAGATTGGATTACTTGGACGCTTTTTCGTTTCTATTTCTTTCTCAAATTTTGTCACAATATAGAAAATTGAGCTAGCTTAACCAGGCATTGGATTCAGGTCATTATGAGCTATAAAACGAAAGTTATTGATGATTTATTGCAGACATGTCAAGTTGATCGGCCACTTAAATTGATCATTCCAAACTGATCATTGGTGCTCATTGAGTAAAGACTTATAAATTAAGCATAATGCATGATATCACGTAGTTTTGGATAAATTTGATTACATGGAGGACTTGTCAAAGCAATTTTAGTTTTAAATTTTATCAAAATATAGAAAATTAATCTAGTTTAACATGGGCATAGGATTGAAGTCATTTTGAGCTCTAAATCAAAAGTTATACACGATTTAGTCAAGTTGATCAGCCAGTTAAAGTGATAATTCTAAACTGATCATTGGTGTGCATTGAGTAAAGGCTTATAAATGAAGCATAATGCATGGTATCACACAGTTCAGCATAGTTTGGATTAGTTGGACGTTTTGTCGTATCTATTTCTGTCTCAAAATTTTGTCACAATATAGAAAATTGAGCGAGCTTAACGTGTGCATTGGATTCGTGTCATTCTAAGATCTAACTCAAAAGTTACTAACGATCTAGTGCAGACATGTCAAGTTGATTGGCCAATTCAAATGATCATTCTTCTGATCATTGATGCTCATTGAGTAAATGCTTATAAATGAAGCATAATGCATGGCATCACGCAGTTTTGTATAGATTAGATTACTTGGACGCTTTTTCTTGAATATTTCTATCTCAAATTTGTTCACAATATAGAAAATTGAGCTGGTTTAACGTGGGCATTGGATTTAGTGCGGATTTGTCAAGTTAATCGGCCAGTTAAAATGATCTTTCTTAACTGATCATTGGTTTTCATTAAGTAAACGCTTATAAATGAAGCACAAGGCATGGAATCACGCCGTCTGAGATGGATTGGATTACTTGGACGCTTTGTCGTATCTAGTTCTATCTCAAATTTTATCACAATATAAAAAATGATCTAATTTAACGTGGGCATTTGATTCGTGTCATTCTAAGCCCTAAACCAAAATTTATGGACGATTTAGTGCGGGCATGTCAAATTTTTTAGCCAGTTGAAGTGATCAATCTAAACTGATCATTGGTGCTCATTGAGAAAAGGCTTATAAATGAAACATAATGCATGGCATAACGCAGTTTTTGTTAGATTGGATTATTTGGACGGTTTTTCAGATCTGTTTCTATCTAAAATTTTGTCACAAAATAGAAAAGTGAGCTAGCTTAACGTGGGCATTGGATTCGTGTCATTATAAGCTATAAAACAAAAGTTATGGACGATTTCCTGTAGACATGTCAAGTTCATCGGCCAGTGAAATTGATCATTCCAAACTGATCATTGGTGCTCATTGAGTAAAAACTTATAAATGAAGCATAATGCATAACATCACCTAGTTTTGGATAGATTTGATTACTTGGTGCACTTTTCAAAGCAAGTTGAGTCTTAAATTGTATCACAATATAGAAAATTGAGTTAGCTTAACGTGGGTATTCGATTCGTGTCATTATGAGTTATAAATCAAAAGTTACGGAGTATTTAATGCGGATATGTCAAACTGATCGGCAAGTTAAAATGATTATTATAAAGTGATCATTGGTGCTGATTGAGTAAAGACTTCTAAATGAAGAATAGTAAATGGCATCACATAGTTCGGGATAGATTGGATTACTTGGACGCATTATCGTATCTATATATGTCTCAAATTTTGTTACTACTATATAGAAAATTGACCTAGTTTAACGTGGGCATTGGATTCGTGTCATTATGAGCTATAAATCAAAGTTACGGATGATTTAGTGCGGATATGTCAAGTTGATTGGCACATTAAAATAATCATTCTAAACTGATCATTGGTACTCATTGACTAATAGCTTATAAATGAAAAATAATGCATGGAATCATGTAGTTCAGGATAGATTGGATTACTTGGACGGTTAGTCATTTTTATTTATGTCTCAAATTTTGTCACAATAAAGAAAATTGAGCTAGCTAAACATGGGGATTGGATTCGTGTCATTCTTAGGTCTAAATCAAAAGTTACGGACGATTTAATGCGGACATGTCAAGTTGATCGGCCAGTTAAAATGATCATTCCTCTGATCATTGATGCTAATTGAGGAAATCCTTATAAATGAATCATAATGTGTAGCATCATGCAGTTTGGGAGAGATTTGATTACTTGGATGCCTTGTCGTATCTATTTTTGTTTTAGATTTTGTCACAATATAGCAAATTCTATAAATGAATCATAATGCGTAGCATCATGCTGTTTGGGATAGATTTGATTACTTGGATGCCTTGTCGTATCTATTTTTGTTTTAGATTTTGTCACAATATAGCAAATTGAGCAAGTTTAACGTGGGCATTGGATTTGGTTCATTCTACGCCCTAAACAAAAAGTTACGAACGATTTAGTGCGGACATGCCAAATTTATCGGCCAGTTAAAATGATCATTCTAAACTGATCATTGGTGCTCATTGAGTAAAGGACAATAAATGAAGCATAATGTTTGCCATCACGCAGTTTTGGCTATATTGGATTACTTGAATGCTTTTTTGCATCTGTTTCATTTTTCAAATTTTGTCAAAATATAGAAAATTGAGCTAGCTTAACGTGGGCATTGGATTCGTGTCATTATGAGTTATAAATCAAAAGTTATGGACGATTTAGTGGATACATGTCAAGTTGATCGACCAGTTAAAGTGATCATTCTAAACTAATCATTGGTGCTCATTGAGTAAAGGCTTATAAATGAAGTATAATGCATGACATCACGTAGTTTTGGCCATATTGGATTACTTGGACGCATTTTCGAATCTATTTCTTTCTCAATTTTTGTCACAATATAGAAAATTGAGTTAGCTTAACGTGGGCATTGGATTCGTATCATTATGAGCTATAAATCAAAAGTTATGAATGATTTAGTAAAGATATGTCAAGTTGATTGGCCACTTAAAATGA
>JAENJI010000013.1:9570898-9647467 GCA_018901935.1 Pugionium cornutum | reverse complement strand
GAGCAGTTTAGAATAATCATATTAACATGCCGATCAACTTGACATGTCCAAAGTAAATTGTCCCTAACTTTTAATTTTGAGCTTAGAATGACACGAATCCAATGCACACATTAAACTTGATTAATTTTCTCTATTTTGACTAAATTTGAGACAAAAATGGAGACGACAAAGCGTACAAGTAATCCAATTTATCCACAACTACGTGATGCAATGTTGTATCTTCATTTATAAGCCTTTACTTAAAGAGCACCAATGATCAGTTTAAAATGATAACTTTAAATGGCCGATCAACTTGATATGTCTACACTAAATCGTCCATAACTTTAGATTTAGAGCTCGGAATGACACAAATCCAATGTCGACGTTAAGGTAGCTCAATTTTCAATATTGTAACTACATTTGAGACAGAAATAGGTACAACAAAGCGTCCAAATAATCCAATCTATCCAAAATTATGTGATGTCATGCATTATGCTTCATTTATAAGCATTTACTCAATGAGCACAAATGATCAGTTTAGAATAATCATATTACGTGGCCGATCAACTTGACATGTCCGCACTAAATCGTCCATACCCACGTTAAGCTAGCCTAATTTTCACCCTTCCATCAAATACCAACCCAAAAAACCCTATCCATGAAGTCTAAGGTCGAGTTTCTAACCTAACCTTCTCCAAACAGCCCACGCGCATATAAGCCTTGAATCGAGGCTTGTATCAACTAGTTATGTTAAAGCGTCCAAATAATTCAATCTATCTCAAACTCAACGATGCCCTGCATTATGTTTCATTTATAACTGTTTACCCAATGAGCACCAATTATCAGTTTAGAATAAACATATTAACTGGCCGATCAACTTGACATGTCCATAAAAAATCATTCGTAACTTTTTATTTAGATCTAAGAATAACACGGATCCAATGCCCACGTTAAGCTAGCTAAATTTTCTTTATTTTGACAAAATTGGAGATAGAAATAGAGACGACAAAGCCTCAATATAATCCAATCTATCCCAAACTACGTGATGCAATGTTGTATGCTTCATTTATAAGCTTTTACTAAAAGAGCACCAATGATCAGTTTCGAATCATAACTTTAAACGGCCAATCAACTTGATATGTGAGCACTAAACCATCCGTAAATTTTGATTTAGAACTTAGAATGACACAAATCAATTATCCACGTTAAGCTAGCTCAATTTTCTATATTTTAACAAAATTTGGACAGAAATAGATACGACAAAGCGTCTAAGTAATCCAATATATCCAAAACTATGTGATGCCATGCATTATGATTCATTTAGAAGCCTTTACTCAATGAGAACCAATGATCAGTTTAGAATAATCATATTAACTGGGCGATCAACTTGATATTTCCGCACTAAATCATCTGTAACTTTTGATTTAGAGCTAAGAATGCCACGAATCCAATGATCACGTTAAGCTAACTTAATGTTTTATGTTGTAACAAAATTTGAGACAAAAATAGATACGAAAAAAGTCCCAGTAATCAAATATATCCAAAACTTTGTGATGCCATGCATTATGGTTCATTTAGAAGTATTTACTCAATGAGCAGCACTAATCAGTTTCGAATAATTATATCAACTTGCCGATCAACTTGACATGTCCGCTGTAAATCGTCCTTAACTTTGGATTTTGAGCTCAGAATGACAAGCTTGTTTAATTTTCTATATTTTGACAAAATTTGAGACAGAAATAGAAACGACAAAGCGTACAAGTAATCTAATCTATCCCAGACTACGTGATACAATGTTGTATGCTTCATTTATAAGCCCTTACTTATAGAGCGCCAATGATCAGTTTAGAATCATAACTTTAAATGGCCGATCAACTTGATATGTCTGCACTAAATCGTCAGTAAGTTTTGATTTAGAGCTCAGAATGACACAAATCCAATGTCCACGTTAAGGTAGCTCAATTTTCTATATTGTAACAATATTTGAGACACAAATAGATACGATAAAGTGTCCAAGAAATCCAATCTATCCAAAACTGTGTGATGCCATGCATTATGATTCATTTATAAGCCTTTACTCATTGAGCTCCAATTATCATTTTAGAATAATTATATTTACTAGCTGATTGACTTGACGTGTCCACACTCAATCATCTGTAACTTTTGATTTTAAGCTCAAAATGATACGAATCCAAGGCGCACGTTAAGCTATTCTATTTTTATATTGTAACAAAATTGGAGAAAAAACTAGATACGACGAAGCGTAAAAATAATTCAATCTATCCCAAACTACACGATGCCATGCATTATGCTTCATTTATAAGCATTTACTCAATGAGTAACAATGATCAGTTTAGAATAGTCATATTAGCTGGCTGGTCAACTTGACATGTCCGCACTAAATCGTCCGTAACTTTTAATTTAGAGCTCAGAATTACACAAATCCAATACCCACGTTAATCTAGCTAAATTTTCTATATTTTGTAAAATTTAAAACATAAATAGAGACGAAAAACATCCAAGTAATCCAATCTATCTCAAACTGCGTGATGCCCTGCTTTATAGTTCATTTATAAGCTTTTACTTAATGAGCACCCATGATCAGTTTAGAATGATCACTTTAACTACTCGATTAAATTGACTTCTCTGCACTAAATTGTCTATAACTCTTGATTTAGAGCTCAGAATGACACGAATGCAATGCCCACGTTAACCTTTCTTGATTTTCTATATTGTGACAAAATTTGAGACAGAAATAGAGACGACAAAACGTCCAAGTAATCTAATCTATCCCAAACTGCGTGATCCATGCTTTATGCTTCATTTATAAGGCTTTACTCAATGAGCACCAATGATTAGTTTAAAATGATCACTTTATCTAGCCGATCAACTTAACATGTCTACAGTAAAGCATCCGTAACTTTTGATTTAGAGGTCAGAAAGACACGAATACAAAGCCCACATTAAGCTAGTTCAATTTTCTATATTGTAACAAAATTATAGACATAAATAGATACGACAAAGCGTCCAAGTAATCCAATATATCCAAAACTGTGTGATGCCATGCATAATGCTTCATGTAGAAGCCTTTACTCAATGAGAACCGGTGATCAGTCTAGAATAATCATATTAACTGTCCAATAAAGTTGATATGTTCGCACTAAATCGTCCGTAACTTTTGATTTAGAGCTAAGAATGATACGAATCCAATGGGCACATTAAGCTAGCTTAATTTTCTATATTGTAACAAAATTTGAAACAAAAATAGATATGACAAAAGTCCAAGTAATCAAATATATCCAAAACTGTGTAATGCCATGCATTATGCTTCACTTATAAGCTTTTTCTCAATGAGCACCAATGATCAGTATACAATAATCATATTAACTGGCAAATACTCTTGATATGTCTGCAGTAAATCGTCAGTAACTTTGGATTTTGAGCTCCGGATGACACGAATATAATGCACACATTAAACCTCCTTAATTTTCTATATTTTGACAAAATTTGAGACAGAAATAGAGACGATAAAGCATCCAAGTAATCCAATCTATCCCAAACTACGTGATGCAATGTTGTGTGCTTCATTAATAAGCCTTTACTTAAAGGGCACCAATGATCAGTTTAGAATCATAACTTTAAATGGCCGATCAACTTGATATGTGTGCACTGAATCCTCTGTAAGTTTTGATTTAGAGCTCATATTGACACAAATCCAATATCCACGTTAAGCTAGCTCAATTTTCTATATTTTTACAAAATTTGAGACAGAAATAGATATGAATAAGCGTCCAAGTAATCCAATATATCCAAAACTATGTGATGTCATGCATTACGCTTCATTTAGAAGCCTTTAATCAATGAGAACCAATGATAAGTTTAGAATAATCATATTAACTAGCAGATCAACTTGCCATGTGTGCACTAAATCTTCCGTAACTTTTGATTTAGAGCTCAGAATGACGTCAATCCAATACCAATGTTAAGCTAGCTCAATTTTCTATATTGTACCAAAATTTGAGATAGAAATAGATACGATAAAGCGTCCAAGTAATCAAATATATCCAAAACTATGTGATGCAATGCATTATGCTTCATTTAGAAGCCTTTACTCAATGAGAACAAGTGATCAGTTTAGAATAATCATATTAACTGTCCGAAAAACTTGATATGTCCGCACTAAATCGTCCGTAACTTTTGATTTAGAGCTCAGAATGACACGAATCCAATGGCCACGTTAACCTAGCTTAATTTTCTATGTTGTAACAAAGTTTGAGACAAAACTAGATACGACAAAAGTCCAAGTAATCAAATATATGAAAAACTGTGTAATGCCATGCATTATGCTTCATTTATAAGCCTTTACTCAATGAGCACCAATGATCAGTTTAGAATAATCATATTAACTGGCAGATACTCTTGACATATCCGCAGTAAATCATCTGTAACTTTGGATTTTGAGCTCTGAATGACACGAATCCAATGCACACGTTAAACTTGCCTAATTTTGTATATTTTGATAAAATTTGAGACAGAAATAGAGACGACAAAGCGTCCAAGTAATCTAATCTATCCCAAACTAGATGATGGAATGTTGTATGCTTCATTAATAAGCCTTTACTTAAAGAGCACCAATGATCAGTTTAGAATCATAACATTAAATGGCCGATCAACTTGATATGTGTGCACTGAATCGTCTGTAAGTTTTGATTTAGAGCTCATATTGACACAAATCCAATATCCACGTTAAGCTAGCTAAATTTTCTATATTGTAACAAAATTTGAGACAGAAATAGATATGACAAAGCATCAATGATCAGTTTAAAATGATCACTTTATCTAGCCGATCAACTTAACATATCCATAGTATATCATCCGTAACTTTTGATTTAGAGCTCCGAGTGACACGGATACAAAGCCCACATTAAGCTAGCTCAATTTTCTATATTGTAACAAAATTTGAGATAGAAATAGATATGACAAAACGTCCAAGTAATCCAATATATCCAAAACTATGTGATGCCATGCATTATGCTTCATTTATAAGCCTTTACTCAATGAGAACCAATGATCAGTTTAGAATAATCATATTAACTGGCCGATCAACTTGATATGTCTGCACTAAATCATCCGTAGCATTTGATATAGAGCTAAGAATGCACGAATCCAATGCCCACGTTAAGCTTGCTTAATTGTCTATATTGTATCAAAATTTGAGACAAAAATAGATACGAAAAAAGTCCAAGCAATCAAATATATCCAAAACTTTGTGATGCCATGCATAATGGTACATTTAGAAGTATTTACTCAATGAGCAGCACTTATCAGTTTAGAATAATAATATTAACAGGCCGATCAACTTGACATGTCCGCAGTAAATCATTTGTAACTTTGGATTTTGAGTTCAGAATGACACGAATCACATGCACATGTTAAGCTTGTTTAATTTTCTATATTTTGACAAAATTTGAGACAGAAATAGAAACGACAAAGCGTACAAGTAATCTAGTCTATCCCAAACTGCATGATGAAATGGTGTATGCTTCATTTATAAGCATTTACTTATAGAGCACCAATGATCAGTTTAGAATCATAACTATAAATTGCCGATCAACTTGATATATCTTCACTAAATCGTCCGTAAGTTTTGATTTAGAGCTCAGAATGACACAAATCCAATGTCCATGTTAAGCTAGCTCAATTTTCTATATTGTAACAAAATTAGAGACACAAATAGATACGAAAAAGCATACAAGTAATCCAATATATCCAAAACTGTGTGATGCCATGCATTATGATTCATTTATAAGCTTTTACTCAATGAGCACCAATTATCATTTTGGATTAATCATATTAACTAGCCGATCGACTTGACGTGTCAACACTAAATCATTCGTAAGTTTTGATTTTGAGCTAAGAATGATAGGAATCCAATACCCACGTTAAGCTATTCAATTTTTTTATTGTGATAAAATAGGATACAAAACTAGAAACGACGAAGCGTACAAATAATTCAAGCTATCCCAAACTGCACGATGCCATGCATTATGCTTCATTTATAAGCCTTTACTCAATGAGCACCAGTTATTAGTTGAGAATATTCATATTAACTAGCCGATCAACTTGACATGTCCACACTAAATCGTCCTTATTTTTTGATTTAGAGCTCATAATGACACAACTCCAATGTCCACGTTAAGCTAGCTAAACTTTCTATATTTTTAAAAGTTGAAAACAAAAATAGAGACGAAAAAGCATCCAAGTAATCCAATCTATCTCAAAATGCGTGATGCTATGCTTTATATCCAAAACTGTGTGATGCCAAGCATTATGCTTCATTTAGAAGTCTTTACTCAATGACCACCAATGATCAGTTTAGAATAATCATATTAACTGGCAGATCAACTTGACATGCACGCAATAAATCATTTGTAACTTTGGATTTTGAGCTCCGAATGACATGAATCCCAAGCACACGTTAATCTTGCTTAATTTTCTATATTTTCACAAAATTTGAGACAAAAATAGAGACGACAAAGTGTCCAAGCAATCCAATCTATCCCAAACTGTGTGATGCAATGTTGTATGCTTCATTTATATGCCTTTTTTTAGAGCACCAATGATCAGTTTAAAATCTTAACTTTAAATGGCCATTCAACTTGATATGTGTGCAGTGAATCGTCCGTAAGTGTTGATTTAGAGCTCATATTGACACAAATCCATTGTCCACATTAAGAGCTCAATTTTGTATATTGTAACAAAATATGCGACAAAAATACATACGACAAAGCGTCCAAGTAATCAAATATATCCAAAACTGTGTGATGCTATGCATTATGCTTCATTTAGAAGTCTTTACTCATTGATCACCAATGAGCAGTTTAGAATAATCATATTAACAGGCCGATCAACTTGACATGTCCAAAGTAAATTGTCCGTAACTTTTAATTTTGAGCTAAGAATGACACGAATCCAATGCACACATTAAACTTGCTAAATTTTCTCTATTTTGAAAAAATTTGAGATAGAAATGGAGACGACAAAGCGTACAAGTAGTCCAATTTATCCACAACTACGTGATGCAATGTTGTATCTTCATTTATAAGCCTTTACTTAAAGAGCACCAATGATCAGTTTAAAATCATAGCTTTAAATGGCCGATCAACTTGATATGTCTACACGAAATCGTCCACAACTTTTAATTTAGAGCTCGGACTGACACAAATCCACTGTCCAAGTTAAGCTAGCTCAATTTTCAATATTGTAACAACATTTGAGACAGAAATAGGTAAAACAAAGTATCCAAGTAATCCAATCTATCCAAAATTATGTGATGTCATGCATTATGATTCATTTATAAGTATTTACTCAATCAGCACAAATGATCAGTTTAGAATAATCATATTACGTGGCCGATCAACTTGACATGTCCGCACTAAGTCGTCCGTAACTTTTGATTTAGAGCTCATAATGACACGAATCCAATGCCCACGTTAAGCTAGCTTAATTTTCTTTAGTGTAACAAAATTTGAGACAAAATAGATACGACAAAGCGTCCAAGTAATCATATATATCACAAAATTTGTGATGCCATGCACTATGCCTCATTTAGAAGTCTTCACTCAATGAGCACCAATGATTAGTTTAGAATAATCATATCAACTGGCTGATAGACCTGACATGTCCGCAGTAAATTGTCTGTAACTTTTAATTTTGAGCTGATAATGACATGAATACAATGCGCATGTTAAGCTTGCTAAATGTTCTATATTTGAACAAAATTTGACATAGAAATAGAGACAAAAAAAGCATGCAAGTAATCCAGTCTATCCCAAACTGTGTGATGCCATTCTTTATGCTTTATTTATAATCCTTTACTTAATGAGCTCCAATGATCAGTTTAGAATGATAACTTTTACTGGCCGATCAACTTGACATGTCTGCAGTAAATCGTCTGTAAATTTTGATTTACAGCTCAGAATGATAAGAATCTAATATCCACGTTAAGCTAGCTCAATTTCCTATTGTAGCAGAATTTGAGACCGAAATAGATACGACAAAGCGTCCAAGTAATCAAATCTATCCAAAACTGGGTGATGCCATGCATTATGCTTCATTTATATGCCTTTACTCAATGAGCACCAATGATCAGTGTAGAATGATCACTTTAACTAACCGATCTACTTGACATGTTCGCACTAAATCATCTGTAAATTTTGATTTAGAGCTCAGAATGACACCAATCCAATTCCCACGTTAACCTAGCTCAATTTTCTATATTGTCCAAAAATTTGAGACAAAAATAGAGACGACAAAGCATACAAGTAATCCACTCTATCCAAAATTTCGTGATGCCATGCTTTATGCTTCATTTATAAGCCTTTACTTAAAGAGCACAACGATTAGTTTAAAATGATCACTTTAGCTGGCCGATCAACTTGACATCTTAGCACTAAATAGTATGTAACTTTTGATTTAGATCTCGGAATTACACGAATCCAATACCCACGATATGCTAGATCAATTTTCTATACGACAAAGTGTCCTAGCAAGCCAATCTATCCAAAACTGTAAGATGTCATGCATTATGCTTCATTTATAAGCCTTTACTCATTGAGCACCAATGATCAGTTTAGAATAATCATATTAACTGGCCGATTAAGTTGACATGTATGCACCAAATTGTTTGTAATTTTTGAGTTAGAGCTTAGAATGACACGAATCCAATGCCCACGTTAAACTAGCACAATTTTCTATATTGTGACAAAATTTGAGACAGAAATAATGATGAAAAAGCATCCAAGTAATCCAATCTATCCCAAACTGTGTTATGCTATGCTTTATTATTCATTAACCGGACGACAAACCTGACATGTCCACACTAAATCGTACATAATTTTTGATTTTGAGCTCAGAATGACACGAATACAATGCACACGTTAAGCTTGCTAAATTTTCTATATTTGGACAAAATTTGAGATAGAAATAGAGATGACAAAGCGTGCAAGTAATCCAATCTATCCAAAACTGCGTGATACCATGCTTTATGCTTCATTTATAAGCCTTTACTTAATGAGCTCCAGTGATCAGTTTAGAATGATTATTTTAAGTGGCTGATCAACTTGACATGTCCGCACTAAATTGTCCATAACTTTGATTTAGACAGTAGAATGACACAAATCCAATGCCCACGTTAAGCTAGCTTAACTTTCTACACTGTAGCAATATTTGAGGGAGAAATATACATACGACAAATCGTCCAAGTATTCCAATCTATCCAAAACTGTGTGATGCCATGCATTATGCTTAATTTATAAGTCTTTACATAACGAGCACCAATGACCAATTTAGAATAATCATATTAACTGACCGATGAACTTCACATGTCCACACAAAATCATCAGTAACTTTTGATTTTGAGCTCAGAATGACACGTATCCAATGCTCACGTTAAGCTAGATACATTTTCTATATTTTAACAAAATTTGAGACAGAAATAGTGACGACAAAGCGTTCAAGTAATCCAATCTATCTAAAACTGTGTGATGTCATGCATTATGCTTCATTTATAAGCCTTTACTCAAGGAGCACCAATGATCAGTTTAGAATAATCATATTAACTGGCCGATCAACTTGACGTGCCGCACTAAATTTTCCGTAAAATTTTGATTTTGAGCTTAGAATAATATGAATCAATACCCACGTCTAGCTTGCTAAATTTTCTATATTTTAACAAAATTTGAGACAGAAATACAGACGACAAAGCGTCCAAGTAATCCAATCTTTCCAAAACTGCGTTATGCCACGCTTTATGCTTTATTTATAATCCTTTACTTAATGAGCTCCAATGATCAGTTTAGAATGATAACTTTTACTGGCCGATCAACTTGACATGTCCGCAGTAAATCGTCCGTAACTTTTGATTTAAAGCTCAGAATGATAAGAATCTAATATCCACGTTAAGCTAGCTCAATTTCCAATTGTAATAGAATTTGAGACCGAAATAGATACGACAAAGCGTCCAAGTAACCAAATCTATCCAAAACTGTGTGATGCCATGCATTATGCTTCATTTATATGCCTTTACTCAATGAGCACCAATGATCAGTGTAGAATGATCACTTTAACTGACCGATCTACTTGACATGTTCGCACTAAATTGTCTGTAAATTTTGATTTAGAGCTCAGAATGACACCAATCGAATTCCCACGTTAACCTAGCTCAATTTTCTATATTGTCCAAAAATTTGAGACAGAAATAGAGACGACAAAGCATACAAGTAATCCAATCTATCCTAAATTTCGTGATGCCATGCTTTATGCTTCATTTATAGGCCTTTACTTAAAAAGCACAATGATTTGTTTAAAATGATCACTTTAGCTGGCCGATCAACTTGACATCTTAGCACTAAATAGTATGTAACTTTTGATTTAGATCTCGGAATTACACGAATCCAATACCCACGATATGCTAGATCAATTTTCTATACGACAAAGTGTCCTAGCAAGCCAATCTATCCAAAACTGTAAGATGCCGTGCATTATGCTTCATTTATAAGCCTTTACTCATTGAGCACCAATGATCAGTTTAGAATAATCATATTAACTGGCCGATTAAGTTGACATGTATGCACCAAATTGTCTGTAATTTTCGTGTTAGAGCTTAGAATGACACGAATCCAACGCCCACGTTAAACTAGCACAATTTTCTATATTGTGACAAAATTTGAGATAGAAATAATGATGAAAAAGCATCCAAGTAATCCAATCTATCCCGAACTTTGTTATGCTATGCTTTATGATTCATTAACTGGACGACAAACCTGACATGTCCACACTAAATCGTACGTAATTTTTGATTTTGAGCTCAGAATGACATGAACACACGTTAAGCTTGCTAAATTTTCTATATTTGGACAAAATTTGAGATAGAAATAGAGATGAGAAAGCGTGCAAGTAATCCAATCTATCCAAAACTGCGTGATACCATGCTTTATGCTTCATTTATAAGCCTTTACTTAATGAGCTCCAGTGATCAGTTTAGAATGATTATTTAAGTGCCTGATCAACTTGACATGTCCGCACTAAATCATCCATAACTTTGATTTAGACAGTAGAATGACACAAATCCAATGCCCACGTTAAGCTAGCTCAACTTTCTACATTGTAGCAATATTTGAGGTAGAAATATACATACGACAAATCGTCCAAGTATTCCAATCTATCCAAAACTGTGTGATGCCATGCATTATGCTTAATTTATAAGTCTTTACTCAATGAGCACCATTGACCAATTTAGAATAATCATATTAACTGACCGATGAACTTGACATGTCCACACAAAATCATCAGTAACTTTTGATTTTGAGCTCAGAATGACACGTATCCAATGCTCACGTTAAGCTAGATACATTTTCTATATTTTAACAAAATTTGAGACAGAAATAGTGACGACAAAGCGTTCAAGTAATCCAATCTATCAAAAACTGCGTGATGTCATGCATTATGCTTCATTTATAAGCCTTTACTCAAGGAGCACCAATGATCAGTTTAGAATAATCATATTAACTGGCCGATCAACTTGACGTGCCGCACTAAATTTTCCGTAAAATTTTGATTTTGAGCTTAGAATGATACGAATCAATACCCACGTCTTGCTTGCTAAATTTTCTATATCTTAACAAAATTTGAGACAGAAATACAGACGACAAAGCATCCAAGTAATCCAATCTTTCCAAAACTGCGTGATGTCATGCTTTATGCATCATTTATAAGCCTTTACTTAAGTAGCACCAATGGCCAGTTTAGAATGATCACTTTAACTGGACGATAAAGTTGACATGTCCAGTAAATCGTCCGTAATTTCATTTTGAGCTTAGAATGATACGAATCAATGCCCACGTTAATCTTGCTAAATTTTCTATATTTTAACAAAATTTGAGATATAAATAGAGACGAAAAAGTGTCCAAGTAATCCAATCTTTCCCAAACTGCGTGATGTCATGCTTTATGCATCATTTATAAGCCTTTACTTAAGTCGCACCAATGGCCAGTTTAGAATGATAACTTTAACAGGCCGATCAACTTGACATGTCCGCAATAAATCGTCCGTAAATTGGATTTACAGCTCAGAATGACAAGAATCCAATATCCCATTAAACTAGCTCAATTTTCTATTGTAACTGAATTTGAGAAAAAAAATAGATACGACAAAGCGTCCAAATAAACAAATCTATCCAAAACTGTGTGATGCCATGCATTGTTTCATTTAGAACCCTTTACTCAATGAGCAATAATGATCAGTCTAGAATGATCAATTTAACTGAGCTATATACTTGACATGTCCGCACTAAATCGTCTCTAACTTTTGATTTAGAGCTCAGAATGACACCAATCAACTGCCCACGTTAAGCTAGCTCAATTTTCTATATTGTCACAAAAGTTGAGACAGAAATAGGGACGACAATTCATCCAATTAATCCAATCTATCCTAAATTTCGTGATGCCCTGCTTTATGCTTCATTTGTAAGCCTTTACTTAAAGAGCACCAATGATCACTTTAACTGGACGATAAACTTGACAGCTCCGCACTAAATAGTATGTAACTTTTGATTTAGAGCTCAGAATTACACGAGTCCAGTACCCATGTTATTCTAACTCAATTTTTATTTTGAGGTTAGAATGATACGAATCAATGCCCACGTTAATCTTGCTAAATTTTCTATAATATTTTAACAAAATTTGAGACAGAAATAGAGACGACAAAGCGTTCATGTAATCCAATATTTCCCAAACTGCATGATGTCATGCTTTATGCATTATTTATAAGCCTTTACTTAAGTAGCACCCATGGCCAGTTTAGAATGATAACTTTAACTGGCCGATCAACTTGACATGTCCGCAATAAATCGTCCGTATATTTTGATTTACATCTCAAAATGACAAGAATCCAGTATCCGATTAAGCTAGCTCAATTTTCTATTGTAACTGAATTTGAGAAAAAAATAGATACGAAAAATCGTCCAAGTAAACAAATCTATCCAAAACTGTGTGATGCCATGCATTGTTTCATTTAGAAGCCTTTACTCAATGAGCAGCAATGATAAGTCTAGAATGATAACTTTAACTGACAGATATACTTGACATGTCCGCACTAAATCGTCTCTAACTTTTGATTTAGAGCTCATAATGACACCAATCGAATGCCCACGTTAAGCTAGATCAATTTTCTATATTGTCACAAAATTTGAGACAGAAATAGAGATGACAAATCATCCAAGTAATCCAATCTATCCTAAAATTCGTGATGCCATGCTTTATGCTTCATTTATAAGGTTTTACTTAAAGAGCACCAATGATCACTTTAACTGGACGATCAACTTGACAGCTCCGCACTAAATAGTATGTAACTTTTGATTTAGAGCTCAGAATTACACGAATCCAGTACCCACGTTATGCTAGCTCAATTTTCTATATTGTAGCAAAATTTGAGAGAGAAATAGATACGACAAATTTTCCAAGCAAGCCAATCTATTCAAACCTGTAAGATGTCGTGCATTATGCTTCATTTATAAGCCTCTACTCACTGAGCACCAATGATCGGTTTAGAATAATCATATTAACTGGCCGATTAAGTTGACATGTATGCACCAAATCGTTCGTAATTTTTGATTTGAGCTCAGAATGACACGAATCCAATGCCCACGTTATGCTAGCTCAATTTTCCATATTGTGACAAAATTTGAGACAGAAATAGAGATGAAAAAGCGTCTAAGTAATCCAATCTATCCTAAACTGTGCTATGCTATGCTTTATGCTTCATTAACTGGCCGATAAACCTCACATGTCTGCAGTAAATCTTCCCTAACTTTTGATTTTGAGCTCAGAATGATACGAATACAATGCGCACGTTAAGCTTGCTAAAGTTTCTATATTTGGACAAAATTTGAGATAGAAATAGAGATGACAAAGCATGCAAGTAATCCAATCTATCCCAAACTGCGTGATGTCATGATTTATGCTTCATTTATAAGCCTTTACTTAATGAGCTCCAATGATCAGTTTACAATGATTATTTTAATTGGCCAATCAACTTGACATTTCCGCACTAAATCATCCATAACTTTGATTTGGACCGTAGAATGACACATATCCAATGCCCACGTTAAGCTAGCTCAACTTTCTACATTGTAACAAAATTTGAGACAGAAATATACATACGAAAAATCGTCCAAGTATTCCAATCTATTCAAAACTGTATGATGCCATTCATTATGCTTCATTTATAAGCCTTTACTCAATGAGCACCAGAGACCAATTTAGAATAATCATATTAACTGACCGATGAACTTGACATGTCCGCACCAAATCGTCAGTAACTTTTTATTTTGAACTCTGAATGACACGTATCCATTGCTCACGTTAAGCTAGATAAATTTTCTATATTTTAACAAAATTTGAGAAAGAAATTGAGACTACCAAGCGTACAAGTAATCCAATATATCCAAAACTATGTGAGGCCATGCATTATGCTTCATTTATAAGCCTTTACTCAATGAGCACCAATGATCAGTTGCGAATAATCATATTAACTGGCCGACCAACTTGACATGTCGCATTAAATCGTCCGTAACTATTGATTTTGAGCTCAGAATGATACGAATCAATGCCCGCATTAATCTTGCTAAATTTTCTATATTTTGGGAAAATTTGAGACAGAAATATGAGACAGACAAATCGTCCAACTAATCCAATCTTTCTCAAACTGCGTGATGCCACACTTTATGATTCATTTATAAGCCTTTACTTAAAGAGCGCCAATGACCAGTTTAGAATGATAACTTTAGGTGGGCGATCAACTTGACATATCCGCACTAAATCGTCTGTAATTTTTTATTTAGAGCTCAAAATGAGACGAATCCAATGCCCACGTTAAACTAGCTCAATTTTCTATATTGTAACAAAATTTGAGACAAAAATAGATAAGACAAAGCATACAAGTAATCCAATCTATCCCAAACCGTGTGATGCAATGCATTATGCTTCATTTAGAAGCCTTTACTCAATGAGAACAAATCATCAGTTTAGAACAAATCAACTTGACGTGGCGCACTAAATTTTCTGTAAAATTTTGATTTTCAGCTTAGAATGATACGAATCAATACCCACGTTTAGCTTGCTAAATTTTCTATATTTTAACGAAATTTGAGACAGAAATAGAGACGACAAAGCGTCCAAGGAATCCAATCTTTTTTCAAACTGCGTGATATCATGCTTTATGCATCATTTATAAGCCTTTACTTAAGTAGCACCAATGGCCAGTTTAGAATGATAACTTTAACTGGCCAATCAACTTGACATGTCCGCAATAAATCGTCCGTAAATTTTGATTGACAGCTCAGAATGACAAGAATCCAATATCCCATTAAGCTAGCTCAATTTTCTATTGTAACTGAATTTGAGAAAAAAATAGATACGACAAAGCATCCAAATAAACAAATCTATCCAAAACTGTGTGATGCCATGCATTGTTTCATTTAGAAGCCTTTACTCAGTGAGCAACAATGATCAGTCTATAATGATCACTTTAACTGACCGATATACTTGACATGTCTGCACTAAATCGTCTCTAACTTTTGATTTAGAGCTCAGAATGACACCAATCGAATGCCCACATTAAGCTTGCTCAATTTTTTATATTGTCACAAAATTTGAGACAAAAATAGAGACGACAAGGTGTCCAAGCAATCCAATCTATCCCGAACTGTGTGATGCAATGCTGTATGCTTCATTTATAAGCCTTTTTTTGAAGAGCACCAATGATCAGTTTAGAATCATAAGTTTAAATGGCCATTCAACTTGATATGTCTCCAGTGAATCGTCCGTAAGTTTTGATTTAGAGCTCATATTGACACAAATCCATTATCCACATTAAGCTAGCTCAATTTTATATATTGTAACAAAATATGTGACAAAAATAGATACGGCAAAGCGTCCAAGTAATCAAATATATCCAAAACTGTGTGATGCTATGCATTATGCTTCATTTAGAAGTCTTTACTCATTGATCACCAATGAGCAGTTTAGAATAATCATATTAACAGGCCAATCAACTTGACATGTCCAAAGTAAATTGTCCCTAACTTTTAATTTTGAGCTTAGAATGACACGAATCCAATGCACACATTAAACTTGCTAAATTTTCTCTATTTTGACTAAATTTGAGACAGAAATGGAGACGACAAAGCGTACAAGTAATCCAATTTATCCACAACTACGTGATGCAATGTTGTATCTTCATTTATAAGCCTTTACTTAAAGAGCACCAATGATCAGTTTAAACTGATAACTTTAAATGGCCGATCAACTTGATATGTCTACACTAAATCGTCCATAACTTTTGGTTTAGAGCTCGGAATGACACAAATCCAATGTCCACGTTAAGGTAGCTCAATTTTCAATATTGTAACAACATTTGAGACAGAAATAGGTACAACAAAGCGTCCAAACAATCCAATCTATCCAAAATTATGTGATGTCATGCATTATGCTTCATTTATAAGCATTTACTCAATGAGCACAAATGATCAGTTTAGAATAATCATATTACGGGGCCGATCAACTTGACATGTCCGCACTAAATCGTCCATAACTTTTGATTTAGAGCTCATAATGACACGAATCCAAAGCCCACGTTAAGCTAGCCTAATTTTCTTTATTGTAACAAAATTTGAGACAAAATAGATACGACAAAGCATCCAAGTAATCATATATATCACAAACTTTGTGATGCCATGCATTATGCTTCATTTAGATGTCTTCAGTCAATGAGCACCAATGATCAGTTTAGAATAATCATATCAACTGGCTGATAGACCTGACATGTCCGTAGTAAATCTTCTGTAACTTTTAATTTTGAGCTGATAATGACACGAATACAATGCGCACGTTAAACTTGCTAAATTCTCTATATTTGGACAAAATTTGACATAGAAATAGAGACGAAAAAGCATGCAAGTAATCCAACCTATCCCAAACTGTGTGATGCCATGCTTTATGCTTTATTTATAATCATTTACTTAATGAGCTCCAATGATCAGTTTAGAATGATAACTTTTACTAGCCGATCAACTTGACATGTCCGCAGTAAATCGTCCGTAAATTTTGATTTACAGCTCAAAATGATAAGAATCTAATATCCACGTTAAGCTAGCTCAATTTCCTATTGTAACAGTATTTGAGAAAAAAAATAGATACGAAAAAGCGTCCAAGTAATCAAATCTATCCAAAACTGTGAGATGCCATGCATTATGCCTCATTTATACGCCTTTACTCAATGAGCACCAATTATCAGTGTAGAATGATCACTTTAATTGACTGATCTACTTGACATGTTCACACTAAATCGTCTGTAAATTTTGATTTAGAGCTCAGAATGACACCAACCGAATTCCCACGTTAACCTAGCTCGATTTTCTATATTGTCCGAAAATTTGAGACAGAAATAGAGATGACAAAGCATACAAGTTATCCAATCTATCCTAAATTTCGTGATGCCATGCTTTATGCTTCATTTATAAGCCTTTACTTAAAGAGCACAATGATTAGTTTAAAATGATCACTTTAGCTGGCCGATCAACTTGACATCTCAGCACTAAATAGGATGACACCGCCGGTCCCCTTGGTGATGCCACCAACTCCGGGATCAACTTGGCCGGTCCTGAAGGCATTCCGGCCAGTACCTCGCACAGTCCAGCTGGTACAGCCGATCCAGCCGAGTGCATGAGCATTTCTACTTCTACACAAGGAAACTCGGACCAGATAAGCTACCAGCTTCAGGACATGCATCTAGAGGAAGTCTCCACACCAGTAGTGCCACCAGGAGCAATGACAAGGAGCAGATCAAGAGCCCTTTTCCACAAGTTCAGCTTATGGGTCGACAAGCTCCTAGAGGAAGATCAACTAAGGGCAATGGGCCAGAAGTGCAAAGAAGAGTCCAAAGGCTTCTCAACAACACAAGGGACATTGACTTGGGCTTTAGTGGCAAGAGAGGTCAGGGCCCAAAGATTCCTAAACCTACTCCAAGTCGAAGACTAGGAGCAAGGCGTGTGCATACCACATGGACGGCCACCTTCCATTTCTTGGCCGTGAGGTAAGTAAGGTAAGTTTTCAATAAGAATATTTGCCTCTTTCTGTTTTGCAGGGTAGGATCTATACTATTTACATTTATTGAGTCAAAGACATTTTAGGAAAAGGTCCTTTTTCGATTATATTAATAAGGCTCCTTCCAGCATTGTAGTTCGACAGCCTTTTTGCTAATTAATAAAGATCAAATTTTCTTACAAGTTTTCTCTCAAGAATCTTGTGCGCTTAGAAACCTAGTTGAGACCAGCCCTCCTAGCTCTAAGTTTGTGATTTATCACGAGGTTCATCACCCCTCGTGTGGTTCACTTCACCCTTCCATCAAATACCAACCCAAAAACCCCTATCCATGAAGTCTAAGGTCGAGTTTCTCACCTAACCTTCTCCAAACAGCCCACGCGCATATAATCCTTGAATCGAGGCTTGTATCAACTAGTTATGTCAAAGCGTCCAAATAATTCAATCTATCCCAAACTCAACGATGCCCTGCATTATGTTTCATTTATAAGTGTTTACCCAATGAGCACCAATTATCAGTTTAGAATAATCATATTAACTGGCCGATCAACTTGACATGTCCATAAAAAATCATCCGTAACTTTTTATTTTGAGCTAAGAATAACACGGATCCAATGCCCACGTTAAGCTAGCTAAATTTTCTATATTTTCACAAAATTTGAGATAGAAATAGAGACGATAAAGCCTCAATATAATCCAATCTATCCCAAACTGCGTGATTACATGCTTTATGCTTGATTTATAAGCCTTTACTTAAAGAGCACCAATGATCAGTTTAGAATGATCACTTTAACTGTCCGATCAATTTGATAAGTCCACACTAAATGGTCCGTAATTTTTGATTTATAGGTTAGAATGATACGAATCCAATGCCCACGTTAAGTGAGCTCAATTTTCTATATTGTAACAAAATTTGAGATTGAAATAGATAGGATAAACCGTCCAGCTAATCCAATCTATCCAAAACTGTAAGATGCCATGCATTATGCTTCATTTATAAGCCTTTACTCAATGAGCACCAATGATCAGTTTAGAATGATCACTTTAACTGGACGATCAACTTGACATGACTGCGCTTAGTCATCCGTAACTTATGGTTTAAAGCTCAGACGGACACGAATACAATGCTCACGTTAAGGTAGATCAATTTTCTATATTGTGACAAAATTAGAGACAAAACTAGATACAACAAAGCGTACAAGTAATCCAATTTATATCAAACTGCGTGATGCCATGCATTATGCTTCATTTATAAGCCTTTACTAAATGAGTACCAATGATCTGTATAGAATGATCACTTGAAGTAGACTCTCAACTTGACTTGTCTTCACTAAATCGTCCGTAACTTTTGATTTAGAGCTCAGAATGACACGAATCCAGTCTTCACGTTAATCTAGATCAATTTTCTATATTATAACAACATTTTAGATAGAAATAGATATGACAAAGCATCCAAGTAATCCAGTCAATCGAAAACTATTTGATGCCATGCATTATACTTCATTTTAAAGCGTTTACTCAATGAGCACCAATGATCAGTTTAGAATAATCATATTAACTTGCTGATCAACTTGACATGACCTCAGTAAATTGTCCCTACCTCTTTATTTGAGCTTATAATGACACGAATCGAATTCCCATGTTAAGCTAGATAAATGTTCTATATTTTTACAAAATTTGAGACAGAAGTAGAAACGACAAGGCGTCCAAGTAATCCAGTCTATCCCAAATTGCGTGATGCCATTCTTTAGGCTAAATTTAACTTCAGTTAATGAGCCCCAATGATCAGTTTAGAATGATCACTTTACCTGGCCGATCAACTTGTCGTGTCCGCCCTAATCGTACGTAACTTTTGATTTAGAGCTCATACTGACAGAAATCCAATGCCCATATTAAGCTATCTCAATTCTCTATATTTTGACAATATTTGAGACACAAATAGAGACGAAAAAACATCCAAGTAATCCAATTTATACCAAACAGCGTAATGCCATGCTTTATGCTTCATTTTTAAAGCATTACTTAATGAGCACTAACGATCAGTTTAGAATGATCAGCTTAACTCGCCGATCAACTTGACATGTACGCACTAAATCGTACGGAACTTTTGATTTAGAGCTTAGAAACACACGAATCGAATGCCCACGTTAAGTTAGCTCAATTTTTTATATTGTAACAAAATTTGAGACAGAAATAGATAAGACAAAGTGTCGAAGTAATCCAATATATCCAAAAGTGTGTGTTGCCATGCATTATGCTTCATTAATAACCCTTTATTCAATGAGCACCAATGATAAGTTTAGAATGATGACATTAATTGGCCGATCAACTTGACATGTCCACACTAAATCTTTCGTAACTTTCGATTTAGAGCTCATAATAACACGAATCATTTGCCCACGTTAAGCTAGCTCCATTTCTATATTGTGACAAATTTTGAGGTAGAAATAGATACGACAAAGCGTCCAAGTAATCCAATCCATCCTAAACTGCGTGATGTCATGCACTATTTTTCATTTATAAGCTTTTACTCAATGAGCCCCAAGGATCAGTTTATAATCATTGTTTTAACTGGTCAGTAAATCGTCCAGTAACTTTTGATTTATGCACTAAATCGTCCAGTAACTTTTGATTTATGCACTAAATCGTCCATAACTTTTGATTTATAGCTCACAATGACACGAATCCAATGCGCACATTAAGCTAGTTCAATTTTCAAAATTGTGACAAAATTTGAGACAGAACTAGATATGACAAAGCGTCCAAGTAATCCAATCTACCCCAAACTGCGTGATGTCATGCCTTATGCTTCATTTATAAGCCTTTACTCAATGTGCACCAATAAGCAGTTTAGAATGATCACTTTAACTGGCCAATCGACTTGACATGTCCGCACTAAATCGTACAAAACTATTGATTTACAACTCAGAATGACATGAATCAGATGCCCACGTTATGCTAGCTCAGTTTTCTATATTTTGACAAAATTTGAGACAGAAATAGAGACGACAAAGCGTCCAAGTAATCCAATCTATCCCAAACAGCTTTATCCATGCATTATGCCTCACTAATAAGCCTTTATTTAATGAGCACCAATGATCAGTTTATAATGATCATTTTAACTGGCCGATCAACTTGACATATCCGCACTAAATCGTACGTAACTTTTGAGTTAGAGCTCGGAATGACACAAATCCAGTGCCTACGTTTTAACCTAGCTCAATTTTCTATACTGTGACAAAGTTTGAGACAAAAATAGAGACCACAAAGCGTACAAGTAATCCAATCTATCCTAAAATGCGTGATGCCATGCTTTATGCTTCATTTACAAGCCTTTACTTAATGAGCACCAATGATTAGTTTTGAATGATCACTTTAACTGGCCGATCAACTTGACATTTCCGCACTAAATCATCCGTAACTTTTGATTTATAGCTCAGAATGTTACGAATCCAATACCCACTTAAGGTAGCTCAATTTTCTATATTTTGACAAAATTTGGAACGGAAATAGAGATGACAAACCGTTCAAGTAATCCACTCTATCCCAAATTGTGTGATGCCATGGTTTTTGCTTCATTTATTAGCTTTTACTTAATGAGCACCAATGATCAGTTTAGAATTATCACTTTAACTGGCCGATAACCTTGACATGTCTGCACTAAATCGTCCCTAACTTTTGAATTAGAGCTCAGAAACACATGAATCCAATGCCCACGTTAATCTAGATCAATTTTCTATATTGTAACAAAATTTGAAACAGAAATAGATATGAAAAAGCGTCCAAGTAATACAATCTATCAAAAACTATTTGATGCCATGTATTATGCTTCATTTATAAGCCTTTACTAAATGAGCACCAATGATCAGTTTAGAATGATCACTTTAACTGGCCGATCAGTTCTACATGTACGCACTAAATCGTCCGTATCTTTTGATTTAGAGCTTAGAAACACATGAATCCAAGGCCTACGTTAAGGTAGCTCAATTTTCTATATTGTAACAAGATTTGAGACTGAAATAGATAGGGCAAAGCATCCAATTAATCCAATCTATCATAAAACTGTGTGATGCCATGCATTATGATTCATTTATACCCCTTTACTCAATGAGCACTAATGATCACTTTAGAATGATTCCTTTAACTGGCCGATCAACTTGACATGTCCACACTAAATCATCAATAACTTTTGATTTAGAGATCAGAATTACACGAATCCAATGCCCACGTTATGCTAGCTCAATTCTCTATTTTATGACAAAATGTGTGACAGAAATGGGGATGACAAAGCATCCAAGTAGTCCAATCTATCCCGAACAACTTGATGCCATGCACTATGCTTCATATATAAGCCTTTAGAATGATCAGTTAGAATAATCACTTTAACTGGCCAATCAACTTGACATGTCCGCACTAAATCGTCTATAACTTTTGATTTAGTGCTCGGAATGACACGAATACAGTGCCCACGTTAAGCTAGCTCAATTTTCTATACTGTGACAAAGTTTGAGACAAAAATTGAGACGACAAAGTGTACAAGTAATCTAATCTATCCCAAAATGCATGATGCCATGATTTATGCTTCATTTATAACCCTTTACTTAATGAGCACCATTGATCAGTTTTGAATGATCCCTTTAACTGGCCGATCAACTTGACATTTCCGCACTAAGTCGTCCGTAACTTTCGATTTAGAGCTCAGAATTACATGAATCCAATGTGCACGTTAAGCTAGCTCAATTCTCAATTTTTTGAAAAAAATTGAGACAAAAATAGAGACGATAAAGCGTACAAGTAATCCAATCTTTCCCAAACTGCATGATGTCATGCTTTATGGTTCATTTATAAGCCTTTACTTAATAAGTACCAATGATAAGTTTAGAATAATCACTTTAACAGACCGATGAACTTGACATTTCCACATTAAATTACACATAACTTTTGATTTAGATCTCAGAATGACACAAATCCAATACCCATGTTAATCTAGCTCAATTCTCTATATTCTAACAAAATTTCAAACAGAAATAGACATGACAAAGCATCCAAGTAATCCAATTTATAACAAACTGCGTGATGTCATGCTTTATGCTTCTTTTATAAGTCTTTACTTAATCAACCCAATGATCAGTTTAGAAATCACTTTAACTAGCCAATCAACTTGACATGTACACACTAAATCATCCACAACTTTTTATTTAGAGCTCACGTACACACAAATCAAAAGCCCACGTTAAGCTAGCTCAATTTTCTATATTGTAACAAAATTTGAGACAGAAAGAAATACAAAAAGCATCCAAGTAATCTAGTCTATCCAAAATGTTTGATGCCATGCATTATGCTTCATTTATAAGCATTTATTTAATGGGCAACAATGATCAGTTTAGAATTATCACTTTTAACTGGCCGATCAACTTGACATTCGCCCAAATCGTGTTTAACTTTTGATTTAGAGTTTAGAAACACATGAATCCAATGCTCACGTTAAGCTAGATCAATTTTCTATATTGTAACAAAATTTGAGACAGAAATAAATATGACAAAGTGTCCAAGTAGTCCAATCTATCCAAAACTGTATGATGTCATGCATTATGCTTCATTTATAAGCCTTTACTCAATGAGAACTAATGATTAGTTTAGAATGATCACTTTAACTCGACGATCAACTTGACATGTGCACACTAAATCATCCATAACTTTTGATTTAGAGTTCAGAATGATAGGAATCCAATGCCAACGCTAAGCTAGCTCAATTTTCTATATTTTGACTCAATTTGAGACAGAAATAGAGACGACAAACCGTACCGTAATACAATCAATCTAAACTGCTTGATGCCATGCATTATGCTTCATTTATAAGCCTTTATTTAATGAGCACCAATGATCAGTTTAGAATCATCACTTTAACAGGTCGATCAACTTGACATGTCCGCACTAGATCATCCATAACTTTTGATTTTGAGCTCAGAAACACACAAATCAAATGCTCATGTTAAGCTAGCTCAATTTTCTATATTGTAACAAAATTTGAGATGAAATAGATACGACAAAGCGTCCAAGGTAATCCAATCTATCTAAAACTATGTGACACCATGCATTATGCTTCATTTATAAGCCTTTACTCAATGAGCACCAATGATCAGTGTAGAATAATCACTTTAACTGGCCAATCAACTTGATATGTCCGCACTAAGTCATCCGTAAATTTTGATTTACAGCTCGGAATGACACGAAACCAGTGCCCACGTTAAGCTAGCTAAATTTTCAAAATTGGTACAAAGTTTGAAACAGAGATAGCTACGACAAAGCGTCCAAGTAATGCAATCCATCCCAAACTGCATGATGCCATTCTTTATGCTTCATTTATAAGTCTTTACTTAATGAGCACCAATGATCAGTTTTGAATGATCACTTTAACAGGCTGATCAACTTGACATGTCCTCACTAAATCATCGTAACTTTTGGTTTAGAGCTTGGAATAGCACGAATCTAGTGCCCACGTTAAGCTAGCTCAATTTCTATATTGTGACAAAGTTTGAGAGAGAAATAGATATGACAAAGCGTCCAAATAATCCAATACATCCCAAACTGCGTGATGCCATTCTTTAGGCTTCATTTATAAGCCTTTACTTAATGAGCATCAATGATCAGTTTTGAATGATCACTTTAACTGGCAAATCAACTTGACATGTCTACACTAAATCATCCGTAACTTTTGATTTAGAGCTCTGAATGACACGAATCCAATGCCAATGTTAAGCTAGCTCAATTTTCCAAGTAATCCAATCCATCCCAAACTACGTGACGCCATGCATTATTCTTCATTTGTAAGCTTTTACTCAATGAGCACCAACGGTCAGTTTATAATGATCATTTTAACTGGACGATCAATTTTAGATGTATGCACTATATTGTTAATAACTTTTGATATATATGTCAGAATGACAAGAATCAATTTTCCACATTAAGCTAGTTCAATTTTCTATACTATGGCAAAATTTGAAACAGAACTCGATACAACAAAGCGTCCAAGTAATCCAATCTATCCCAAACTAAATGATGCCATGCATTATGCTTTATTTATAAGCCTTTACTCAATGAGCACCAATGATCAGTTTAAAATGAACATTTTAACGGGATGATAAACTTGACATGTCTGCACTACATCATCTATAACTTTTGATTTGTAGCTCGGAATGACATGAATCCAATGCCCACATTAAGCTAGTTCAATTTTCTATATTGTGACAAAATTTGAGACAGAAATAGGTACGACATAGCATCCAAGTAATCAAATTCATCGGAAACTGCATGATGCCATGCATTATCTTTCATTTATAAGCTTTTACTCAATGACCACCAATGATAAGTTTAGAATGATCATTTTAACTGGCCGATCAACTTGACGTTTCCGAACTAATTCGTTCGCCCTAAATCATCCGTAACTTTTGATTTAGAGCTCAGAAACACACGAATTCAATGGCCACATTAAGTTAACTCAATTTTCTATTGTGTAACAAAATTTGATAAGGAAATAGATACGACAAAGGATTCAAGTAATCCAATCTATCCAAAACTGTGTGATGCCATGCATTATGCTTCATTTATAAGCCTTTACTCAATAAGCACCAATGATCAGTTTAGAATGATCACTTTAACTGGCCAATCAACTTGACATGTCCGCAAAATCATCCGTAACGTTTGTTTAGAGTTGTGAATGACACGAATCCAATGCCCACATTAAGCTAGCTCAATTTTCTATGTTGGGACAAAATTTCGGACAGAAATAGATACGAGAAAGCGTCCATGTAATCCAATCTATCCCAAACTGTGTGACGCCATGTATTATTCTTCATTTATAAGCTTATACTCAATGAGCACCAACGATCAGTTTAGAATGATCATTTTAACTGGCCAATCAACTTGACATGTCTACACTATATCTTCCATAGCTTTTGATTTATAGCTCTGAATGCTACGAATCCAATGCCCACATTAAGCTAGTTCAATTTTCTATATTATAACAAAATTTGTAACAAAACTAGACACGACAAAGCGTCCAAGTATCCAATCTATCCAAAACTGCGTGATGCCATGCATTATGCTTCATTGATAAGCCTTTACTCAATGAGTGCCAATGCTCAGTTTAGAATTATCACTTTAACAGGCCTATAAACTTGACATGTCTGCACTAAACCATCCGTAACTTTTGATTTATAGATTAGAAACACACGAATCCAATGCCATGCAATTTTCTATCTTTTGACAAAATTTGAAAAAGAACTAGATACGACAAAACGTCCAAGTTATCCAATCTTTCCCAAACTGCGTGATGCCATGCATTATGCTTTATTTATAAGCCTTCACTCAATCAGCACCAATGATAAATTTAGAAAGTTCATTTTAACTGGCCGATAAACTTGACATGTTTGCACTACATCGTCCATAACTTTTGATTCGTAGCTCAAAATAACACAAATCCAATGCCCACATTAAGCTAGTTCAATTTTCTGTATTGTAACAAAATTTGAGATAAAATAGATACGACAAAGTGTACAAGTAATCCAATCCATCCCAAACTATGCGATGCCATGCATTATTTTTCATTTAGAAGCTTTTTCTCAATGAGCACCAATGATCAGTTTAACCGGCCGATCAACTTGTCATGTCCGCACTAAATCATTTGCACTAAATCGTCCGTAACTTTTGATTTAGAGCTCAGAAACACATGAATCTAATGGCCACGTTAAGCTAGCTCAATTTCTATAGTGTAACTAAATAAGAGACAGAAATAGATACGACCACGCGTCCAAGTAATCCAATCCATCCAAAACTAAGCGATGCCATGCATTATTTTCATTTATAAGCTTTTACTCAATGAGCACCAATCATCAGTTTAACAGGCTGATCAACTTGTTATGTCTGCACTAAATCGTTTGTATTAAATTGTCTGTAACTTTTGATTTAGAGCTCGGAAACACACGAATCCAATGACGACGTTAAGCTAGCTCAATTTTCTATAGTGTAACAAAATTAGAGACAAAAATAGATACGACAAAGCATATAAGTAATCCAATCTATAGAAAACTGTGTGATACCATGCATTATGCTTCATTTATAAGCCTTTACTCAATCACCACCAATGATCAGTTTAGAATGATCACTTTAACTGGCCAATCAACTTGACATGTCCGCACTAAATCGTCTTGAACTTTTGATTTAGAATTCTGAAAGACCAGAATCCAATGCCCACGTTCAGTTATCTCAATTCTCTATATTGTGACAAAATTTTAACGACCAATTTAGAATGATCATTTTAACAGGCCAATCAACTTAACATGTCTGCACTATATCGCTCATAGCTTTTGATTTATACCTCTGAATACCAAGAATCCAATGCCCATTCTATTTTCTATATTTTGACAAAATTTGAAAAAGAACTAGATACGACAAAGAGTCCAAGTAATCCAATCCGCACTAAATCCAATGCCCACGTTAAACAAGCTCAATTTTCTATATTGTGACAAAATTTGAGATAGAAATATTCAAGAAAAAGCATCCAAGTAATCCAATCTATACAAAACTGCGTGATGCCATGCATTATGCTTCATTTATAAGCATTCACTCAATGAGCATCAATGATCAGAAAAATGATCATTTGAACTGGCCAATCAACTTGACATGTCTGCACTAAATCGTTAGTAACTTTTGAGTTAGATCTTAGAATGACACGAATCCAATGCACACGTTAAGCTAGCTCAATTTTCTATATTTTGACAAAATTTGAGATAGAAATATTCAAGAAAAAGCGTCCAAGTAATCCAATCTATACAAAACTGCATGATGCCATGCATTATGCTTCATTTATAAGCTCAATGAGCAGTTAGTAACTTTTGAGTTCGTTAAGCTAGCTCAATTTTCTATATTTTGACAAAATTTGAGATAGAAACAGATGTAAAAAAGCGTTCAAGTAATCCAAAATAGCCAAAACTGCGTGATGGCAAACATTATGCTTCATTTATTGTCCTTTACTCAATGAGCACCAATGATCAGTTTAGAATGATCATTTTAACTGGCCGATAAATTTGGCATGTTAGCATCAATGATCAGAGGAATGATCGTTTTAACTGGCCGATCAACTTGACATGTCCGCATTAAATCGTCCGTAACTTTTGATTTAGACCTAAGAATGACACGAATCCAATCCCCATGTTTAACTAGCTCAATTTTCTTTATTGTGACAAAATTTGAGACATAAATAAAAATGACTAACCATCCAAGTAATCCAATCTATCCTGAACTACATGATTCCATGCATTATTCTTCATTTATAAGCTTTTAGTCAATGAGTACCAATGATCAGTTTAGAATGATCATTTTAACGTGCCAATCAACTTGACATATCCGCACTAAATCATCCGTAACTTTGAATTATAGCTCATAATGACACGAATCCAATGCCCACGTTAAACTAGGTAAATGTTCTATATAGTAGTAACAAAATTTGAGACATATATAGATACGATAATGCGTCCAAGTAATCCAATCTATCCCGAACTACGTGATGCCATTTACTATTCTTCATTTAGAAGCCTTTACTCAATCAGCACCAATGATCACTTTATAATAATCATTTTAACTTGCCGACCAATTTGACATATCCGCATTAAATACTCCGTAACTTTTGATTTACAACTCATAATGACACGAATCGAATGCCCAAGTTAAGCTAACTCAATTTTCTATATTGTGATAAAATTTAAGACTAAACTTGCTTTGAAAAGTGCGCCAAGTAATCAAATCTATCCAAAACTACGTGATGTTATGCATTATGTTTCATTTATAAGTTTTTACTCAATGAGCACCAATGATCAGTTTGGAATGATCAATTTCCCTGGCCGATGAACTTGACATGTCTACACTAAATCGTCCATAACTTTTGTTTTATAGCTCATAATGACACGAATCCAATGCCCACGTTAAGCTAGCTCACTTTTCTATTTTGTGAGAAAATTTAGATAGAAACAGATATGAAAAACCGTCCAAATAATCCAATCTAACCAAAACTGCGTTATGCCATGCATTATGTTTCATTTATAAGCCTTTTCTCAATGAGCACCAATGATCAGTTTAGATTGATCTCTTCAACTGGCCAAAAAATTTGACATGCGCACACTAAATCGTCCATAAATTTTGGTTTAATGCTTAGAATGACACGAATCAAATGCCCACATTAAACTAGATCATTTTTTATATTGTGACAAAATTTGAGATAGAACTAGATAGGACAAAGCGTCCAAGTAATCCAATCCATCTCAGATGGCGTGATTCCATGCCTTAATGAAAACCAATGATCAGTTAAGAAAGATCATTTTAACTGGCCGATTAACTTGACAAATCCGCACTAAATCCAATGCCCACGTTAAACCAGCTCAATTTTCTATATTGTGAACAAATTTGAGATAGAAATATTCAAGAAAAAGCGTCCAAGTAATCTAATCTATACAAAACTGCGTGATGCCATGCATTATGCTTCATTTATAAGCATTTACTCAATGAGCATCAATGATCAGAAGAATGATCATTTGAATTGGCCAATCAACTTGACATGTCTGCACTAGATCGTTAGTAACTTTTGAGTTAGATCTTAGAATGACACGAATCCAATGCACACGTTAAGCTCGCTCAATTTTCTATATTGTGACAAAATTTTGAGACAGAAATAGATACGACAAAACGTCCAACTAATCCAAACTATGCTGAACTGTGTGATACCATGCATTATGCTTCATTTATAAGCCTTTACTCAATGCACACCAATGATCAGTTTAGAATTATCACTTTAACTGGCTGATCAACTTGACTAAATCGTGTATAACTTTTGATTTAGAGCTCAAAATGACTTCAATCCTATGCCCACGTTAAACTAGATTAATTTTCTATATTTTGATAAAATTTAATAATAAAAATGCTTTGACAAGTCCTCCAAGTAATCAAATTTATCCAAAACTACGCGATATCATGCATTATGCTTAATTTATAAGTCTTTACTCAATGAGCACCAATCATCAGTTTGGAGTGATCAATTTAACTGGCCGATCAACTTGACATGTCTGCAATAAATCATCAATAACTTTCGTTTTATAGCTCATAATGACCTGAATCCAATGCCCATGTTAAGCTAGCTCAATTTTCTATATTGTGACAAAATTTGAGAAAGAAATAGATACGAAAAAGCGTCCAAGTAATGCAATCTAGCCAAACTACGTGATGTCATGCATTATACTTCATTTATAAGCCTTTACTCAGTGAGCACCAACGATCAGTTTAGAATGATCACTTTAACTGGTCTATCAACTTGACATGTCCGCACTAAATCATCTTTAACTTTTGATTTAGAGATTATATGACACGAATCCAATGCCCACGTTAAAGTAGATCAAATTTATGAATTGTGAGAAAATTTGAGACATAACTAGAAACAACAAACCGTCCAAGTTATCCAATCTATCCCAGACTGCGTGATGCCATACTTTATGCTTCATTTATAAGTGTTTACTTAATGGGCACCAATGATCAGTTTAGAATGATCACTTTAACTGGCCGATCAACTTAAAATGTCCGCACAAAATTGTCCGTAACTTTTGATTTACAGCTCAGAAACACACGAATCCAATGTCCACTTTGAATCGTTTGTAAATTATGATTTAGAGCTCATAATGACACGAATCCAATGCTCACGTTAAGCTAGCTTAATTTTCTATACTGTGACAAAATTTGAGACTGAAATAGATACGACAATGCTTCCAAATAATCCATTCAATCCCGAACTACGTGATGCCATGCATTATGCTTCATTTATAAGCTCTTTTTCAATGAGCACCAATGATCAGTTAAGAAAGATTTTTTGAACTAGTCGATCAACCAGACAAGTCCGCACTAAATCGTCCGTAAATTTTGATTTAGAGCTCAGAATGACACGAATCCAATGCCCACATTAAGCTAGCTCAATTTTTTTATATTGTGAGAAAATCTATGTTAGAACTAGATACGGCAAAGCATCCACGTAATCCTATCTATCCTAGACTGTGTGATGCCATGCTTTATGCTTCGTTTATAAGCGTTTACTTAATGAGCACCTTTGATCAGTTTATAATGATCACTTTAACTAGGCTGATATACTTGACATGTCCGCTCTAAACCGTTTCCGTAACTTATGATTTAGAGCTCATAATGATACGAATCCAATGCTCACATTAAGTTAGCTCACTTTTCTATATTGTGATAAATTTGAGACAGAAATAGATACGACAAAACGTCCAAGTAATCCAATCTATCCCGAAATGTGTGATGCCATGCATTATTCTTAATTTATAAGCTTTTACTCAATGAGCACCAATGATCAGTTTAGAATAACTTGACATGTCTGCACTAAACTGTCAATAACTTTTGATTTATAGCGTCCAAGTAATCCAATCTATCCAAAATTTTGTGATGTCATGCATTATGTTTCTTTTATAAGCATTTAGTCAATGAGCACCAATGATCAGTTTAGAATGATCGGTTTAACTGGCAGATCAACTTGAAGTGTCTGCACTAAATCGTCAGTAACTTATGATTTAGAGCTCAGAATGACACAAATTCAATGCCCACGTTAAGCTAGCTCAATTTTCTATGCTGTCAAAAAAATTGTGACAAAAATAGATACGAAAAACCATCCAAGTAATCTAATCGAGCCATGCATTATGCTTCATTTATAAGCGTTTACTCAATAAGCACGAATGATCAGTGTAGAATAATCTTATTAACTGGCATATCAACTTGATATGTCTGCACTTAATCGTATGTAACTTTTGATTTAGACCTCGGAATGACACTAATCCAATACCCACATTAAAATAGCTCAATTTTCTATATTTTGACAAAATTTGAGGTAGAAGTAGAGACGACAAAGCGTCCAAGTAAGCCAATCTATCCCGAACTTCGTAATGTCATGTTCTATGCTTCATTTATAAGCGTTTACTTTATCAGCACCAGTGATCAGTTAATAACGATTATTTTAACATGCCAATCAACTTGGCATGTCCGTACTAATGGTCCGTAACTTTTGACTTAGAGCTCCGAATGACACGAATCCAATGCCCACGTCAATCTAGCTCAATTTTCTATATTGTGAGAAAATTTGATACAGAAATAGAAACGACAAAGCATCCAAGTAAACCAATCTATCCCGAACTGCGTGATGCTATTCATTATGCTTCATTTATGATTTAGAGCTCGGACTGACACAAATCCAATGCCCACGTTAAGCTAGTTAAATTTTCTATATTGTGACACAATTTGAGACAAAAATAGATAGGGCAAATCATCCAAGTAATCAAATCTATCACGAACTGTGTGATGCCATGAATTATGTTTCACTCATAAGACTTTACTCAATGAGCACCAATGATCTGTAAAGAATGATGATTTTAACTCGCCGATCCATTTGACATGGCCGCACTAAATCGTTCGTGATTTTTGATTTAGAGCTCAGAATGGCACGAATCCAATACCCAGGTTAAGCTTGCTCAATTTTCTATATTTTGAGAAAATCATAGACAGTAATAGAGAGGACAAAGCGTCCAAGTAATCTAATATATCCCAAACTGTTTGATACCATGCATTATGCTTCATGTATAAGCTTGTAATCAATGATAAGCAATGATGAGTTAAGAATGATTATTTTAACTGGCCAATCAACTTGACATGTCCGCACAAATGGTCTGTAACTTTTGACTTAGAGCTTCGAATGACACGAATCCAATGCCCACGTCAAGCTAGCTCAATTTTCTATATTCTGAGAAAATTTTAGACAGAAATAGATACGACAAAGCGTCCAGGTAATCCAATCTATCTTGAACTGCGTGATGTTATTCATTATGCTTCATTTATAAGCCTTTACTCAATAAGTACCAATGATCAGTTTAGAATGATCATTTTAAATGGCCGATCAACTTAACATGTCTGCACTAAAAGTATTAGCAACAACTGGTTTTATTGCGGGACAGCTCATGATGTTCATATCGATCTATTATGCGCCTCTGCATTTAGCATTGGGTAGACCTCATACAATAATCGTCCATAAATTTTTATTTATAGCTCACAATGACACGAATCCAGTGCCCACGTTAAGCTAGCTCAATTTTCTAAATTGTGGCAAAATATGAGACAAAAATAGATAAGACAAAGTGTCCAAGTAATCCAATCAATCCGAACTGTGTGATGCCATGCATTATGTTTCATTTATAAGTCTTTAATCATTCATATCCATTTGACATGTCCACACTAAATCGTCCGTGACATTTGATTTAGAGCTAAGAATGACACGAATCCAATGCCCACATTAAGCTTGCTCAATTTTCTATATTCTGAGAAAATCATAGACAAAAATAGAGAGGACAAAGCGTCCAAGTAATCTAATATATCCCAAACTGCTTGATACCTTGCATTATGCTTCATGTACAAGCTTGTAATCAATGATAAGCAATGATCAGTTAAGAATGATCATTTTAACTGGCCGATCAACTTGACATGTCCGCACTAATGGTCCGTAACTTTTGACTTAGAGCTCCGAATGACACGAATCCAATGCCCACGTCAATCTAGCTCAATTTTCTATATTGTGAGAAAATTTGATACAGAAATAGAAACGACAAAGCATCCAAGTAAACCAATCTATCCCGAACTGCGTGATGCTATTCGTTATGCTTCATTTATAAGTCTTTACTCAATAAACACCAATGATCAGTTTAGAATGATCATTTTAAATGGCCGATCAACTTAACATGTCTGCACGAAATCATCCATAAAATTTTTTTTGATAGCTCATAATGACACGAATCCAATGCCAACGTTAAGCTAGCTCAATTTTCTAAATTGTGACAAAATCTGAGACAAAAATAGGGAAGACAAATCGTCCAAGTAATGCAATCTATCTCGAACTGTGTGATGTCATGCATTATGTTTCATTTATAAGCCTTTACTCAAGGAGCACCAATAATCAGTTAATACTGATTATTTTAATTTGCCGATCAACTTGACATGTCCGCACTAAATCATCCGTAACTTATGATTTAGAGCTTAGAATGACACGAATTCAATTCCCACGTTAAGCTTGCTAAATTTTCTATATTGTGTCAAAATTTGAGGCCGAAATAGATACGACAAAGCATCCAAGTATTCCAATCTATCCCAAACTGGGTGATGCCATGCCTTATGCTTCATTTATAAGCTTTTACTCTATGGGAACCAATGATTAGTTAAGAATGCTAATTTTAAATTAACCTTGACATGTCCGCACTAAATCGTCTGTAACTTATGATTTTGAACTCAGATTGACACGAATCCAATGCCCACGTTAAGCTGGCTCAATTTTCTATACTGTAACTAAATTTGAGACCCAAATAGATACGACAAAGCATTCAACTAATCAAATCTATCCAAAACTGTGTGATTTCATTCATTATGATTCATTTATAAGCCTTTACTCCATGAGCAGCAATGATCAGTAAAGAACAATAATTTTAACTGGCCGATCAACTTGATATGTCCACAAAAAATCGTCTGTAATTTTTGATTTAGATCCCAGAATGACATGATGCCAATGCCCACGTTAATCTAGCCCAATTTTCTATATTGGGACAAAATTTGAGATAGAAATAGATACGACAAAGCGTCCAAGTAATCCAATCTATCCCGAACTTCGTAATGCCATGCTTCATGCTTCATTTATAAGCCTTTACTCAATGAGCACCAATAATCAATTTAGAATGATCATTTTAGCTTTCCGATCAACTAGACATTTCTTCACTAAACGGTCCCTAACGTTTGATTTAGAGCTGAGAAAAACACAAATCGAATGCCACGTTAAGATAGATTTTGTATATTGTGACAAAAATTGAGACAGAAATAGATACGACAAAGTGTCCATGTAACCCAATCTATCCCAAACTGTGAGATGCCATGCATTATGTTTCATTTATAAGCCTTTACTCAATGAGCACAATTGATTAGTTAAGAATGATAATTTTAACTGGCCGATCAACTTGACATAACTGCACTAAATCGTCCGTAGCTTTTCATGTATAGCTCAGAATGACACGAATCCAATGCTCACACTAAGCTAGTTCAATTTTCTATATTGTGACAAAATTTGAAACAAAACTGGATACGCTAAACCGTCCAAGTAATCCACTCTATCCAAAAATACGTGATGCCATGCATTATGCTTCATTTATAAGCCTTTACTCAATGAGCACCAGTGATCAGTTTAGAATGGTCACTTTAACTGGCCGATCAACTTGACATGTCTGCACTAAATCATACGTAACTTTTGATTTATAGCTCCGAATGACACGATTCCAATTCCAACATTAAACCAGTTCAATTTTCTATATTGTGACAAATTTTGAAACAGAAATATATACAAAAAACTGTCCAAGTAGTTAAATCTATCCCAAACTGCATGATGCCATGCATTATGTTTCATTTATAAGCCTTTAGTCAATGAGCACCAATGATCAGTGTAGAATGATCATTTTACAATGATCATTTTTACTGGCCGATCAACTTGTCATGTCTGCACTAAATCGTCCATAACTTTTGATTTATCGCTCAGAATGACACGAATCAAATGCCCACATTAAGCTAGTTCAATTTTCTATATTGTGACAAAATTTGATGCACAAATAGATACGACAAAGCGTCCAAGTAATCCAATCTATCCCAAACTGCGTGATACCATGCATTATTTTCATTTATAAGCTTTTACTCAATGGGCAACAATGATCAGTTTAGAATGATCATTTTAACCGGCCAATCAACTTGTCATGTCTACACTAAATCGTCCATAACTTTTGATTTATAGCTCAGAATGACAAGAATCCAATGCCACACTTTAAGCTAGTTCAATTTTCAATATTGTGACAAAAATTTGAAACAAAATTAGATACGACAAAGCATTCAAGTAATCCAATCTATCCCAAACTGCATGATGCTATGTTTTATGCCTCATTTATAACCCTTTAATTAATGGGCACCAATGATCAGTTTAGAATGATCATTTTAACTCGACCATCAACTTGAGATGTCCGCACTTAATTGTTCGTAACTTTATTTTGAGCTCAGAAAGACACGATCCAGTGCCCATGTTAAACTAGATAAAAAATTTCTATATTGTGACAAAATTTGAGACATAAGTAGAGACAAGAAAGCGTTCAAGTAATACAATCTATCGTAAACTGCGTGATGCCGCACATTATACTTCATTTATATGATTTTACTCAATGAGCACCAATGATAAGTTTAGAATGATCACTTTAACTAGCTGATCAATTTGACATGTATGCATTAAATCGTCCGTAACTTTTGATTTATAGCTCAGAATGACACGAATTCCATGCCCACACTAAGCTAATTCAATTTTCTATATTTTGACAAAATTTTAGACAGAACTAGATACGACAAACAATCCAAATAATCAACTTAACATTTCTGCCCTAAATCTTCTGTGCCTTTTGATTTATAGCTCAAAATGACACGAATCCAATGTCCACATTAAACCAGTTCAATTTTTTATATTATGAAAAAGTTTGAAGCAGAACTATATACGAAAAATTGTCTATCCCAAACTACGTGATGTCATGTATTATTTTAGAATTACCATTTTAATAGGCTGATCAACTTGTCATGTCTGCACTAAATCATCCATAACTTTTTATTTCTAGCTCAAAATGACACGAATCCAATGCCCACATTAAGCTAGTTCTATTTTCTATATTGTGAGAAAATTTGTAACAGAACTAGATACGACAAAGCGTCCAAGTAATCCAATGCCCACGTTAAGCTACCTCAATTTTCTATATTGTGACAAAATTTAGGACTAAAATTGCTTTGAAAAATCGTCCAAGCAATCAAATCTATCTAAAATTGCGAAATGTCATGCATTATGCTTCATTATAAGTCTTTACTCAATGAGCACCAATGATTAGTTGAGAAAGATCATTTTAAGTGGCCAACAAACTTGACATGTCTGCACTAAATCGTCCTTAACTTTTGATTTATGGCTTAGAATGACACGAGACCAATGCCCATGCTAAGCTTGTTCAATTTTCTATATTGAAACGAAATTTCAGACAAAAATAGATTCGACAAAGTGTCCAAGTAATCCAATCTATCGCAAACTGCGTGATGCCATAAATTATGCTTCATTTATAAGCCTTTACTCAATGAGCATCAATGATCAGAAGAATGATCATTTTAACTGGCCGATCAACTTCACATGTCCGCTCTAAATGGTTTGAAACTTCTGATTTAGAGCTCTGAATGATGCGAATCCAGTTCCCACGTTAAGCTAGCTTAATTTTCTATATGGTGACAAAATTTGAGACAGAAAAAGATACAACAAAGCGTCCTAGTAATCCAATGTATCTCGAACTGCGTGATACCATGCATTGCGTTTCATTTATATGCCTTTACACATTGAGCACCAATATCAGTTAAGAATGATCATTTTAAGTGGCCGATCCACCTGACATGTCCGCACTAAATTGTCCATATCGTTTGATTTAGAGGTCATAATGACAGGAATCCAATGCCCCCGTTAAGCTAGCTCAATTTTCTATATTTTGACAAAATTTGAGATAGAAATGGAGACGACAAAGCGTCCAAGTAATCCAATCTATCCAAACTGCTTGATCCCATGAATTGTACTTCATTTATAAGCCTTTAATAATGAGATCCAATGATCACTTAAGAATGATCACTTCAACTTGCCACTCAACTTGACATGTCAGCACTAAATCGTCCGTAATTTTTAATTTAGAGCTCATAATGACATGAATCCAATGCCCACATAAATCTAGTTCAATTTTCTATATTGTAACAAAATTATATACAGAAATAGATACGACAAAGCGTTCAAGTAATCCAATCTATCTCGAACTTCGTGATACCACGCATTATTCTTCATGTATAAACTTTACTTAATGAGCACTAATGATCAGTATCATTTTTACAGACTGATCAACTTGACACGTCTACACTAAATCGTCCATAAAATTTGATTTATAGGTCATAATGACACGAATCTAATGCCCCCTTTAGGCTAGCTCAACTTGCTATATTGTGACAAAATTTGAGAAAAAAATAGATACAACTAAGCGTCCAAGTAATCCAATCTATCCCGAACTGTGTGATGCCATGCATTATGCTTTATTTATAAGCTTTTTATCAATGAGCATCAATGATCAAGTAAAAATGATCATTTTAACTGGCCGATCAACTTGACATGTCCGCACTAAATCGTCCGTAAAGTTTCAATTAAAACTCCGAATGACACGAATCCAATGTCCATGTTAAACTAGCTCAATTATCTATCTTGTGTCCAAGTAATCCAATCTATCCCAAACTGTGTGATGCTCTGCATTATACTTCATTCATAAGGCTTTACTCAAGAAGCACCATTGATCAGTTTAGAATGATCATTTTAAATGGCCGATCAACTTGACATGTCTGCACTAAATCGTCCATAAATTTTGATTTATAGCTCCGAATGACACGAATCCAATGCCCACGTAAAGCTAGTTCAATTTTTTAAATTGAGAAATTTTAGACAGAGATAGATACAAGAAAACATCTAAGTAATCCAATCTATCCAAAACTATGTGATGCTCTACATTATGCATCATTTATAAGCCTTTACTCAATGAGCACTAATGATCAGTTTAGAATGATCATTGTAACTAGCCGATAAACTTGACATAGCCACACTAAATTGTCTGTAACTCTTGATTTAGTACTCAGAATTACACGAATCTGTTGCCCACGTTAAGCTAACACAATTTTATATATTTTGACAAAATTCGCGACAAAAATAGATATGATAAAATGTCTAACTAATCTAATCTTTCTACAACTGCGTGATACCATGCATTATGCTTCATTTACAAGGCTTTATTTATTGAGCACCAATGATCAGTTTAGAATGATCATTTTAACTGACCGATCAACTTGATATGTCGGCACTAAATCGTTTGTAAGTTTTGATTTAGAGCTCCGAATGACACGAATACAATGCCCACGTTAAACTAGCACAATTTTGTATATTGTGACAAAATTTGAGACAAAAATAGATACCACAAACCGTCTAAGTAATCTAATATATCACGCACTACGTGATGCCATGCATTATGCTTCACTTATTAGCCTTTACTTAATAACACTAATGGTCAGTTTAAAATGTTCACTTTAACTGGCCGATCAACTTGACATATCTATACTAAATCGTCCATAATTTTTGATTTATAGCTCATAATGACACGAATCCAATGCCCACGTTAAGCTAACTCAATTTTTTATATTGTGACAAAATTGGAGACAGAAATAGATACGAAAAAGAGTCCAAGTTATCAAATATATCCCAAACTCCGTGATGCCATGCATTATTCTTCACTATATGCCTTTACTTAATGAGCACCAATGATAAGTTTAGAATGATCACTTTAACAGGCCGATCAACTTGACACGTATGCAGTAAATCGTCCATAAATTTTTATTTATAACTCTGAATGACACGAATCCAATACCTACATGAAACTAGCTCAATTTTCTCTATTGTGACAGATTTAAATACTAAAATAGATACGACAAAGAATCAAAGTAATCCAATGTATCTCTTACTACGTGAAGATATATATTACGCTTCATCTATAAGGCTTTACTCAATGAGCACCAATGATCAGAAGAGTGATCATTTTTACTGGCCGGTCAACTTGACATGTCGGCATGAAATCGTCTGTGAGTTTTGATTTAGAGCTCCGAATGACACGAATCCAATGCCCACGTTAAACTAGCACAATTTTGTATATTGTGACAAAATTTGAGACAGAAATAGATACCACAAACCGTCTAAGTAATCTAATCTATCACGCACTACGTGATGCCATGCGTTATGCTTCATTTATAACACTTTCCTTAATGACACTAATGGTCAGTTTAGAATGATCACTTTAACTGGCTGATCAACTTGACATAAGTACACTAAATCGTCCATAACTTTTGATTTATAGTTCATAATGACATGAATCCAATACCCACGTTAAGCTAACTCAATTTTTTATATTGTAACAAAATTGGAGACAGAAATAGATACAAAAAAGAGTCCAAGTTATCAAATATATCCCAAACTCCATGATGCCATGCATTATTCTACATTTATATGCCTTTACTTAATGAGCACCAATGATAAGTTTAGAATAATCACTTTAACAGGCCAATCAACTTGACACGTATGCAGTAAATCGTCCATAAACTTTTATTTATAACTCAGAATGACACGAATCCAATACCTACGTTAAACTAGCTCAATTTTCTCTATTGTGACAAATTAAATACAAAAATAGATACGACAAAGCATCGAAGTAATCCAATGTATCTCGTACTGCGTGACGATATATATTATGCTTCATCTATAAGGCTTTACTCAATGAGCACCAATGATCAAAAGAATGATCATTTTTACTGGCCGGTCAACTTGACATGTCGGCACGAAATCGTCTGTATGTTTTGATTTAGAGCTATGAATGACACAAATCCAATGCCCAAGTTAAACTAGCACAATTTTGTATATTGTGACAAAATTTGAGACAGAAATAGATACCACAAACCGTCTAAGTAATCTAATCTATCACGCACTACGTGATGCCATGTGTTATGCTTCATTAATAACCCTTTACTTAAGGACATTAATGGTCAGTTTAGAATGATCACTTTAACTGGCTGACCAACTTGACATAAGTACACTAAATCGTCCATAACTTTTGATTTATAGCTCATAATGACACGAATCCAATGCCCACGTTAAGCTAACTCAATTTTTTATATTGTGACAAAATTGGAGACAGAAATAGATATGAAAAAGAGTCCAAGTAATCAAATATATCCCAAACTCCGTGATGACATGCATTATTCTTCATTTATAAACCTTTACTTAATGAGCACCAATGATAAGTTTAGAATGATCACTTAAACTGGCCGACCAACTTGACACGTATACAGTAAAACATCCTTAAATTTTGATTTATAACTCAGAATGACACGAATCCAATATCTATGTTAAACTAGCTCAATTTTCTCTATTGTGACAAATTTAAAGACGAAAATAGATACGACAAAGCATCGAAGTAATCCAATGTATCTCGTACTGCATGACGATATATATTATGCTTCATTTATAAGGGTTTGCTTAATGAGCACCAATGATCAGAAGAATGATCATTTTTACTGGCTGATAAACTGGACATGTCCGCACTAAATCGTTGATAACTTTTGATTTAGAGCTCCGAATGACATGAACCCAATGCCCACGTTAAGCTAGCTCAAATTTATATATTGTGACAAAATTTGAGAGAAAAATAGATACGACAAAGCATCTAAGTAATCCAATCTATCCGAACTGCGTGATGCCATGCATTTAGCTTCATTTATAAGCATTTACTTAATTAGCACCAATGATCAGTTTAGAATTATTACTTTAACTGGCCGAACAACTTGACATCTCTGCACCAAATCGTCTGTAACTTTTGATTTAGAGCTCTGAATGACATTAATGCAATGCTCACGTTAATCAAACTCAATTTTCTACATATGAAAAATTATAAACAAAAATAGAGACGACAAATCATCTAAGTAATCCCATCTATCCCAAACTGCGTGATGTCATGCATTATGCTTTATTTGTAAGCGTTTAATAAATGAGCAACAATTATTAGTTAAGAATGATCTTTTTAACTCGCCGATCAACTTGACATGTCCGCACTAAATCGTCTGTAACTTTTGATACAGAGATCAAAATTACACGAATCCAATGCCCACGTTAAGCTAGCTCAATTTTGAATATTGTGACCAAATGTCAGACAGAGATAGATACGAAAAAGTGTCCAAATAACCCAATATATCCTGAACTTCGTGATGCCATGCATTATAGTTCATTTATAAGCGTTTACTCAATGAGCACCAATGATCAGTAAAGATTGATCATTTTAACTGGCCGATCTACTTGACTTGTCTGCACTAAATTATCCGTCACTTTTCATTTAGAGTTCCGAATGACACGAATCCAATGCCCTCGTAGAGCTAGTTCAATTTTTTATATTAAGAAATTTGGGACAGAAATTGATACCTCAAAGCGTCCAAGTAATTCAATCTATCTTGAACTGCGTGATGCCATGCATTATGCTTCATTTATAAGCTTTTTATCAATGAACACCAATGATCAGTTAAGAATGATCATTTTAATTGGCCTTTCAAGTTGACATGTATGCACTAAATCGTCCGTCACTTTTCATTTAGAGCTCCGAATGACACGAATCCAATGCCCACGTTAAGCTAGCTCAATTTTGTATATTGTGACAAAATTTGAGAAAGAAATAGAAACGACAAGGTGTCCAAGTAGTCAAATCTATCTCGAACTGTGTAATGCCATGCATTATGCATCAGTTATAAGCCTTTATTCATTGAGCACCAACAATCAGTTTAGAATGATCATTTTAACTAACCGATCAACTTGACATAGCAAAACTAAATCGTCTGTAACTCTTGATTTAGATCTCATAATGATACCAATCCAATGCCCACGTTAAGCTGGCTGAATTTTATATACTGTGACAAAATTTGAGACAGAAATAGATACGAGAAAGCGTCTAAATAATCCACTCTTTGCTGAACTCCGTGCTACCATGCATTATGCCCCATTTATAAGCCTTTATTTAATGACCACTAATGATCAGTTTAGAATGATCATTTTAACTGACCGATCAACTTGACATGTCCGCACTAAATCGTCCGTAAGCTTTGATATAGAGCTCCGAATGACACGAGTCCAATACCCATGTTAAACTAGCTCAATTTTCTATATTGTGACAAAATTTGAAACAAAAATAGATAAGACAAAGCGTCCAAGTAATCAAATCTATCCCGAACTACCTGATGCCATGCATTATGCTTCATTTATAAGCCTTTACTTAATGAGCACCAATGATTAGTTTAGAATGATCACTTTAAGTGGCCGATCAACTTGACACATATGTACTAAATCATCCATAAAATTTGATTTAGAGCCATGAATGACACGAATCCAATGCCCACGTTAAGCTATCTCAATTTTTTATATTGTGAAAAACTCTGAGATAGAAATAGATACGACAAAGAATCCAAGTAATCCAATCTATCTCAAACTGCCTGTTGACATATATTATGATTCATTTATAAGGCTTTACTCAATGAGCACCAATGATCAGAAGAATGAACGTTTTTACTGGCCGATTAACTTGACATTTCCACACTAAATCGTCGATAAGTTTTGATTTAGAGCTCGGAATGACACGAACCCAATGCCCACGTTAAGCTAGCTCAAATTTGTATATTGTGAAAAAATTTGAGAAAAAACTAGATACGACAAACCGTCCAAGAAATCCAATCTATCCCGAACTGCGTGATATCATGCATTATGATTCATTTATAAGCCTTTACTTAATGAGCACCAATGATCATCTTTGAATTATTACATTAACTGGTCGATCAACTTGACATCTCCGCACTAAATCTTCTGTAACTTTTGATTTACAGCTCAGAATGACAAGAATCAAATGCCCACGTTAAGGTAGTTCAATTTTCTATATTTTGAAAAATTAAAGATAGAAATAGAGACAACAAAGCATCTAAGTAATACAATCTATCCCAAACTGCGTGATGTATTGCATTATGCTTCATTTATAAGCTTTTAGTCAATGAGCACCAATTATCAGTTAACAATGATCATTTTAGCACCCCTATCAACTTGACTTGCCCGCACTAAATCGTCCATAACTTTTGATTTAGAGCTCAGAATGACACGAATCCAATCCCCACGTTAAGCTAGCTAAAATTTCTATATTTTGAAAAATTATATACAGAAATAGAGACAACACAGCGTCTAAGTAATCCAGTCTATCCCAAACTGCGTGATGTCAAGCATTATGCTTCATTTGTAACATTTTAATCAATGAGCACCAATTATCAGTTAAGAATGATCATTTTAGCTCGCCAATCAACTTGACATGTCCACACTAAATTGTCGGTAACTTTTGAATTAGAGCTCAGAAGGACACGAATCCAATGCCCACGTTAAGCTAACTCAATTTTGAATATTATGAACAAATTTGAGACAGAAATAGATATGACAAAGCGTCCAAATAATCCAATATATCTTGTACTACGTGATGCCATGCATTATACTTCATTTATAAGCCTTTACTCAATGAGCACCAATGATCAGTAAAGATTGATCATTTTAACTGGCCGGTCTACTTGACTTGTCCGCACTAAATTGTCCGTCACTTTTCATTTAGAGCTCCGAATGACACGAATCAAATGTCCTCGTAAAACTAGTTAAATTTTTTATATTGAGAAATTGGAGACGGAAATAGATACGACAAAGCATCAGAGTAATTCAATCTATCCTAAGTTGCGTGATGCCATGCATTAGGCTTCATTTATAAGCTTTTCATCAATGAACACCAATGATCAGTTAAGAATGATCATTTTAATTGGCCGATCAACTTGACATGTCCGCACTAAATCGTCCGTCGCTTCTCATTTAGAGCTCCGAATGACACGAATCCAATGCCCACGTTAAGCTAGCTCAATTTTGTATATTGTGACAAATTTGAGACAAAAATAGAAACGACAAGGCATCCAAGTAATCAAATCTATCTCAAACTGTGTGATGCCACGCATTATGCATCATTTATAAGCCTTTATTCAATGAGCACCAATGATCAATTTAGAATGATCATTTTAACTAACCGATCAACTTGACATAGCCAAACTAAATCTTCTGTAACTCTTGATTTAGAGCTCATAATGATACCAATCCAATGCCCACGTTAAACTGGCTGAATATTATATACTGTGACAAAATTCGAGACAGAAATAGATACGACAAAGCGTCTAAATAATCCAATCTTTGCCGAACTGTGTGCTACCATTCATTATGCTTCATTTATAAGCCTTTATTTAATGAGCACCAATGATACGACAAACCATCCAAGAAATCCAGTCTACCCCGAACTCCATCACGTCGTGCATTATGATTAATTTCTAAGCCTTTACTTAACGAGCACCAATGATCATCTTTGAATGATTAATTTAACTGGTCGATCTACTTGACATCTCCGCACTAAATATTCTGTAACTTTTGATTTACAGCTCAGAATGACAAGAATCCAATGCCCACGGTAAGCTAGTTCAATTTTCTATATTTTGAAAAATTAAAGATAGAAATAGAGACAACAAAGCATCTAAATAATCCAATCTATCACAAACTGTGTGATGTCATGCATTATGCTTCATTTGCAATCTTTTAGTCAATGAGCACCAATTATCAGTTAACAATAATCATTTTAGCTCCCCTATCAACTTGACTTGTCCGCACGTGCGTAACTATTGATTTAGTGCTCGGAATGACACGAACCCAATGCCCACCTTAAGCTAGCTCAAATTTGTATATTGTGACAAAATTTGAGACAAAACTAGATACGACAAACCTTCCACGAAATCCAGTCTATCCCGAACTGCATCATGTCATGCATTATGATTAATTTCTAAGCCTTTACTTAATGAGCACCAATGATCATCTTTGAATGATTACTTTAACTGGTCGATCTACTTGACATCTCCGCACTAAATATTCTGTAACTTTTGTTTTACAGGTCAGAATGACAAGAATCCAATGCCCACGTTAAGCTAGTTCAATTTTCTATATTTTGAAAAATTAAAGATAGAAATAGAGACAACAAAGCATCTAAATAATCCAATCTATCACAAACTGTGTGATGTCATGCATTATGCTTCATTTGTAATCTTTTAGTCAATGAGCACCAATTATCAGTTAACAATAATCATTTTAGCTCCCCTATCAACTTGACTTGTCCGCACTAAATCGTGCGTAACTATTGATTTAGAGCTCAGAATGATACGAATCCAATGCCCACGTTAAGCTAGCTCAATTATGTATATTATGACCAAAATTGAGAGAGAAATACATACGACAAAATGTCCAAGTAATCCAATCTATCCCACACTGCGTGATGCCATGCATTATGCTTCATTATAAGCCTTTACTGAATGATCACCAATGATCAGTTAAAAATGATCATTTTAACTGGTCGATCAACTTGATATATCCGCACTAAATCGTCCGTGACTTTTCATTTAGTGCTGCGAATGACACAAATCCAATGCCCACACTAAACTAGCTCAAGTTTGAATATTATGACAAAATTTAAGAAAGAAATAGATATAACAAAGCGCCCAAGTAATCAAATCTATCTCGAACTGTGTGATGCCATGCATTATGCTTCATTTATAAGCCTTTACTCAATGAGCACCAACGATCAGTTAAGAATGATCATTTCAAGTGCCCGATTAATTTTACATGTCGTCACTAAATTGTCCGTAACTTTTGATTTAGAGCTCTTGATGACATGAATCCAATGCGCAAGTTAAGCTAGCTCAAATTTTGAATATTGTATCAAAATTTGTGACGGAAATAGGTACGACAATGTGTCCAAAAAATCAAATCTATCGCTAACTGCATGATTCCATGCATTATGCTTCATTTATAAGCCTTTACTACATTAGCACCAATGATCAGTTAAGAATGATCATTTTTAACTGGCAGATCAACTTGACAATTTGACACTAAATCCTCCGTAAGTCTTGATTTAGAGCCTGAATGACACGAATCCAAAGCCAATGCTAAGCTTAGCTCAATTTTCTATATCGTGACAAAATTTGAGACAGAAATAGATATGAAAGCATCCAAGTAATCAAATCTATCCCAAATTGTGTGATACCATACATTATGCTTCCTTTATAAGCGTTTACTCCATAAGCACCAATGATCAATTAAGAATGATCATTTTAACTAGCCGATCAACTTGACTTGTTTGCATTAAATCGTTCGTAACTTTTGATTTCGAGCTCTGAATGACACGAATCCAATACCCACGTTAAACTAGCTCAATTTTCTATAATGCTACAAATTTTGAGATAGAAATAGAGACCACAAACCGTCTAAGTAATCTAATCTATCCCGCACTGCGTTATGCCATGCGTTATGATTCATTTATAAGCCTTTACTTACTGAGCACCGATGATTAGTTTAGAATGATCACTTTAACTGACTTATCAACTCTAAATGTCTGTACTAAATTGTCCATAAATTTTGATTTATAGCTCATAATGACGCGAATCCAATGCCCACGTTAAGGTAGCTCAATTTTCTATATTAGCAAACATTTTAGACAAAAATAGATACGACAAAGCGTCCAAGTAATCAAATCTATCCCGAACTGCGTGATGCCATGCATTATGCTTCATTTATAAGCCTTTACTGAATGATCACCAATGATCAGTTAAAAATGATCATTTTAACTGGTCGATCAACTTGATATGTCCGCACTAAATCGTCCGTGACTTTTCATTTATTGCTGCGAATGACACAAATCCAATGCCCACATTAAACTAGCTCAAGTTTGAATATTGTGACAAAATTTAAGAAAGAAATAGATATAACAAAGCGCCCAAGTAATCTAATCTATCTCGAACTGTGTGATGCCATGCATTATGCTTCATTTATAAGCCTTTACTCAATAAGCACCAATGATCAGTTTAGAATGATCACTTTAACTGGCCAATCAACTTGACATGTCAACACTAAATCGTCTGGAACTTTTGATTTAGAATTTTGAAAGACCGGAATCCAATGCCCATGTTCAGTTATCTCAATTCCCTATATTGTTACAAAATTTTAGACAGAAATACATACGACAAAAACGTCCAAGTAATGCAGTCTATCCCAAACTGCGTGACACCATGCGTTATTTTTCATTTATAAGCTTTTACTCAATGAGCACCAACGACCAGTTTAGAATGATTATTTTAACAGGCCAATCAACTTGACATGTCTGCACTATATCGCTCATAGCTTTTGATTTATTCCTCAGAATACCACGAATCCAATGCCCATTCAATTTTCTATATTGTGACAAAATTTGAAAAAGAACTAGATACAACAAAGAGTCCAAGTAATTCAATCTTTCCCAAAATGTGTGATGCCATGCATTATGCTTCACTGATAAGCCTTTACTCAATGAGCACCAATGATCAATTTAGAATTATCACTTTAACAGGCCGATCAACTTGACATGTCTGCATTAAATCGTCCGTAACTTTTGATTTAGAGATCAGAAACACACGAATCCAATGCCATTCAATTTTCTATATTTTGACAAAATTTGAAAGAAAAAAACTAGATACGAAAAAGCATCCAATTAATCAAATCTTTCCCAAAGTGCGTGATGCGATGCATTATGCTTTATTTATAAGCCTTCACTCAATCAGCACCATCGATCAGTTTAGAATTTTCATTTTAACTAGCCGAAAAACTTGACATGTCTGCACTATATGGTCCATAACTTTTGATTTGTAGCTCAGAATGACACAAATCCAATGCCCACATTAAGCTAGTTCAATTTTCTTTATTGTGACAAAATTTGAGATAAAATAGATACGGCAAAGTGTACAAGTATTCCAATTCATCCCATACTGCGCGATGCCATGTATTATTTTTCATTTATAAGCTTTTTCTCAATGAGCACCAATGATAAGTTTAACAGGCCGATCAGCTTGTCATGTCCACAATAAATCGTTTGCACTAAATCCTCTGTAACTATTGATTTAGAGCTCGGAAACACATGAATCCAATGGCCACGTTAAGGTAGCTCCATTTCTGAAGTGTAACTAGATAAGAGACATAAATAGATACGACAACGCGTCCAAGTAATCCAATCCATCCCAAACTAAGCGATGCCATGCATTATTTTTCATTTATAAACTTTTACTCAATGAGCACCAATCATCAGTTTAACAGGCCGATCAACTTGTCATGTCCGCACTAAATCGTTTGCACTAAATCGTCCGTAACTATTGATTTAGAGCTCAGAAACACATGAATCCGATGGCCACGTTAAGCTAGCTCAATTTCTATAGTGTAACTAAATAAGAGACAGAAATAGATACGGCAACGCGTCCAAGTAATCCAATCCATCCAAAACTAAGCGATGCCATGCATTATTTTCATTTATAAGCTTTTACTCAATGAGCACCAATCATCAGTTTAACAGGCTGATCAACTTGTTATGTCTGCACTAAATCGTTTCTATTAAATCGTTTGAAACTTTTGATTTAGAGCTCGGAAACACACGAATCCAATGACAACGTTAAGCTAGCTCAATTTTCTATAGTGTAACAAAATTAGAGACAAAAATAGATACGAGAAAGCATATAAGTAATCCGATCTATAGAAAACTATGTGATACCATGCATTATGCTTCATTTATAAGCCTTTACTCAATCACCACCAATGATCAGTTTAGAATGATCACTTTAACTGGCCAATCAACTTGACATGTCCGCACTAAATCGTCTTGAACTTTTGATTTAGAATTCTGAAAGACCAGAATCCAATGCCCACGTTCAGTTATCTCAATTCTCTATATTGTGACAAAATTTTAGACAGAAATACATACGACAAAAACGTCCAAGTAATCCAGTCTATCCCAAACTGCGTGACGCCATGCGTTATTTTTCATTTATAAGCTTTTACTCAATGAGCACCAACGACCAGTTTAGAATGATCATTTTAACAGGCCAATCAACTTGACATGTCTGCACTATATCGCTCATAGCTTTTGATTTATACCTCTGAATACCACGAATCCAATGCCCATTCTATTTTCTATATTTTGACAAAATTTGAAAAAGAACTAGATACGACAAAGAGTCCAAGTAATCCAACCCGCACTAAATCCAATGCCCACGTTAAACAAGCTCAATTTTCTATATTGTGACAAAATTTGAGATAGAAATATTCAAGAAAAAGCGTCCAAGTAATCCAATCTATACAAAACTGCGTGATACCATGCATTATGATTCATTTATAAGCATTTACTCAATGAGCATCAATGATCAGAAGAATGATCATTTGAACTGGCCAATCAACTTTACATGTCTGCACTAAATCGTTAGTAACTTTTGAGTTAGATCTTAGAATGACACGAATCCAATGCACACGTTAAGCTAGCTCAATTTTCTATATTTTGACAAAATTTGAGATAGAAATATTCAAGAAAAAGCGTCCAAGTAATCCAATCTATACAAAACTGCGTGATGCCATGCATTATGCTTCATTTATAATCATTTACTCAATGAGCATCAATGATCAGAAGAATGATCATTTGAACTGGCCAATCAACTTGACATGTCTGCACTAAATTGTTAGTAACTTTTGAGTTAGATCTTAGAATGACACGAATCCAATGCACACGTTAAGCTAGTTCAATTTTCTATATTTTGACAAAATTTGAGATAGAAACAGATGTAAAAAAAGCGTTCAAGTAATCCAAAATAGCCAAAACTGCGTGATGGCAAACATTATGCTTCATTTATTGTCCTTTACTCAATGAGCACCAATGATCAGTTTAGAATGATCATTTTAACTGGCCGATAAATTTGGCATGTCCGCACTAAATCGTTCGTAACTTTTTGTTTAGGGCGTAGAATGACCCAAATCCAATGCCCACATTAAGCTAGCTCAATTTGCTATATTGTGACAAAATCTAAAACAAAAATAGATACGACAAGGCATCCAAGTAATCAAATATATCCCAAACTGCATGATGCTATGCATTTGGATTCATTTATAAGGATTTCCTCAATTAGCATCAATGATCAGAGGAATGATCGTTTTAACTGGCCGATCAACTTGACATGTCCGCATTAAATCGTCCGTAACTTTTGATTTAGACCTAAGATTGACACGAATCCAATCCCCATGTTTAGCTAGCTCAATTTTCTTTATTGTGACAAAATTTGAGACATAAATAAAAATGACTAACCGTCCAAGTAATCCAATCTATCCTGAACTACATGATTCCATGAATTATTCTTCATTTATAAGCTTTTAGTCAATGAGTACCAATGATCAGTTTAGAATGATCATTTTAACGTGCCAATCAACTTGACATATCCGCACTAAATCATCCGTAACTTTGAATTATAGCTCATAATGACACGAATCCAATGCCCACGTTAAACTAGTAATTGTTCTATATAGTAGTAACAAAATTTGAGACATATATAGATACGATAATGCGTCCAAGTAATCCAATCTATCCCGAACTACTTGATGCCATTTACTATTCTTCATTTAGAAGCCTTTACTCAATCAGCACCAATGATCACTTTATAATAATCATTTTAACTTGCCGACCAATTTGAAATATCCGCATTAAATACTCCGTAACTTTTTATTTACAACTCATAATGACACGAATCGAATGCCCAAGTTAAGCTAACTCAATTTTCTATATTGTGATAAAATTTAAGACTAAACTTGCTTTGAAAAGTGCGCCAAGTAATCAAATCTATCCAAAACTACGCCAAGTAATCAAATCTATCCAAAACTACGTGATGTTATGCATTATGTTTCATTTATAAGTTTTTACTTAATGAGCACCAATGATCAGTTTGGAATGATCAATTTCACTGGCCGATGAACTTGACATGTCTACACTAAATCGTCCATAACTTTTGTTTTATACCTCATAATGACACGAATCCAATGCCCACGTTAAGCTAGCTCACTTTTCTATTTTGTGAGAAAATTTTAGATAGAAACAGATATGAAAAACCGTCCAAATAATCCAATCTAACCAAAACTGCGTTATGCCATGCATTATGTTTCATTTATAAGCCTTTTCTCAATGAGGACCAATGATCAGTTTAGATTGATCACTTCAACTGGCCGAAACATTTGACATGGGCGCACTAAATCGTCCATAAATTTTGGTTTAATGCTTAGAATGACACGAATCAAATGCCCACATTAAACTAGATCATTTTTTATATTGTGACAAAATTTGAGATAGAACTAGATACGAAAAAGCGTCCAAGTAATCCAATCCATCTCAGATGGCGTGATTCCATGCCTTATGCTTCATTTATAAGCGTTTACTTAATGAAAACCAATGATCAGTTAAGAAAGATCATTTTAACTGGCCGATTAACTTGACAAATCCGCACTAAATCCAATGCCCACGTTAAACCAGCTCAATTTTCTATATTGTGACCAAATTTGAGATAGAAATATTCAAGAAAAAGCGTCCAAGTAATCTAATCTATACAAAACTGTGTGATGCCATGCATTATGCTTCATTTATAAGCATTTACTCAATGAGCATCAATGATCAGAAGAATGATCATTTGAATTGGCCAATCAACTTGACATGTCTGCACTAGATCGTTAGTAACTTTTGAGTTAGATCTTAGAATGACACGAATCCAATGCACACGTTAAGCTCGCTCAATTTTCTATATTGTAACAAAATTTTGAGACAGAAATAGATACGACAAAACGTCCAAGTAATCCAAACTATGCTGAACTGTGTGATACCATGCATTATGCTTCATTTATAAGGCTTTACTCAATGCACACCAATGATCAGTTTAGAATTATCACTTTAACTGGCTGATCAACTTGACATCTCCGCACTAAATCGTGTACAACTTTTGATTTAGAGCTCAAAATGACTTCAATCCCATGCCCACGTTAAACTAGATTAATTTTCTATATTTTGATAAAATTTAATAATAAAAATGCTTTGACAAGTCCTCCAAGTAATCAAATTTATCCAAAACTACGCGATATCATGCATTATGCTTAATTTATAAGTCTTTACTCAATGAGCACCAATCATCAGTTTGGAGTGATCAATTTAACTGGCCGATCAACTTGACATGTCTGCAATAAATCATCAATAACTTTCGTTTTATAGCTCATAATGACCTGAATCCAATGCCCATGTTAAGCTAGCTCAATTTTCTATATTGTGACAAAATTTGAGAAAGAAATAGATACGAAAAAGCGTCCAAGTAATGCAATCTAGCAAAACTACGTGATGCCATGCATTATACTTCATTTATAAGCCTTTACTCAGTGAGCACCAATGATCAGTTTAGAATGATCACTTTAACTGGTCTATCAACTTGACATGTCCGCACTAAATCATCTGTAACTTTTGATTTAGAGATTATATGACACGAATCCAATGCCCACGTTAAAGTAGATCAAATTTATGAATTGTGAGAAAATTTGAGACATAACTAGATACAACAAACCGTCCAAGTTATCCAATCTATCCCAGACTGCGTGATGCCATACTTTATGCTTCATTTATAAGTGTTTACTTAATGGGCACCAATGATCAGTTTAGAATGATCACTTTAACTGGCCGATCAACTTAACATGTCCGCACTAAATTGTCCGTAACTTTTGATTTACAGCTCAGAAACACACGAATCCAATGTCCACTTTGAATCATTTGTAAATTATGATTTAGAGCTCATAATGACAGGAATCAAATGCTCACATTAAGCTAGCTTAATTTTCTATACTGTGACAAAATTTGAGACTGAAATAGATACGACAATGCTTCCAAATAATCCATTCAATCCCGAACTACGTGATGCCATGCATTATGCTTCATTTATAAGCTCTTTTTCAATGAGCACCAATGATCAGTTAAGAAAGATTTTTTGAACTAGTCGATCAACTAGACAAGTCCGCACTAAATCGTCCGTAAATTTTGATTTAGAGCTCAGAATGACACGAATCCAATGCCCACATTAAGCTAGCTCAATTTTTTTATATTGTGAGAAAATCTATGTTAGAACTAGATACGGCAAAGCATCCACGTAATCCTATCTATCCTAGACTGTGTGATGCCATGCTTTATGCTTCGTTTATAAGCGTTTACTTAATGAGCACCTTTGATCAGTTTATAATGATCACTTTAACTAGGCTGATATACTTGACATGACCGCTCTAAACCGTTTCCGTAACTTATGATTTAGAGCTCATAATGATACGAATCCAATGCTCACGTTAAGTTAGCTCACTTTTCAATATTGTGATAAAATTTGAGACAGAAATAGATACGACAAAGCGTCCAAGTAATCCAATCTATCCCGAAATGTGTGATGCCATGCATTATTCTTAATTTATAAGCTTTTACTCAATGAGCACCAATGATTTGTTTAGAATAACTTGACATGTCTCCACTAAACTGTCAATAACTTTTGATTTATAGCGTCCAAGTAATCCAATCTATCCAAAATTTTGTGATGTCATGCATTATGTTTCTTTTATAAGCATTTAGTCAATGAGCACCAATGATCAGTTTAGAATGATCGGTTTAACTGGCAGATCAACTTGAAGTGTCTGCACTAAATCGTCAATAACTTATTATTTAGAGCTCAGAATGACACAAATTCAATGCCCACGTTAAGCTAGCTCAATTTTCTATGCTGTCAAAAAAATTGAGACAAAAATAGATACGAAAAACCATCCAAGTAATCTAATCGAGCCATGCATTATGCTTCATTTATAAGCGTTTACTCAATAAGCACCAATGATCAGTGTAGAATAATCTTATTAACTGGCATATCAACTTGATATGTCTGCACTTAATCGTATGTAACTTTTGATTTAGACCTCGGAATGACACTAATCCAATACCCACATTAAAATAGCTCAATTTTCTATATTTTGACAAAATTTGAGATAGAAGTAGAGACGACAAAGCGTCCAAGTAAGCCAATCTATCACGAACTTCGTAATGTCATGCTTTATGCTTCATTTATAAGCGTTTACTTTATCAGCACCAGTGATCAGTTAATAATGATTATTTTTAACATGCCAATCAACTTGGCATGTCCATACTAATGGTCCGTAACTTTTGACTTAGAGCTCCGAATGACACGAATCCAATGCCCACGTCAATCTAGCTCAATTTTCTATATTGTGAGAAAATTTGATACAGAAATAGAAACGACAAAGCATCCAAGTAAACCAATCTATCCCGAACTGCGTGATGCTATTTATTATGCTTCATTTATGATTTAGAGCTCGGACTGACACAAATCCAATGCCCACGTTAAGCTAGTTAAATTTTCTATATTGTGACACAATTTGAGACAAAATAGATAGGGCAAAGCATCCAAGTAATCAAATCTATCACGAACTGTGTGATGCCATGAATTATGTTTCATTCATAAGACTTTACTCAATGAGCACCAATGATCTGTAAAGAATGATGATTTTAACTCGCCGATCCATTTGACATGTCCGCACTAAATCGTTCGTGATTTTTGATTTAGAGCTCAGAATGACACGAATCCAATACCCACGTTAAGCTTGCTCAATTTTCTATATTTTGAGAAAATCATAGACAGAAATAGAGAGGACAAAGCGTCCAAGTAATCCAATATATCCCAAACTGTTTGATACCATGCATTATGCTTCATGTATAAGCTTGTAATCAATGATAAGCAATGATGAGTTAAGAATGATTATTTTAACTGGCCAATCAACTTGACATGTCCGCACAAATGGTCCGTAACTTTTTACTTAGAGCTTCGAATGACACAAATCCAATGCCCACGTCAAGCTAGCTCCATTTTCTATATTGTGAGAAAATTTTAGACAGAAATAGATACGACAAAGCGTCCAAGTAATCCAATCTATCTTGAACTGCGTGATGCTATTCATTATGCTTCATTTATAAGCCTTTACTCAATAAGCACCAATGATCAGTTTAGAATGATCATTTTAAATCGCCGATCAACTTAACATGTCTGCACTAAAAGTATTAGCAACAACTGGTTTTATTGCGGGACAGCTCATGATGTTCATATCGATCTATTATGCGCCTCTGCATTTAGCATTGGGTAGACCTCATACAATAATCGTCCATAAATTTTTATTTATAGCTCACAATGACACGAATCCAGTGCCCACGTTAAGCTAGCTCAATTTTCTAAATTGTGGCAAAATATGAGACAAAAATAGATAAGACAAAGTGTCCAAGTAATCCAATCTATCCTGGACTTCGTAATGCCATGCTTCATGCTTCATTTATAAGCCTTTACTCAATGAGCACCAATAATCAATTTAGAATGATCATTTTAGCTTTCCGATCAACTAGACATTTCTTCACTAAATCGTCCCTACCTTTTGCTTTAGAGCTGAGAAAAACACAAATCGAATGCCACGGTAAGATAGATTTTGTATATTGTGACAAAAATTGAGACAGAAATAGATACGACAAAGTGTCCATGTAACCCAATCTATCCCAAACTGTGAGATGCCATGCATTATGTTTCATTTATAAGCCTTTACTCAATGAGCACCAATGATTAGTTAAGAATGATCATTTTAACTGGCCGATCAACTTGACATAACTGCACTAAATCGTCCATAGCTTTTCATGTATAGCTCAGAATGACACGAATCCAATGCTCACACTAAGCTAGTTCAATTTTCTATATTGTGACAAAATTTGAAACAAAACTGGATACGCTAAACCGTCCCAGTAATCCACTCTATCCAAAAATACGTGATGCCATGCATTATGCTTCATTTATAAGCCTTTACTCAATGAGAACCAATGATCAGTTTAGAATGGCCACTTTAACTGGCCGATCAACTTGACATGTCTGCACTAAAATCGTACGTAACTTTTGATTTATAGCTCCGAATGACACGAATCCAATTCCAACATTAAACCAGTTCAATTTTCTATATTGTGACAAATTTTAAAACAGAAATATAGACAAAAAACTGTCCAAGTAGTTAAATCTATCCCAAACTGCATGATGCCATGCATTATGTTTCATTTATAAGCCTTTAGTCAATGAGCACCAATGATCAGTGTAGAATGATCATTTTACAATGATCATTTTTACTGGCCGATCAACTTGTCATGTCTGCACTAAATCGTCCATAACTTTTGATTTATCGCTCAGAATGACACGAATCAAATGCCCACATTAAGCTAGTTCAATTTTCTATATTGTAACAAAATTTGAGACACAAATAGATACGAAAAAGCGTCCAAGTAATCCAATCTATCCCAAACTGCGTGATACCATGCATTATTTTCATTTATAAGCTTTTACGCAATGGGCAACAATGATTAGTTTAGAATGATCATTTTAACCGGCCAATCAACTTGTCATGTCTACACTAAATCGTCCATAACTTTTGATTTATAGCTCAGAATGACAAGAATCCAATGCCACACTTTAAGCTAGTTCAATTTTCAATATTTTGACAAAAATTTGAAACAAAATTAGATACGACAAAACATTCAAGTAATCCAATCTATCCCAAACTGCGTGATGCTATGCTTTATGCCCATTTATAACCCTTTAATTAATGGGCACCAATGATCAGTTTAGAATGATCATTTTAACTCGACCATCAACTTGACATGTCCGCACTTAATTGTTCGTAACTTTATTTTGAGCTCAGAAAGACACGATCCAGTGCCCATGTTAAACTCGATAAAAAATTTCTATATTGTAACAAAATTTGTCATAACACACATTATCGCAAACTGCGTGATTCCACACATTAGAGCTCCGAATGACACGAATCCAATGCCCACGTTAAGCTAGCTCAATTTTGTATATTGTGACAAAATTTGAGAAAGAAATAGAAACGACAAGGTGTCCAAGTAGTCAAATCTAACTCGAACTGTGTAATGCCATGCATTATGCATCAGTTATTAGCCTTTATTCATTGAGCACCAACAATCAGTTTAGAATGATCATTTTAACTAACCGATCAACTTGAGATAGCCAAACTAAATCGTCTGTAACTCTTGATTTAGATCTCATAATGATACCAATCCAATGCCTACGTTAAGCTGGCTGAATTTTATATACTGTGCAAAATTCGAGACAGAAATAGATACGAGAAAGCGTCTAAATAATCCACTCTTTGCTGAACTCCGTGCTACCATGCATTATGCCCCATTTATAAGCCTTTATTTAATGACCACCAATGATCAGTTTAGAATGATCACTTTAACTGACCGATCAACTTGACATGTCCACACTAAATCGTCCGTAAGCTTTGATATAGAGCTCCGAATGACACGAGTCCAATACCCATGTTAATCTAGCTCAAGTTTCTATATTGTGACAAAATTTGAGACATAAATTGATATCACAAACCATCTAAATCCAATCTATCACACACTGCCTGATGCCATGCATTATGTTTCATTTATAAGCCTTTACTTTATGACACTAAATATCAGTTTAGAATGTTTTCTTTAACTAGCGATCTACTTGACCTGTCTACACTAAATCATTCATAACTTTTGATTTATAGATCATAATGACATGAATCCAATGCCGAAATTAAGTTAGCTCAATTTTCTATATTGTGACAAAATTTGAAACAAAAATAGATAAGACAAAGCGTCCAAGTAATCAAATATATCCCGAACTACCTGATGCCATGCATTATGCTTCATTTATAAGCCTCTACTTAATGAGCACCAATGATTAGTTTAGAATGATCAATTTAAGTGGCCGATCAACTTGACACATATGTACTAAATCATCCATAAAATTTGATTTAGAGCCATGAATGACACGAATCCAATGCCCACGTTAAGCTATTTCAATTTTTTATATTGTGACAAACTCAGAGACAGAAATAGATACGACAAAGCATCCAAGTAATCCAATCTATCTCAAACTGCCTGTTGACATATATTATGCTTCATTTATAAGGCTTTACTCAATGAGCACCAATGATCAGAAGAATGAACGTTTTTACTGGCCGATTAACTTGACATTTCCACACTAAATGGTCGATAACTTTTGATTTAGAGCTCGGAATGACACGAACCCAATGCCCACGTTAAGCTAGCTCAAATTTGTATATTGTGACAAAATTTAAGATAAAACTAGATACGACAAACCGTCCAAGAAATCCAATCTATCCCGAACTGCGTGATATCATGCATTATGATTCATTTATAAGCCTTTACTTAATGAGCACCAATGATCATCTTTGAATAATTACTTTTACTGGTCGATCAACTTGACATCTCCGCACTAAATCTTCTGTAACTTTTGATTTACAGCTCAGAAAGACAAGAATCCAATGCCCACGTTAAGGTAGTTCAATTTTCTATATTTTGAAAAATTAAAGATAGAAATAGAGACAACAAAGCATCTAAGTAATACAATCTATCCCAAACTGCGTGATGTATTGCATTACGCTTCATTAATAAGCTTTTAGTCAATGAGCACCAATTATCAGTTAACAATGATCATTTTAGCTCCCCTATCAACTTGACTTGTCCGCACTAAATCGTCCATAACTTTTGATTTAGAGCTCAGAATGACACGAATCCAATGCCCACATTAAGCTAGCTCAAATTTCTATATTTTGAAAAATTATATACAGAAATAGAGACAACAAAGCCTCTAAGTAATCCAATCTATCCCAAACTGCGTGATGTCAAGCATTACGCGTCTAAGTAATCCAATCTATCCCAAACTGCGTGATGTCAAGCATTACGCTTCATTTTTGTAACTTTTTAATCAATGAGCACCAATTATCAGTTAAGAATGATCATTTTAGCTCGCCAATCAACTTGACATGTCTACACTAAATTGTCCGTAACTTTTGAATTAGAGATCAGAATGACACGAATCCAATGCCCACGTTAAGCTAACTCAATTTTGAATATTATGAACAAATTTGAGATAGAAATAGATATGATAAAGCGTCCAAATAATCCAATATATCTTGTACTGCGTGATGCCATGCATTATACTTCATTTATATGCCTTTACTTAATGAGCACCAATGCTCAGTAAAGATTGATCATTTTAACTGGCCGGTCTACTTGACTTGTCTGCACTAAATTGTCCGTCACTTTTCATTTAGAGCTCCGAATGACACGAATCCAATGTCCTCGTAAAACTAGTTAATTTTTTTATATTGAGAAATTTGAGACGGAAATAGATACGACAAAGCGTCAGAGTAATTCAATCTATCCTAAGTTGCGAGATGCCATGCATTAGGCTTCATTTATAAGCTTTTCATCAACGAACACCAATGATCAGTTAAGAATGATCATTTTAATTGGCCGATCAACTTGACATGTCCGCACTAAATCGTCCGTCGCTTCTCATTTAGAGTTCCGAATGATACGAATCCAATGCCCACGTTAAGCTAGCTCAATTTTGTATATTGTGACAAAATTGAGACAAAAATAGAAACGACAAGGCATCCAAGTAATCAAATCTATCTCGAACTGTGTGATGCCACGCATTATGCATCATTTATAAGCCTTTATTCAATGAGCACCAATGATCAGTTTAGAATGATCATTTTAACTAACCGATCAACTTGACATAGCCAAACTAAATCGTCCAATCCAATGCCCACGTTAAACTGGCTGAATATTATATACTGTGACAAAATTCGAGACAGAAATAGATACGACAAAGCATCTAAATAATCCAATCTTTGCCGAACTGTGTGCTACCATTCATTATGCTTCATTTAAAAGCCTTTATTTAATGAGCACCAATGATCAGTTTAGAATGATCATTTTAACTGACCGATCAACTTGACATGTCTGCACTAAATCATCCGTAAGCTTTGATATAGAGCTCCGAATGACACGAATCCAATTCCCACGTTAAACTAGCTCAATTTTCTATCTTGTGACAAAATTTGAGACAGAAGTAGATATTAGAAACCGTCTAAGTAATCCAATCTATCCCTATTGCGTGACTCCAAGCATTATGTTTCATTTATAAGCCTTTACTTTATGACACTAAATATCAGTTTAGAATGCTTTCTTTAACTGGCCGATCAACTTGACATGTCTACACTAGATAATTCATAACTTTTGATTTATAGCTCGTAATTACATGAATCCAATGCCCACATTAAGTTAGCTCAATTTTCTATATTGTGACAAAATTTGAACAGAAATAGATAAAACAAAGCGTCCATGTAATCAAATCTACCCCAAACTGCGTGATGCCATGCATTATGCTTCATTTATAAGACTTTACTTAATGAGCACCAATGATTAGTTTAGAATGATCACTTTAACTGGCCGATCAACTTGACACATCTGTACTAAATCATCCAAAAATTTTGATTTAGAGCTCAGAATGACACGAATCCAATGCCCACGTTAAGCTAGCTCAATTTTCTATATTGTGACAAACTTTGAGATAGAAATAGATACGACAAAGCATCCAAGTAATCCAATCTACCTCGAACTGCCTGATGACATATATTATGCTTCATTTATAAGGATTTATTAAATGAGCACCAATGATCAGAAGAATGATCGTTTTGACTGGCCGATCAACTTGACATTTCCACACTAAATCGTTGATAACATTTGCTTTAGAGCTCGGAATGACACGAACCAAATGCCCATGTTAAGCTAGCTCAAATTTGTATATTGTGACAAAATTTGAGACAAAACTAGATACGACAAACCTTCCAAGAAATCCAGTCTATCCCGAACTGCATCATGTCATGCATTATGATTAATTTATAAGCCTTTACTTAATGAGCACCAATGATCATCTTTGAATGATTACTTTAACTGGTCGATCTACTTGACATCTCCGCACTAAATATTCTGTAACCTTTGATTTACAGCTCAGAATGACAAGAATCCAATGCCCACGTTTAGCTAGTTCAATTTTCTATATTTTGAAAAAATTAAAACATAGAAATAGAGACAACAAAGCATCTAAATAATCCAATCTATCACAAACTGTGTGATGTCATGCATTATGCTTCATTTGTAATCTTTTAGTCAATGAGCACCAATTATCAGTTAACAATAATCATTTTAGCTCCCCTATCAACTTGACCTGTCCGCACTAAATCGTGCGTAACTATAGATTTAGAGCTCAGAATGATACGAATCCAATGCCCACGTTAAGCTAGCTCAATTATGTATATTATGACCAAAATTGAGAGAGAAATAGATACGACAAAATGTCCAAGTAATCCAATCAATCTCGAACTGCGTGATGCCATGCATTATGCTTCATTTATAAGCCTTTACTGAATGATCACCAATGATCAGTTAAAAATGATCATTTTAACTAGTCGATCAACTTGATATGTCCGCACTAAATCGTCCGTGACTTTTCATTTATTGCTGCGAATGACACAAATCCAATGCCCACATTAAACTAGCTCAAGTTTGAATATTGTGACAAAATTTGAGAAAGAAATAGATATAACAAAGCGCCCAAGTAATCAAATCTATCTCGAACTGCGTGATGCCATGCATTATGCATCATTTATAAGCCTTTACTCAATGAGCACCAACGATCAGTTAAGAATGATCATTTTAAGTGCCCGATTAATTTGACATGTCGTCACTAAATTGTCCATAACTTTTGATTTAGAGCTCTTGATGACATGAATCCAATGCGCAAGTTAAGCTAGCTCAATTTTGAATATTGTGACAAATTTTGTGACAGAAATAGGTACGACAATGTGTCCAAAAAATCAAATCTATCGCTAACTGCATGATTCCATGCATTATGCTTTATTTATAAGCCTATACTACATTAGCACCAATGATCAGTTAAGAATGATCATTTTTAACTGGCCGATCAACTTGACATTTTGACACTAAATCCTCCCTAAGTCTTGATTTAGAGCCCGAATGACACGAATCCAAAGCCAATGCTAAGCTTAGCTCAATTTTCTATATCGTGACAAAATTTGAGACAGAAATAGATATGAAAGCATCCAAGTAATCAAATCTATCCCAAATTGTGTGATACCATACATTATGCTTCCTTTATAAGCGTTTACTCCATAAGCACCAATGATCAATTAAGAATAATAATTTTAACTAGCCGATCAACTTGACTTGTTTGCATTAAATCGTCCGTAACTTTTGATTTCGAGCTCTGAATGACACGAATCCAATACCCACGTTAAACTAGCTCAATTTTCTATAATGCTACAAATTTAAAAATAGAAATAGAGACCACAAACCGTCTAAGTAATCTAATCTATCCCGCACTGTGTTATGCCATGCGTTAGGATTCATTTATAAGCCTTTACTTAATGAGCACCAATGATCAGTTTAGAATGATCACTTTAACTGACTTATCAACTCTAAATGTCTGTACTAAATTGTCCATAAATTTTGATTTATAGCTCATAATGACGCGAATGCAATGCCCACGTTAAGGTAGCTCAATTTTCTATATTAGGAAACATTTTAGACAAAAATAGATACGACAAAGCGTCCAAGTTATCAAATCTATCCCGAACTGCATGATGCCATGCATTATGCTTCATTTATAAGCCTTTTCTTAATGAGCACTAATGATTAGTTTAGAATGATCACTTTAACTGGCCGATCAAGTTGACACATCTGTACTAAATCATCCATAAAATTTGATTTAGAGCTCAGAATGACACGAATCCAATGCCCACGTTAAGCTAGCTCAATTTTCTATATTGTGACAAACTTTGAGATAGAAATAGATACGACAAAGCATCCAAGTAATCCAATCTACCTTGAACTGCCTGATGACTTATATTATGCTTCATTTATAAGGATTTACTCAATGAGCACCAATGATCAGAAGAATGATCGTTTTTACTGGCTGGTCAACTTGACATTTCCACACTAAATCGTTGATAACTTTTGATTTTGAGGTTGGAATGACATGAACCCAATGCCTACGTTAAGCTAGCTCAAAATTGTATATTGTGATAAAATTTGAGACAAAACTAGATACGACAAACCATCCAAGAAATCCAGTCTACCCCGAACTCCATCACGTCGTGCATTATGATTAATTTCTAAGCCTTTACTTAACGAGCACCAATGATCATCTTTGAATGATTAATTTAACTGGTCGATCTACTTGACATCTCCGCACTAAATATTCTGTAACTTTTGATTTACAGCTCAGAATGACAAGAATCCAATGCCCACGGTAAGCTAGTTCAATTTTCTATATTTTGAAAAATTAAAGATAGAAATAGAGACAACAAAGCATCTAAATAATCCAATCTATCACAAACTGTGTGATATCATGCATTATGCTTCATTTGTAATCTTTTAGTCAATGAGCACCAATTATCAGTTAACAATAATCACTTTAGCTCCCCTATCAACTTGACTTGTCCGCACATGCGTACCTATTGATTTAGAGCTCGGAATGACACGAACCCAATGCCCACGTTAAGCTAGCTGAAATTTGTATATTGTGACAAAATTTGAGACAAAACTAGATACGACAAACCTTCCAAGAAATCCAGTCTATCCCAAACTGCATCATGTCATGCATTATGATTAATTTATAAGCCTTTACTTAATGAGCACCAATGATCATCTTTGAATGATTACTTTAACTGGTCGATCTACTTGACATCTCCGCACTAAATATTCTGTAACTTTTGATTTACAGCTCAGAATGACAAGAATCCAATGCCCACGTTAAGCTAGTTCAATTTTCTATATTTTGAAAAATTAAAGATAGAAATAGAGACAACAAAGCATCTAAATAATCCAATCTATCACAAACTGTGTGATGTCATGCATTATGCTTCATTTGTAATCTTTTAGTCAATGAGCACCAATTATCAGTTAACAATAATCATTTTAGCTCCCCTATCAACTTGACTTGTCCGCACTAAATCGTGCGTAACTATTGATTTAGAGCTCAGAATGATACGAATCCAATGCCCACGTTAAGCTAGCTCAATTATGTATATTATGACCAAAATTGAGAGAGAAATACATACGACAAAATGTCCAAGTAATCCAATCTATCCCACACTGCGTGATGCCATGCATTATGCTTCATTATAAGCCTTTACTGAATGATCACCAATGATCAGTTAAAAATGATCATTTTAACTGGTCGATCAACTTGATATATCCGCACTAAATCGTCCGTGACTTTTCATTTAGTGCTGCGAATGACACAAATCCAATGCCCACATTAAACTAGCTCAAGTTTGAATATTGTGACAAAATTTAAGAAAGAAATAGATATAACAAAGCGCCCAAGTAATCTAATCTATCTCGAACTGTGTGATGCCATGCATTATGCTTCATTTATAAGCCTTTACTCAATCAGCACCAACGATCAGTTAAGAATGATCATTTTCTGTGCCCGATTAATTTGACATGTCGTCACTAAATTGTCCGTAACTTTTGATTTAGAGCTCTTGATGACATGAATCCAATGCGCAAGTTAAGCTAGCTCAATTTTGAATATTGTAACAAAATTTGTGACGGAAATAGGTACGACAATGTGTCCAAAAAATCAAATCTATCGCTAACTGCATGATTCCATGCATTATGCTTTATTTATAAGCCTTTACTACATTAGCACCAATGATCAGTTAAGAATGATCATTTTTAACTGGCAGATCAACTTGACATTTTGATTTAGAGCCCGAATGACACGAATCCAAAGCCAATGCTAAGCTTAGCTCAATTTTCTATATCGTGACAAAATTTGAGACAGAAATAGATATGAAAGCATCCAAGTAATCAAATCTATCCCAAATTGTGTGATACCATACATTATGCTTCCTTTATAAGCGTTTACTCCATAAGCACCAATGATCAATTAAGAATGATCATTTTAACTAGCCGATCAACTTGACTTGTTTGCATTAAATCGTTCGTAACTTTTGATTTCGAGCTCTGAATGACACGAATCCAATACCCACGTTAAACTAGCTCAATTTTCTATAATGCTACAAATTTTGAGATAGAAATAGAGACCACAAACCGTCTAAGTAATCTAATCTATCCCGCACTGCGTTATGCCATGCGTTATGATTCATTTATAAGCCTTTACTTAATGAGCACCGATGATTAGTTTAGAATGATCACTTTAACTGACTTATCAACTCTAAATGTCTGTACTAAATTGTCCATAAATTTTGATTTATAGCTCATAATGACGCGAATCCAATGCCCACGTTAAGGTAGCTCAATTTTCTATATTAGGAAACATTTTAGACAAAAATAGATACGACAAAGCGTCCAAGTAATCAAATCTATCCCGAATCTGCGTGATGCCATACATTATGCTTCATTTATAAGCCTTTACTTAATGAGCACCAATGATTAGTTTAGAATGATCACTTTAACTGGCCGATCAACTTGACACATCTGTACTAAATCATCCATAAAATTTGATTTAGAGCTCAGAATGACACGAATCCAATGCCCACGTTAAGCTAGCTCAATTTCAATATTGTGACAAACTTTGAGATAGAAATAGATACGACAAAGCATCCAAGTAATCCAATCTACCTCGAACTGCCTGATGACATATATTATGCTTGATTTATAAGGATTTACTCAATGAGCACCAATGATCAGAAGAATGATCGTTTTACTGGCCAATCAACCTGACATTTCCACACTAAATCGTCGATAACTTTTGATTTAGAGCTCGGAATGACACGAACCCAATGCCTACGTTAAACTAGCTCAAATTTGTATATTGTGACAAAATTTGAGACAAAACTAGATACGACAAACCTTCCAAGAAATCCAGTCTATCCCGAACTACATCATGTCATGCATTATGATTAATTTATAAGCCTTTACTTAATGAGCACCAATGATCATCTTTGAATGATTACTTTAACTGGTCGATCTACTTGACATCTCCGCACTAAATATTCTGTAACTTTTGTTTTACAGGTCAGAATGACAAGAATCCAATGCCCACGTTAAGCTAGTTCAATTTTCTATATTTTGAAAAATTAAAGATAGAAATAGAGACAACAAAGCATCTAAATAATCCAATCTATCACAAACTGTGTGATGTCATGCATTATGCTTCATTTGTAATCTTTTAGTCAATGAGCACCAATTATCACTTAACAATAATCATTTTAGCTCCCCTATCAACTTGACTTGTCCGCACTAAATCGTGCGTAACTATTGATTTAGAGCTCAGAATGATACGAATCCAATGCCCACGTTAAGCTAGCTCAATTATGTATATTGTGACCAAAATTGAGACAGAAATAGATACGACAAAATGTCCAAGTAATCCAATCTATCATAAACTGCGTGATGCCATGCATTATGCTTCATTTATAAGCCTTTACTGAATGATCACCAATGATCAGTTAAAAATGATCATTTTAACTGGTCGATCAACTTGATATGTCCGCACTAAATCGTCAGTGACTTTTCATTTAGTGCTGCGAATGACACAAATCCAATGCCCACATTAAACTAGCTCAAGTTTGAATATTGTGACAAAATTTGAGAAAGAAATAGATATAACAAAGCGTCCAAGTAATCAAATCTATCTCGAACTGCGTGATGCCATGCATTATGCTTCATTTATAAGCCTTTACTCAATGAGCACAAGTGATCAGTTAAGAATGATCATTTTAAGTGCCCGATTGATTTGACATGTCGTCACTAAATTGTCCGTAACTTTTGATTTAGAGCTCTTGATGACATGAATCCAATGCGCAAGTTAAGCTAGCTCAATTTTAAATATTGATACAAAATTTGTGACGGAAATAGGTACGACAATGTGTCCAAAAAAAACAAATCTATCGCTAACTGCATGATTCCATGCATTATGCTTCATGTATAAGCCTTTACTACATTACCACCAATGATCAGTTAAGAACGATAATTTTTAACTGGCCGATCAACTTGACATTTTGACACTAATCGTCGGTAAGTTTTGATTTAGAGCCCGAATGACACAAATCCAAAGCCCATGCTAAGCTTAGCTCAATTTTCTATATCGTGACAAAATTTGAGACAGAAATAGATATGAAAGCATCCAAGTAATCAAATCTATCCCAAATTGCGTGATACCATACATTATGCTTCCTTTATAAGCGTTTACTCCATAAGCACCAATGATCAATTAAGAATGATCATTTTAACTAGCCGATCAACTTGACTTGTTTGCATTAAATCGTCCGTAACTTTTGATTTCGAGCTATGAATGACACGAATCCAATACCCACGTTAAACTAGCTCAATTTTCTATAATGCTACAAATTTTGAGATAGAAATAGATACCACAAATCGTCTAAGTAATCCAATCTATCCTGCACTGCGTTATGCCATGCGTTATGATTCATTTATAAGCCTTTACTTAATGAGCACCAATGATCAGTTTAGAAAGATCACTTTAACTGACTTATCAACTCTAAATGTCTGTACTAAATTGTCCATAAATTTTGATTTATAGCTCATAAGGATGCGAATCCAATGCCCACGTTAAGGTGGCTCAATTTTCTATATTAGGAAACATTTTAGACAAAAATAGATACGACAAAGCGTCCAAGTAATCAAACCTATCCCAAACTGCATGATGCCATGCATTATGCTTCATTTATAAGCCTTTACTCAATGAGCACCAATGATCAGTTAAGAATGATCATATTAACTTGCTGATCAACTTGACATGTCCTCAATAAATCGTTCGTAACTTTTGATTCAGAGCTCCGAATAACACGAATCCATTGCCCACGTAAAACTAGCTCAATTTTCTATATTGTGTCAAAATTGGAGATAGATTTGGATACAAAAAAGCATCCAAGTAATCCAATCTATCCCGAACTACGTGATGTTCTGCATTATGATTCATATATAAGGCTTCACTCAATATACACTAATGATCAGTTTAGAAGGATCATTTTAACTGGTTGATCAACTTGACATTTCTGCACTAAATAGTCCATAACATTTGATTTATAGCTCATAATGACACGAATCCAATGCACACGTTAAGCTAGCTCAATTTTGTAAATTGTGAAAAAATTTAGACATAAATAGATACGTAAAAGCGTCCAAGTAACCAAACCTATTCTGAACTGTGTGATGCCATGCATTATGTTGCATTTATAAGCCTTTACTGAATGAGCACCAATGATCAGTTAAAAATGATCATTTTAACTGGCCGATCAACTTGAGATGTCCGTACTAAATCGTTTGTCACTTTTCATTTAGAGCTCCGAATGACACAAATCTAATGCCAACGTTAAACTAGCTCAAGTTTGTATATTGCAACAAAATTTGAGACATAAATAGGTAGAACAAAACGTCCATGTAATCAAATCTATCTCGTACTGTGTGATGCCATACATTATGCTTCATTTATAAGCGTTTACTCCATGAGCACCAATGATCAGTTAAGAATGATCTTTTTAACTGACCGATTAACTTGACATGTCGCCACTAAATCGTCCATTACTTTTTATTTAGAGCTCTGAATGACATGAATCCAATGCCCACGTTAAGCTAGCTCAATTTTGAATATTATAAACAAATTTGAGACAAAATAGGTACGACAAAGCGTCCAAGTAATCAAATCTATCGCTAACTGCGTGATGCCTTGCATTATGTTTAATTTATAAGCCTTTCCTCCATGATCACCAATGATCAGTTAAGAATGATCATTTTAACTGCCCGATCAACTTGAAATTTCAACAGTAAATCGTCCGTAAGTTTTGATTTAGAGTCCGAATGACACGAAACCAAAGCCCATGTTAAGCTAGCTCAATTTTCTATATTGTGATAAATGTTGAGACTTAAATAGATATGAAAGCATTCAAGTAATCAAATCTATTCCGAAGTGTGTGATACCATGCATTATGCTTCCTTTATAAGCGTTTACTCCATAAGCACCAATGATCAGTTAAGAATGATCATTTTAACTGGCCGATCAACTTGACATGTTTGCACTAAATCGTCCGTAACTTTTAATTTAGAGCTCCGAATGACACGAATCCACTACCCACGTTAAACTAGCTCAATTTTCTGTAATGCTACAAATTTTGAGATAGAAATAGATACCACAAACCGTCTAAGTAATCCAATCTAACCTGAATTGCGTTACACCAGGCATCAAGATTCATTTATAAGCCTTTACTTAATGAGCACCAATGATCAGTTTAGAATGATCACTTTAACTGACTTATCAACTTGACACATCTGCACAAAATTGTCCATAACTTTTGATTTATAGCTCTTAATGACACGAATCCAATGCCCACGTTAAGCTAGCTCAATTTTCTATATTGTGAAACATTTTAGACATATATAGATACGACAAAGCGTCCAAGTAATCAAACCTATCCTGAACTGCATGATGCCATGGTATTATGCTTCATTTATAAGCCTTTACTCAATGAGCACCAATGATCAGTTAAGAATGATCATATTAACTAGCCGATCAACTTGACATGTCCTCACGAAATCATCCGTTATTTTGTATTTAGAGCTCCGAATTACACGAATCCATTGCCCACGTAAAATTAGCTCAATTTTCTATATTGTATCAAAATTTGAAATAGAAATAGATACAAAAAAGCATCCAAGTAATCAAATCTTTCCCAAATTATGTGATGCTCTGCATTATTCTTCATTTATTAGGCTTCACTCAATATGCACTAATGATCAGTTTAGAATGATAATTTTAACTGGCCGAACAACTTGTCATTTCTTCACTAAATAGTCCATAACATTTGATTTATAGCTCATAATGACACGAATCCAATACACACGTTAAGCTAGCTATATTTTCTATATTGTGAAAAATTTAACACATAAATAGATACGACAAAGCGTCCAAGTAACCAAACGTATCTTGAACTGTGTGATGCCATGCATTGTGCTTCATTTATAAGCCTTTACTGAATGAGCACCAATGATCAGTTAAAAATTATCATTTTAACTGGCCGATTAACTTGACATGTCGTCACTAAATCATCCGTAACTTTTGATTTACAGCTCTTGATAACATGAATCCAATGCCCACGTTAAGCTAGCTTAATTTTGAATATTGTAACAAAAATTGAGACGTAAATAGGTACGCCAAAGCATCCAAGTAATCAAATCTATCGCTAACTGCGTGATAGCATGCATTATGCTTCATTTATAAGCCTTTACTCTATGAGCACCAATAATCAGTTAAGAATGATCATTTGAACTGTCTGATAAACTTGACATTTCGACACTAAATCGTCTATAATTTTGATTTAGAGCCCGAATGACACGAATCCAATGCCTATTTTAAGCTAGCTCAATTTTCTATATCGTGAAAAAAGTTGAGATTGTAATAGATATGAAAGCATCCAAGTAATCAAATCTATCCCGAACTACGTGATACCATGCATTATGCTTCCTTTATAAGCATTTACTCCATAAGAACCAATGATGAGTTAAGAATGATCATTTTAACTGCGCGATAAACCTGACATGTTTGCACTAAATTGTTCGTAACTTTTGATTTAGAGCTCCGAATGACATGAATCCAATACCCATGTTAAACTAGCTCAATTTTCTTTAATGATACAAAATTTGAGATAGAAATAGATACCACAAACCATCTAAGTAATTCAATCTATCCCGCACTGCGTTATGCTATGCATTATGCTTTATAAGCCTTTACTAAATGAGCACCAAAGATAAGTTTAGAATGATCACTTTAACTGACTTATCAACTTGACAAGTCTCCACTAAATTGTCCATAACTTTTAATTTATAGCTCATAATGACACGAATCCAGTGCCAACATTAAGCTAGCTCAATTTTTTATATTGTGCAACATTTTGACATAAATAGATACGACAAAGCGTCCACGTAATCAAACCTATCCCAAACTGCATGATGCCATGCATTATGCTTCATTTATTAGCCTTTACTCAATGAGCACCAATGACCAGTTAAGAATGATCATATTAATTGGCCGATCAACTTGATATGTCCTCACTAAATTGTCCGTAACTTTTGATTTAGAGCTTCGAATTACACGAATCCATTTCCCACGTAAAACTAGCTCAATTTTCTATATTGTATCAAAATTTGAGATAGAAATAGATACAAAAAAGCATCCAAGTAATCCAATCTATCCCAAACTAAGTGATGCTCTTCATTATGCTTCATTTATAAGGCTTCACTCAATATGCATTAATGATTAGTTTAGAATAATCATTTTAACTGGCCTATCAACTTGACATTTATGCACTTAATAGTCTATAACATTTGATTTATAGCTCATAATGACACGAATACAATGCACATGTTAAGCTAGCTCAATTTTCTATATTGTGAAAAATTTTAGACATAAATAGATACGACAAAGCGTCTAAGTAACCAAACCTATCCTGAACTGCGTGACGCCATGCATTATGTTTCATTTATAAGCGTTTACTCAATGAGCACCAATGATCAGTTAATAATGATCATTTTAACTGGCCGATTAGCATGACATATCGTCCGTAACTTTTGATTTAGAGCTCTGAATGACACGAATCCGTGGCCCACGTTAAACTAGCTCAATATTCTATATCGTGAAAAAATTTGAGACAAAAGTAGATACAAAAAAGCGTCCAAGTAATCCAATCCATTCAAAACTCCGTGATGCTCTACATTATGCTTCATTTATAAGGCTTTACTCAATATGCACTAACGATCAGTTTAGGATGATAATTTTAACTAGTCGATCAACTTGACATGTATGCACTAAATAGTCCATAACATTTGATTTATAGCTCATATTGACACGAATCCAATGCCAACGTTAAGCTAGTTCAATTGGCTACAATGTGACAAAATTTGGGACAAAAATAGATACGACAAAGCGTCCAAGTAATCAAATATAACCCGAACTGCGTGATGCCATGGATTATGCTTCATTTATAAGATTTTTATCAACAAGTACAAATGATCAGTTAAGAATTATCATTCTAACTGGCCAATGACCTTGACATGTACGCACTAAATTGTCCGTAACTTTTGATTTAGAGTTCCCAATGACACGAATCCAATGCCCACGTTAAACTAGCTCAATTTAGAGTTCCCAATGACACGAATCTCAATTTGTATCAAAATTTGAGATAGAAATAGAAACGACAAAGCGTCCAAATAATCCAATCTATCCAAACTATTTGATGCCATGAATTATGCTTTTTCTATAAGCCTTTACTTAATGAGGACCAATGAAATTTTAGAATGATCACGTTAACTGGCCGATCAACTTGACATCTCCTCACAAAATCGTCCATAACGTTTGATTTAGAGCTCAGAATGACAAGAATCCAATGCCCACGTTAAACTAGCTCAAATATCTATATTTTGAAAAATTATAGAAAGAAATAGAGACGAAAAATCATCTAAGTAATCCAATCTATCCCAAACTGGGTGATGTCATGCATTATGCTTCATTTGTAACCTTGTGCAGCAATTATCAGTTAAGAATGATCACTTTAGCTCACCGATCAACTTGACATGTCCTCACTAAATCGTCCGTAACTTTTGATTTAGAGCTCAGATTGACACGAATCCAATACCCACGTTAAGCTACCTCAATTGTGTATATTGTGACAAAATTTGAGACAGAAATAGATACGACAAAGCATCCAAGTAATCCCATCTATCCCGAACTCAATGAGCACCAATGATCAATTAAGAATGATCATTTTAACTGGCCGATCAACTTGACATGTCTGCACTAAATCGTCCATAAGTTTTGATTTAGAGCTCATCCTGACACGAATCCAATGCCCACGTTAATCTACCATAATTTTCTATATTTTGAAAAAATTTGAGATAGAAAGTGAGACGACAAAGCGTCCAAGTAATCCAATCTATCCCATACTTTGTGATGCCATGCGTTATGCTTCTTTTATAAGCCTTTACTCTGTGGGCACCAATGATCAGTTAAGAATGATCATTTAACAGGCCGATCAACTTGATATGTCTGCACTAAATCATCCGTAACATTTGACTTCAAACTTAGAATGACACGAGCCCAATGACCTCATTAAGCTAGCCCAATATTGTATATTGTGACAAAATTTGAGAAAGAAATAGATACCACAAATCATCTAAGTAATCTAATCTATCCCGCACAGCGTGATGCCATGCATTATACTTCATTTATATTCCTTTACTTAATGACACTAATGATCAGTTCGGAATGATCACTTTAACTGGCCGATAAACTTGACATATCTACACTAAATCATCCATAACTTTTTCTTTATAGCTCATAACGACACGAATCCAATGCCCACATTAAGCTAACTCAATTTTCTATATTGTGACAAAATTGGAGACAGAAATAGATACGAAAAAGACTCCAAGCAATCAAATATATCCCAAACTCCGTGATGCCATGCATTATTCTTCATTTATAAGCGCTTACTTAATGAGCACCAATGATAAGTTTGGTTTGATCACTTTAACTGGCCGATCAACTCGACACGTATGATGTAAATCGTCCATAAATTTTGATTTATAGCTCAGAATGACACGAATCCAAAACCTACGTTAAACTAGCTCAATTTTCTCTATTGTGACAAATTTTAAGATAAAAATATATACGACAAAGCATCCAAGTAATCCAATCTATCTTGAACTACATGTTGACATATATTAAGCTTCATTTATAAGGATTTACTCGATGAGCACCAATGATCAAAAGAATGATCATTTTTACTTTCCGATCAACTTGACATAGCCAAACTAAATCGTCCGTGACTTTTCATTTATAGCTCCGAATGACACGAATCCAATGCCCTCATTAAGCTAGCTTAGTTTTGTATATTGTGATAAAATTTGAGACATAAATTGATACCAAAACCGTCCAAATAATCATATCTATCTCGAACTGCGTGATGCCATGCATTATGCTTCATTTATAAGCCTTTACTCAATGAGCACAAATGATCGGAAGAATGATCATTTTAACTGGCTGATCAACTTGACATGTCTGCACTAAATCGTCCATAAGTTTTTATTTAGAGCTCATACTGACACGAATCCAATGCCCACGTTAAGCTAGCGTAATTTTCTATATTCTGACAAAATTTCAGATAGAAATAGAGATGACAAAGCGTCCTGATAATCCAATCTATCCCATACTTGGTGATGCCATGCTTTATGCTTCTTTTATAAGCCTTTACTCTATGGGAACCAATGATCAGTTAAGAAGGATCATTTAACAGGCCGAACAACTTGACATGTCCGCACTAAATAATCCGTAACTTTTGATTTAGAGCTTAGAATCACACGAGCCCTATGACCTCATTAAGCTAGCTCAATATTGTATATTGTCACAGAATTTGAGACAAAAATAGATACCACAAATCGTCTAAGTAATCTAATCTATCCCGCACTGCGTGATGCCATGCATTATACTTCATTTATAAGCCTTTACTTAATGACACTAATGATCAGTTTAGAATGATCACTTTATAGAAAATTAAGCAAGTTTAACTTGTGCATTGGATTCGTGGGCCCTAAATTCATTCTGAGCCCTAAATTCATTCTGAGCCCTAAATTCAAAGCTACTGACGATTTACAGTGGACATGTCGAGTTGATCGGCAAGTTAACATGATCATTTTAAACTGATCATTGCTGCTCATTCAGTAAAGACTTCTAAATGAAGCATAATGCATGCCATCACACAGTTTTGGATATATTTGATTACTTGGACGTTTTGTCCTATCTATTTTTGTCTCAAATTTTGTTACAATATTGAAAACTAATCTAGCTTAACATTGGTATTGGATTGATGTCATTCTGAGCTCTAAATCAAAAGTTACAGAATATTTAGTGCAGACATGGCAAGTTGATCGGCTAGTTAATATGATTATTCTAAACTTATCATTGGTTCTCATTGAGTAAAGGCTTCTAAATGAAGCATAATGCATGACATCACATAGTTTTGGATATATTGGATTACTTGGACGCTTTGTCATATCTATTTCTGTCTCAAATTTTGTTACAATATAGAAAATTGAGCTAGCTTAACGTGGATATTGGATTTGTGTCAATATGAGGTCTAAATCAAAATTTACAGAGGATTCAGTGCACACATATCAAGTTGACCGGCCATTTAAAGTTATGACTCTAAACTTATCATTGGTGCTCTTTAAGTAAAGGCTTATTAATGAAGCATACACCATTGCATCACGTAGTTTGGGATAGACTGGATTACTTGGACGCTTTATCGTCTCTATTTCTGTTTCAAATTTTGTCAAAATATAGAAAATTAAGGAGGTTTAACGTGTGCATTGGATTCGTGTCATTCGGAGCTCAAAATCCAAAGTTATTGACGATTTACTGCAGACATGTCAAGAGTATCTGCCAGTTAATATGATTATTATATACTGGTCATTGGTGCTCATTGAGAAAAAGCTTATAAGTGAAGCATAATGCATGGCATTACACAATTTTGGATATATTTGATTACTTGGACTTTTGTCGTATCTATTTTTGTTTCAAATTTTTTCACAATATAGAAAATTAAACTAGCTTAATGTGCCCATTGGATTCGTGTCATTCTGAGCTATAAATCAAAAGTTACAGACGATTTAGTGC